>JAVIWC010002988.1:0-435339 GCA_031894815.1 Creontiades dilutus | reverse complement strand
CACTCTAAACCGTTGAAAAAGACTATAAATACGGACACGACGTTACCTCTTTGACGACTTCCGACCGAACCCCAGTCACACAAGTGAAACAAGTTACTGAATGTCGCAAATGTTTCTTACAACAGCGACTTTGGTTTTTCTCCAATATCATTTGTCGTGTTATTTTGTACATAAATAATATGGGCATATAGCCCGGCCATATCCAAAAATCTGAAGAAGATGTTAAGATACTACTTTCTTGATTTCCTTTTTGTTGTGTAGCACGCACATTTCTGATCAACAGAATCTACTCCACCCTTCGTAAAGTTACAATCAAGGATAATAACTGGTGTTCCGGTTTCTGGATCGACGTCTCCATCATCATGCATCGTAGATAGGACAATGACCCTTTTTTGGGTTTTGGAACGTTACGAGACGATCGTACAGTCGCCTTGAAAACCAAATATTGACGATCCAATTTCACGATGGGGACTGGGGAGGAACTGCTTGTTTTTCCTCACCGTTTCTATCAGTCTCAAGCCTATTCCTCGGAGGTAAAATAAATCATAGCTCTAGTAAAAATTATCTACAGTAACATTCCAGTTACTGTTTATAATCAGCACCACCAAACGTTTCACGATATCCATTGGCTTGTTAGAAACCGAGAAACGACTATCTGGTTGTTTACCACAGTAAATTACGAATTTGTGAAGCGGGGCTTTCTACTGCCCTTCCAAAACGTAAACGGACGCTTGCGGGACTGGATACCGCTACCGCAAAAACGTACAAAGACGCTAGCGGTACTGCGTATGTTTAAACCTTATAACTGACCGAGTCTATGCGTAACTAGTAGCGATTGAAATTTATGGAGGGAGGTCTGCACTAGGAATACCATTGGGAGTCACCGAAATCAAACGAAGATTTACCGCCCTGCTTCGGACTTTAGACAGGTGCGGTACTGAGTACCGCATAGCGTCCACTAGTGGGTTAAATATAACTCCGTGAACGCCAACATTTACAAGTCCCAATGTACGAAATAAAAGCCTATATCAAAATGCCTCCGACCGTGAAATATTCTGCATATGAACACGGCATAGAAATCCACGACTGAAATTTAACGAGATATAACAAAACACCGCTTCACCTCTTTCCAAATGTATACAGAAGTCTTGAAAAACTCGATTTCAAAAAGAACCCTTGAACACTAAATTCCATTGGAATTACATCAGCTGAACTCACAAGATACTAGGTGATTTTTTACTATACCCAAGTTCAGTCAAATTCACATTCATGTTGACGTTCTTATTTTATGTCAATGTTCCAGACCGATTCATAGATTTGTCTATCGATAACGAACATGATAACATTTCTAGTGCTGTTTCAATAGTTTTCGATATTCTGATTTCTGAATATTTTTGCCCTTTGATTTTATTCTTCTGGATTGGCACAGAGATGACTAAAATTCACTCCCAACTAGACACCATTTATGATTTTTGACCATAGTTTAATTAACTTTGGTTCTGTTGGTACTTGGTTTTGGAAAAAAGCTCTGAACGGCGGACTGACGGATTTCTCAAAAATTCAATTCTCGGTTTATATTTTAGGATTTTCGGAATCTACGCATCCTGTAACGTAACACAACCTGTTTAGACGGGGAATGATTTTTGTTTTTCTTGGTCGATAACAAAGGTTTATTATTGAAAAATTTTGATTCACTCTGGCTTCACAATGTTTTAAAGTCCTTATTCCATTCCTGAAAATTTCTAAAACATTGGGCTTTAAAATCGGGTTTAGAATTCTTTAAAATCCATAGACCAATTTCGGTTTATTATTTTCAATAATAAGGCTTTGTGATCGTAATCGGTGCTATGATCCAAAAACTGGTCGAAAACGTCGTTTTTCGCCGTTTTTACTGGTAAATGCTAGAGAGGTGTTGTTTCCTAGTAATTTTAGATGCAAGATCGACTGGGATAGCTTTCAGATCCGTGGAAATCCACCCATAGCAAATACTTTTTAAACCTAAAAGTGACTCATCCAACCCCATGATGACACGAGCAATAACGGATTATTAGAAAATAATAATAGTAATAATATTAATAATAATAAACCCATTTGTTAGAATTGGATGCGTTTCTAGTTAGAAACCCTGATGATTGAAGTCCTAACAGAGTTGTTAGGTAATTAATACTCAGTTAATGATTTAATTTAGCCTTACTTATTTACTAATTCAAATAGTACCCTTAAAAGCTGTAAATGCATTCCTGTTCAGTAATAATTATTATTAGTTTAATTTAACCACGAATTTTGTTAGAAATATGAAGAGGAGGTTACTATTGCTAGCAATAGTAACCTCTTTTTAAATAATTTGTTAAGTTTCTTTGTTTTATATTTCAGCCGGATCGGATCCCTGTGATCTCGCGATGAACTTCAACAAATGCCTTCAAAAAGCGGACCCCGTGGTAAGTTTTGAGGGACGAAAGTTGGTTCTTATAGATGTAAATAGGTATATCTGAATATAGGTATAGCTGAGGAGAAACCGTGCCCTCGAGTTTCGGGTTTCCACTCCTTGGGCCAACGGTAGGCAAAATGAACGGATGAGAAAGAAAAGCAATTTAGCGGCGATTCTGATTTGCAGTTCTCCACCCCTAAATTAAACAATTCAACCTGTTTTTAAGAAGATGTATAGGAATCCTCTAGACATGTTGACCTGCTACTCAATCGAAGAAGACGATCGCGAATACTTGCGCATCGGATGAGGGAGAGAAAATTCCATTAGTTGGATCTACTTTCCCATGACAGCATGATGGTTTCAAGCCTTTTGTACTGCCAGAATCACCTGGGAACACATCCCTGAAAAACTTCCGTTTTGTGTCTGTCTGTCTGTGTGTGCTACCTTTCAGCAATCCTAATTCCTAAAGTTGTCATGTAGATGGTCCCCTATGAGGTTCATTGCTCGCAAATCAATACGTCAATCCGCGCATGCGCAAACGTAAAATCCACCAAGCATCTTACTCTCCGGTTCTAATGGTCCGATGGTTAAGACCTTCCAAGGTGATGGCGAAGACTGGTATAGTAATCTCATATGGACTTCAACGCGATAGTAGCATTCGTAACTACTGGGCGTGCGCAAACGTGATTCCTACAGCTGTCATGTGATTTTAACGGCCATTTCAGGAGATGAGCGAGTTAGACTGTGGATGGTCCTCTAAGCATTTCATGTCCGCTTCAACGTCATTCAGGCGTAGACGGAGCGAGGGTCCCTGGAAGAGGGAGACCGCTTCACGTACTACCCTTTTAACGGGAGCGAGGATCTCTTGAAGAGAGATCCCGCTTCACCGTTTTGTTTCGTCAGGGAGCGAGGAACCCTTGAGGAGGGAGACCGCTTCAACCTGACGAACTATACTACAGGAGCGTGTACTCCCTGAAGGGGAAACCGCTGCTACCGTAGTATTTTGGCCGGGAGCGAGGGTCCTTTGAAGAAGGACTCCGCTTCAACCGGTTACTAAGATATCACAGCGAGCGTGTACTCCCTGAAGGGGAAACCGCTACAGCTGTAGTGCTGATCGGGAGCGAGGGTCCTTTGAAGAAGGAGACCGCTGCGACCGTATAGCACTGAGATAGGAGCTGGAATATTCCCGAAGGGGATATCCGCTACACTATCGGGGAAGAGAGTAAGTACGCAAGTGGTTAGTTTGTAAGTGACAATGAACGGGGTGAAGGCAGGATCCCAATTGGCACGGAGCTTAGGTTTCCGCGAGTTTATATACTCTGCGGAGTGTCCCTTCTCCGCTGCCCGGGGAAAACCCAGGGCTTTGGGTTTGTCCCTACCTTCTTCCGGGTTCATGCTTGCTTTATTTGATTATTTATTGGTACAGTTTATATATTACAATATTCGGGGTTGTAATAGTCCTCCCCCAAGAATCATAATAAAGTAGCATAATGAGAAATAATAATAATGATAATAATAAAGATATTCTATATGTGGAAGTTCTGGGTTTTCTTATGCTTCCGTCCTGCTCGTCGGGTGCGGCGAACTGGCCCTCCTCCGGGGTGATCGCCGTGGGGCTGGCCGATCCCGAGGTTGTTGTTTGGAAGGAGGTTGGTTACGGGCCGTGTTGGTGGTGTCGGTTGGCGTTGTTTTGTTTCGACGAGTGGCTTCCGCGTAAGTTGGTTTGTGCTTGCTGCGTTGGTCATCGCGAAACGGCGGAGACTGTCCTCGTGCTTCTTCCGAGTCGCTGCGATGTACTCTGGTGTGAAGTAGCTCTTGAGGGGGTCCTTGTTTTCTTGATGGGGAGGTTTTGGCTTTATGGGCTGTGGTGAGGGGAGAACCTCGTCCAGGTGGGATGGCTCTAGAGGTGTGACTGGGTTTTCGAGGGTGGCTCGGAGTTGTCGGAATTCGCGGATGATCGCTTCGAGGTCCATCTTGTGACTGGTGTACAGAGGAGGTGTCCTCGGGGTTTTTATGGTTGTTTACCTGGGTGGCGCGAGGCGGGGTCAAGAACCTGACTTGTTTTGGTATCTTAATGGAGGGTCCTTTCACCGGATTATCCTCGGTACTTAGGCCGAACCCAGCTTTGCAACGGTCGATGGAGATTGTTAGTGCTGCTCCGTTTTTATTGATCGTGACCGTTTTACCGTTATTTTCGATTACCGGAAAAGGTCCTTCGTAAAGTGGTTGTAGGCTGTGAGTATGTGTGGGGATCCTCACATATACCATTTCCGCAGCTAGTAGGTTTTTCGGGAGGAATGTCTTTTGTGGGTGTGATTGTAGTCGGCGTATTTCATTAAATTTGTTGGGGTTCAGGATATCCCCTGGTAGTCGTAAGGGATAACCGAATGTTCGTGAGGCTGCCGATGAGTTGTCTGCTGAAATCGCATTTCGAAGGCCCAACAGTGTTAGGGGTAAATTCTCTACCCATCGTTCGTTGTTTGTTTGCGATGCTAAGCTTGTTTTTAGGCATCTGTGCCAGCGTTCGATTTTTCCATTTGCTTGCGGGTGGTAGGCCGTGGTGTGAATGTGCTTCATGCCGAAGGAAACGCAGAGGTTCTTGAATATTTGAGACTCAAACTGTCGTCCCTGGTCGGATGTGATGGTGGTTGGTACGCCATATCGACTGATCCAATGTTCTGTAATATTATTGCTGATAGTTTGGGCGTCAATTGTGTTGAGTGGTATACATTCTATCCAGTTGGTTGCCCTATCTATCATGGTCAGGCAGTATTTTTTTCCTTTCGATGTCGGTAGGGGTCCGATGAGATCTACGTGGAGGTGCTCGAATGGTCGAGTGTGTGGAAATGATTGGATCGGGGCCTTGGTGTGTTTGTAAATTTTATTAGTTTGGCAGGGACGGCATGTCATAACGAAGTCCCTGATATCGGTGTTCATTCGTGGCCAGAAGTATCGTTGCGTGATTAGTTTCCTAGTTGCCCTTATTCCAGGGTGACTGAGATCGTGTAGGGAGTGGAGAATCGTGCTTCTGGTCGACGATGTGATGAAAGGTCGGACCATGTTATCTTTTTTGCAGCAGATGATCTCTCCTTCTTCCGTGTGTTGCGTCGTTTTCTCTTCTGGCTTGCGATTGAAGTATGTTGCTATTTCCTCCGATTCTTTGTGTTGATTCTGTATGATGAATGTAGCGAGTGTGGGGGAACATATCGTGCTTATTCTGGACATGGTGTCCGCGACTATGTTGTCCTCTCCTTTCTGATATTGTATGTCGGTAGTAAATTGCGATATGAAATTTAACTGTCTGATGCGACGTGGGCAAGCTGTTTTGGGGAGTTGTCCCAATGCGTATATGAGGGGTTTGTGATCTGTGAGGATGGTGATTTGTCTCCCTTCTATTAGATCCCGGAAGTGCCTTACTGCTTCGAAAATTGCCAATAATTCCCTGTCAAAAGTTGAGTATTTCTCTTGGGTTGATGATAGCCCTTTTGAGAAAAACCCTAGCGGTTCCGTCGTTCCTTTGTGGACCTGGTGTAGCGCTGCGCCTATTGCAGAGTCACTTGCGTCGCATGCAAGGTATAGCTGCGCGTGGTCGCGGGGGTGGGCGATCAACGTTGCCTCTGCTAGGAGCTTTTTTAGGCCTTCAAACGCTGCTTTGGTTTGTTCCGTCCATGGAACCGGGGTTTTGTCGTTTTTCTTCGTATTGTGAAGAAGGTTGTTGAGCGGTTTTTGGACTGAGGCGATACCCTTGATGTTTCTCCTGTAGAAGTTTATCATCCCCAGGAACCGTCTTAGTTGGACTATCGTGGTGGGTAATGGCATTTTCTCAATCTGTTTGATTTTGTCTGGGAGGGGGCGTAATCCGTTTTTAGAGATGTTGTGCCCTAAAAAGGAGACTTCCGGTTTTCCCAGTTCACATTTTTCAATGTTTAGCTGGAGTCCAAATTTTTGGAACCGTTCTAAAACTGTGGAGAGGTGGTGTTTGTGTTGCTCTGCTGATGATGATGAGATGAGTACGTCATCGAGGTACACGAAAACGTAGTCCAGATCGCGCAGAAGGTGGTCCATAAATCGTTGGAAAGATTGGGCTGCATTTCGTAGTCCAAATCCCATTCGCGTGTATTCGAATAGGCCAAATGGTGTGATCACCGCTGTTTTCGGAATGTCGGCTGGTGCAATGGGAATATGGTGAAATGCTTTTTTTATGTCCAATTTTGAAAATATTGTTGCTCCTGCCAGTAAGGAGTTACAATCTCGGATGTTGGGGACCGCGTATTTGTCTGGTACGGTTTTTGCGTTGAGGGCGCGGTAATCTCCGCACGGGCGTATTGACCCGTCGGTTTTAGTTACGATGTGTAGGGGTGAACTCCACGGTGATTTTGAAGGTCTGATTACTCCTAGTTTTTCTAATTTCGCGAATTCCTGTTTCGCTAGTTTTAGCTTCTCCGGAGTCAGTCGGCGGGCTTTCGCGAAGACGGGGGGCCCTCTGGTCTCTATGTGGTGAAAGACCCCGACCTCGGTGTACTTGAAGTTGCCTGACTGTTGTGTTGTGTTGATATATTTGCGGAGTATCTTCTCGTACGGGTTATCCGTGGGTAGTGTGGAGATAGACGCGATCCGGGAGGGTGAAATGCTGCTAACCCTTCCTGCTATAACATTACCCGTATCTGCGTCTATCAATTTGGCGCGTTTGATGTCGATTAGCAAATTGTAGTGCATAAGGAAGTCGGCGCCTATTATTGCTTTGGGTATGTCGGCTATCGTAAATGTCCAAGGGTACGGGTTGTTGTGAAGGTGGATTGTTGCTCTTGTTGACCCGTAGGATTTGATCGTTGAACCATTTGCTGCGTAGAGGTGTGCCGTCACTTTGTGTTGGTTCGGGAACATTTTTCTAGGTACTACTGATATTGATGCTCCCGAATCCACGAGGAAGGGGATTCCTTGTTCTTGGCAGAAGACGTAGAGGCGGTTCGGTGGTTTTGATGCAGTACGTCCCGCCGAAACGGCTGCATTTGTTAGTTTTCCGTCTTCCTATACTGACAAGGCTTTTCGCATTTCTTGGCCTCCCTCCCCCATTTTTCGTGGTACCAGCATACTCTGTCCCTTGATTTACTACGCCGGCGATTTCTGGGTGGGGATGACGAACGGTTTCGGCCGCGGGATGTGGAACGTGTTCGTTTTGGATGTTCGGCGCGGAGTTCCATTATTTGCTGCGTTAGTTCGGAGATTTGCTGGGCCATTATGGAAGTGTTTTGAAGTGTAGTAGAAGTTGTTTCTACTATGCTGTCTGCCATTTTAGCTAGTGTTGCTTGGTCTTGTTCCTTTGACGCGGCTAAGATACTCCTACATGTTGGGGGAAGTCGGTTGATCCAGAGAGTGGTTAACATTCGGGGGGATACTTCGTCCCCGGCGATGTATCTCATCTCGTTCAATACTTGTGAGGGTTTCTGATCTCCTATCGGCGAAGTATCGAGGAGGAGTTGGATATTTTGAGTTCCGGTGCGTCCGTAGGCAGTGGTTAATCTCGCCTTGAGTTCGTCGTAGGCGCTTGTGCCCGGTGCGCGGAGGAGGTCCGCGATTTGGCGTAGTGTTTCCGGCGGAAGGACGGAGATGACCCTGTTGAATTTCGTGGATTGCGCCGAAATTCGCTCACTCGTAAAAATGGCTTCCGCCTGTAGGAACCACAGGTTTGTGTCCGTAGTTGAGAAGGTGGGTAGACGGGTTGACGACGCCACTGTTTCTATTTGATGTGTTGTTCCCTGATCGTTGGTCGCCATGGTTGATTGATGTGATGGTCGATGCTTTGAAGGGAAGGTGTGGGGGGAAAGTAAGCGTCGGAGGTCACCAGTTGTTAAGACCTAATCTTAACCTATTTATCCTGCCTTTTGATTATAGTGCATATTTATGACGGAGCGATGATATCCGTGACGCGGATGTCCGCTTCAACGTCATTCAGGCGTAGACGGAGCGAGGGTCCCTGGAAGAGGGAGACCGCTTCACGTACTACCCTTTTAACGGGAGCGAGGATCTCTTGAAGAGAGATCCCGCTTCACCGTTTTGTTTCGTCAGGGAGCGAGGAACCCTTGAGGAGGGAGACCGCTTCAACCTGACGAACTATACTACAGGAGCGTGTACTCCCTGAAGGGGAAACCGCTGCTACCGTAGTATTTTGGCCGGGAGCGAGGGTCCTTTGAAGGAGCGAGGGTCCTTTGAAGAAGGACTCCGCTTCAACCGGTTACTAAGATATCACAGCGAGCGTGTACTCCCTGAAGGGGAAACCGCTACAGCTGTAGTGCTGATCGGGAGCGAGGGTCCTTTGAAGAAGGAGACCGCTGCGACCGTATAGCACTGAGATAGGAGCTGGAATATTCCCGAAGGGGATATCCGCTACACTATCGGGGAAGAGAGTAAGTACGCAAGTGGTTAGTTTGTAAGTGACAATGAACGGGGTGAAGGCAGGATTAGGATTGCTGTGTCGACAAAATGTTGCTAGATGTAACCACCCTGATCCATTTAGCATGCACAATAAACTCCCCCGAGACAGGGTGTTCCGAAATTAGAACAACGAAATTCTCCAAGTACTGGCCAAACCGCCAAGAAGTATCCCAATTCCTCAGGTTCCTCCATATTGCATAGATAACACAGCACATTCTGCTCATCAGAGGTTTGTGGACTAACGTTAAGTTTGAGGGTATCACCATGGACGTGCAAATCCAGGGGAGCACGGACATTGACGCTTTCTGTACTCCCGCTGTTTGGTCAATACATCGCACATTGCGGTCCAGAAGCCTGTAGAAACGAGCTGATGTAGCAAGAGCTGTTGTTTTGGCAGTCTCCATGCTTGAGGACACTGCTCGCTTAATACCTCCAATTGCGATCTCCACTCATCGTGGTTTTGGGAGACATCACTAAGAGAAACGGTATGTTGCTCAAACAATTTTGTCATTTCTCTATACCAGAACTAAACCGTTTGCACAATCTCTGCAGCCACCTCTGCAGGAAATCGGTGATCTGGCATCTTCATTACTCTCAGGAGGTGCCCAACGTGCAGATCCAAAGTGAAGACAATAATGGGAAGTACTCCCATGTCTAGATATAATGTATTTCTTGGCAAGTGGAAGAGGCTCTTAACAAAATACTTGAACACCTGTTCCATCTCTGATATCCCCGAATCTGGGCTCCATAACAGATGATCGACCTAGTAGCTGTCCTGAAGACCTCATTCTTCATATGAATTGGTATAAACTGGTGCTCTTCTATAGGTCCATGATTCGTTCAACCTTGACTTCCACCTCTTCTAATACCATCACCCCTAATTGTTCTAGGTTCACTTCCAATGCCCATCCGTCACAGAAAATAGTATTCTAAAAGAAAAAGTCTCATAGACATTTTTTTTAAATATGAGCTCCAGAATCGTTCTGTAATAATTTTCACCGTTTTTTATTCGATTTTAGGATTCTGCACATCTTGAAACGTAAAACAACAAATTTCGAGGGTGTTAAACATTATTCCGACGACTACGGTTCATTGTTGGAAATAATGAACCGAATTTTAGATAAATCTTTAAAACCTCCTCCTCATCATCATCCTCAGATTTGAGCCAATTTATTCGGTTAGTTTTGATTTTGAACGATTTTCGTGGTTATTATCTCGAATTAATAATCGTCCCCAAGTCTCCGCGTTCATATTATTATTTTCATATGCACGTCCATAGTTATCTTAATAACTCACGTAATTCCAAGGTTTTGGGTTCGTCAATCCTAAGTGAGCCAAAAACTGCCAATTAAAACTCGAAATCAAGTCACGTGAGATTAAAACCGCGATCGCGTGAAAAATTAAGGGGACAATTTCATAACCCGCGGTCACCAAGATGTCGTGGGTGAAATTATCTAATTACATCGAGATTGTCTATAAATAGTTCAATGCTACTGATTAAATTAATCGGAATTGAGTTGCATTTAAGGGCACGTCAATATATTTTCGGTTTCCATGTGTATCGGCTTTATTTGCATTCCTTGCTTTCAACTAGTGTTTAATTAGAATAGCGAGTAACGGATTGTGGAGGAACGTGAAATACGATCGATATCACAGGTATGCAATAAATTGAGAGTTTTTTCAATTTCTGAATTTAGCATGGAGCGTGGCATAGAATAGCTGAAAATGAAACGGTCATCTCGAAAGCAGCGAAGCAGTTTTTAGTAAAACAACAGAAATTGTGGTATCCCACACTGGGAAGAAAAGGAATGTCTGACTTTATGATCTTACCGTGTTTGCATTATGTTTTCGGGATATTATTATTATTATGCGGCTCTATGGTCCTTGGAGAACCAGGGATTTCTCAACAATAGATGACCACTCCTTGCGATCAGTCGCCTTACTCCTCCATATCCTCACAACAATGGCCCAGAGATCCTCCTCTACATCATCAACCCAGCATAGTCGAGGTCTTCCTTTCAATCTTTGGTACCGGTAAAGTATGCTACCTACGCGCTCTTCACTGGTAAAGTATGCTACCTACAGAACGGTCACTGGTAAAGTATGCTACGTACACCAATTCCGCTACCTACAATTCCCATTTAAGAGGTTTGTTGGTTTGTCTTCCCATTGGCATCCGCTCTACATGGCCAAACCATCTAAGTCGACCGCGTTTGATGGCTGCCACAATATCGGGCTGATCATACAAAGCTCTCAGCTCAGCGTTTTGCCTCACTTTCTTAAGTCTCCACTGGTCGAACAATGGTTTCGTAGACAGTTAGCTTTCTTTTCGAGAGAGCCGGCGAAAATTGAGAGCTTTCTGGACACACCAGAAGCATCTGCTTCCTGCAGCTAGTTTCGCTTAGATTTCAGTGGTGTTAGTTGCAATGGCTCCTAGGTACTTGAACTGATCGCTAAAAAGGAAGCTATGTTCTAGGATGTCAAGAGATCTTTCTGGCGGAGCTGAATTTCTGGATGTTTTCATATAGACAGTATTTTCCTCATTGATACCAAGTCCTCGCTCCACTGCTGCTTTCTCAAATTATTGAAACGCCCTAGAGAGTGCGGGGACCGTTCTCCCTATAATGTCTAAATCATCCGCATAAGCTAGTAGCTCGCTTTGATTTCCGTGGTGTTAGTTGCAATGGCTCCTAGGTACTTGAACTGATCGCTAGAAAGGAAGCTGTGTTCTAGGATGTTAAGAGATCTTTCTGGCGGAGCTGAATTTCTGGATGTTTTCATATAGACATACTGAGTCCTCGCTCCACTGCTGCTTTCTCAAATTATTGAAACGCCCCAGAGAGTGCGGGTACCGTTCTCCCTATAATGTCTAAATCATCTACATAAGCTAGTAGATTAGCCTATTGAAAATAGAACCGCCTGAACAAATGTTCGTATATGCCTTACTATACTTTCCAAGGAGAAATTGAACAAAGTTGTTGAAAGCGGATTACCCTACCGGAGACCTGTGTTTACAGAGAACTCCTCTGCAAGGCGTCCGTGGACCTTCACTTTACATGAAGTATTTTTCATAGTCATACTGACTATACGAACTAGCTTTTTTGGTATGCGAAGCTTGACCATATCCTCATATAATCGAGTTCTAATAATGCTATTATAAGCTTGGCGGAAGTCGATGAACAAATGGTACAGGTCCACATTGTGTTCGTATCCTTAGAGAATCTCTGAAGGAGTTGGGGTAGCAAGTGGAAGGGCAAAGAAAGAGCTTTTCGATTCGGAGTGTGTGCAGAGTTTGGGTGAGAGAAGAGAAGCAAAGCTGAAAGTATTGGATAGAAGCACCAGGTACCGCGAGAAAAGAGCACAAACAAAGAAAATTTTTCAAAAGAAAAAATGGGCGAAGATGAGAGAGTTCCAAGACTCTAAGACTACTCTAAGAATGCTAGAAAGTTTTTTGGTGATCTCAGATATATAAGGGCAGGTTTTCAATCTCGGGTACCCTTCTGCAAAGACTCGGATGTTTTCGGGGTGGAATCATTCCAAATTCATCCATCGGTCCAGACTTATCCATAACCTCAATCAAGCCCGACAACACCGCTAAAGGATGCTAACCCAATTAGCAAACCAAAATATCACATATACTGCCCTACAATCTATTATTGTTAAGACGTTGTTTGCGATCCATACTAGATAACGTGCTTGTGAGGCGTAATCGCTTTGCTTTGCTACGGGGAACACGTTGCAAGTTACAGAATTTGTAGGGTTTTGTGTTGAAAATTTGATTTTGAAATAAGAGTGACCAATTTGTTTGGTATTTCTTGTGGGCTTTACTGCTCATTATTACTCTTTTCTGTCTATTCTGACTGGAATATAGGAGTTGTCTCCTTGTTGTGGCTCATGGGGGAAGATATCGCCTGTTGGCCTCCAGGAGAGAGGCGCTTAGTGCAAACGACCAAGGCGTGAGACCGCGGTAGCATCGCTTGCAGATCTCATAACTCCTATACTCGAGGAACCAGTCTTAATTCAAACCATCCAACTGGTATGATAAAGGCTTTTTACATACCCATCATACACATGCTGCATTACAAAAGAATCAGGAATCAGGAAGGGAGGAACGGTACCCTCCATAAGAGAATCGGTTCTCTCGGAACACTTGGAAGTAGACCTCAAGAACATTTAAAATCTATACGTTCATGTTACCTAGCCGAAGAAGCTAAGGCAACCCTCCTTGGCAGATGTTTTTCTCGTGAGGCTTCGTTATTAACACAAGTGTCGCTTTCTGCAGCTAATGAAGAAATTGCAGCTAGGCCATTCTGCTAACCTCAGAAAATGCTGTTCTGTCTCAACCGTTAAATATAAAACTGTCTTGATTGGAGGTAATACAAAAGAATACCTGCGTCAGCGTGTTATTTCCAGATGTTTTCTCTTTCTTCAAGATAATGACAGGAGAGAATGTTTCTCACGGTATAACTTGTAAAATCTAAAACTCGTATCTCTAATATTTCCGATTTCGTATATAAATTGTTGATGCTTGAACAAGTAGCTTAAATGTGTTTTCTCTTTGAGTAGAATGGCAATCTCGCTTCCATGGATTGAGTACTTCGTGGTTTTGCTGTCGCTCGTGGGGACCATTAGCGTTGGCCTCTACTGCAGCAAATCTGGCAAAGGGTCTCTAGAAGAATACATGTTCGGCGGCCGCCGAATGACCACGCTGCCAATCACCTTGTCTATCACTGCAACGTAAGTATTTCCTCAAATATGATAAAGACAACTAATTACCTTCCATTATACAGCTACAATGTGAAGTGGATACGGCGGTATAATGGGAATCCATCTTCACAAAAAAATCTGATGACAGATGAAATTGATGTCGGAATGAAATACGATATTGCAATTAGTTAACACTTATATTAGTTAACACTGTGGGAGTACCTGACAACACGATACTAATATTCGTAGGATAACACCACATAAGAAATTCATCGTATGGTTGTAGACTACGCTCTTTAAAGAATGACGAAGAGCTTGGCTAGAACCATGTGCCGAAGCTGTCGGATTGTACGGTCCACGCAGTGTCAGTGATTGTTCCTCCAGTTGAGAACCGTTTTCGGAAGGGATTGATTCAGGTTGGTTTTATTTCTGGAGGATACAGAATGGATCCTGGATTCATTGCAATTTCTCCTCCATAAGGTGCCAGTTGTTTCAGTAGTAAAGTTCCACTTCTAGCAGTACGTTGGCATATTGAGGATTGACGTTCACTAACAGGAATTCCTCTACCAGCGGGCCACACTTGCTCGAGCGCACATTCTACATTAAAACTTTGGATGGTGATATCAGCCAGGGGAGTAGTGACCATCCATTAGTTGTGTTCCTATTGTGTTTGGACATTCTGTGGAGGGGTGTTTGATTTATCGAGGTACATAATAAGGATCTTATGGAATGGAGAGAATCCCAGAACAGACTCCCAGTCAGATATATCCAGGCTCCTCTGTTTCAAAACCAGCGTTAATGTTCTCCAAATCGTTTCATTCTCTCGCTCGATTGGCCCTCGGTATCTCGTTCAAAATCAATCACAGCTTCAGTGGGCAAAGGAAATATTTTAGAATTCAAAAAATTTCGAATTTAACCTGAATAGTTCTGAACCCACTCTGAATAGTGAGCAAACATTCCGGTCATTCTTTGCAGCTCCTTAGAACTGGTGGGTTTGAGCCGTTTTGAATCAGGGGAAATTGTCTTATTCTCTATTTTATAGCTAAGGGGTTTTATCGAGTTTTGGGAGTATCTATTTGGGAGATTTATAACCGTACTTTTGAACTGCATCTATGAAATGTTTAAGATTTTTGTCAAGTTCTGCTTCATCATTCCCGCACCCAGTCACATCATCCACGTACCTATGCTTAAGTCTTTTCTAATTTTTTTTTTTTTTTTTCATTTGAGATCTTGTCATCTGTCCCTCGTTGGAAATAAGGCACACCATCTATCACGCCAACGCTAGGCGTCGAAATTGATACAGTCGCCCTCATGCCTCAAAAGTAGAATAAGTCCTTCCTCCTACCGTTCTTGGTGCGGATTTGAAATCGATCTTGTTGAAAAATGAGTTCTTGGAGACGTTTGTTACAGTTTGTTCAATATCGGATAAAGATGTGCATACCTATTGATCGGTTGCATATAGTCAACTACCATTCTCTTTTTGTGGTTTTCATGTTCAACTACAAATGATTGTGATCGCCAGGGGTACCTACTCTCTTCAATGATCTCGTCCGCAAGTAATATCGATTTCCTTTTTCATGAAATTATAATCGTCCTTTGAATGCTTACGTGATCTTGATATTGTCGTCTTGATGTTCCCAGTGAGGAATTATAAGAGAGGTGTCTCTACTTTTGTATGTGGGAATAAATGACAACATGAAAACACGATAATATATTCGTAGGATCACACTATACCCTTAAGATATACCTTAAAAAAGTAGGAAACGTTGTGAACATGGGAACAAAACCACTGTTTTCAATCCACCGCAACCCGATTTGTAAAAAGGTTTATTTCATTTGTAAAAAGATTAATGCGACTTTTAATGTTATAGTTACTTGAGCTCAAAAACATAAGGAACGTGATATGAATGATGAATTTGATGCATTGAATCAGGTTGATGAGTGCAAGTTTGCTCGTCGGAGGAGGCCAGGAGGCCTACTTGTTCGGTTCCCACGCCTTCACGACGCTTCTCGCTATGGGCCTGGGCTCGCTTTTCGGCGCATATTTCTATCTGCCAGTTTTGTACTCTCTCGACAGCGTTTCACCGTATGAGGTAGGAATTGATTATCTCTTTTATATCTCTAGAGTAGAGATAACGCAGGATCAGCCTCTGAGATAAACTCCCTGACATTGTTGTTATCACAGCTTTTTATACCGTCTTTTCGAGGGCTACATATGGAATAACGTGTTGGGGACACAAACTGAACGTAACGTACTTAGATCTTGAAAATGTGATAATTGGTCCAATTGTAATCGAACATAAACGAACAACAATTTTAAAATATAATGGTTTCTCATTTTTGATATTAATGAACATTGATACAATTAATAACTTTTTACATTTTACAGTTTTTTGACCAGGATACAACCGACACGTAAGAAAGATCATTTCAGCATTCAGCATACTTGATACAGTAAGTGTTGTCGACATTTGGTTGTTGATTATTGTCTTTTATCTTAACAATCAATCGAATGTTCCATTACCATTCTATCATGATTACATAGACTCTGAAACTGAACATTAGTAATGAATACAATATTGAGAAGTTTAAAGCAATTGATTTTAATTTTAAGTATAAAGTGCAAATATAGGATGTAACGATAACTCATTTAGGACCAGAAGTGTCGCTTAGAGATTTTCATTATTCAAACTTTAAACGATGCTCCACTAAAAAATTTCAGTGGCCACTTACCTGAAAATTTAATTATTTTCTAAAGCAGAATAACGCAGGATCAGCCCCTGGGATAAACTCCCTGTCATACTTGTTATCACAGCTTTTCATACCTTCTTTTCGAAGGCTACATAATATGTATTATGGAATAACGTGTTGGGGACACAAACTGAACCTAACGTACTTAGATACTTGTTTTAAAAATGTGATAATTGGTCCAATGTGTAATCGAACATAAACGAACAACAATTTAAAATATAATGGTTTCTTATTACAAATGAACATTGATACAATTAATAACTTTTTACATTTTACAGTTTTTCGACCGGAGGTACAACCGACACGTAAGAAAGATCATTTCAGCATTCAGCATACTTGATACAGTAAGTCATCTCAAAGACATGATTAAAATCAATTGCTTACACTTTCAGGATTGGATTCATTAGTAATGATATCAGTTTCAAGTCTATGTAATCATGATAGATGGTAATGGAACTTCGATTGATTGTTACAGATAAAAGACAATAATCAACCACCAAACTTAGTTCAACTCCAAATCATGTATAAAGTGCAAATATAGGATGTAACGATAACTCATTTAGGACCAGAAGTGTCGCTTAGAGATTTTTTCAAAGGTTCCGCCATTTCAACTCCCAGACTTGTTTCTTGTTTGTATCTCACTTCACCAAAATTGCCATAACTCTCTTAAAGTGCGCTCAAGTTCGAATTTGAAGATACTGTTGGAGAGGGTATTAGATTTCCTGTCTCTTCAATGCCTGGAGAAAGTGCTTCAGGCCGAATAATGGCGAGAAAATACAATCCAAAAGTAAATTTTTTTGACACTTCAAAATTACGTTCTTTCTAAAGGCATTGTGTTATTACTACTTTTTGTAACATGGCTGTGAAAGTTTCCTAAAAACTTCGCCGAAATGTTAGCTTTCCAACTGGCTAATCATATTCATCTGTATTCTTAATTTCAGGTTCAACAGATTGTTATGTCACTGTACATTCCGTCACTGACATTTTCTCAAGGCAAGTAGAACATCAAATTTCTAGTTTTCTTTTTCAAAAACCATAAAAGTAATAAAAGTTGGATATTCCAGTACAGCAATACAACTGATTTCTAGTTTCCTAGAAAAGATAAAACTCATTTCACACCGTTTCCACAACGTTTATTTAGTTTCCGTTCGTGTAGCCACAAATTCTCTTATTAAGCTCAATTTTTACAGTTTCCATCCGACATTGATGAAATTTTCAGGAAAAGTGTGGGGCGCACTGTAGCAGGTCCTGTGCCAGTTCTATTGTTCACACATTAAAACCTTATACTCCATAAAAATTAATAAAAGCGTCGTAAAAGAAAAGAAAACAAGTTTTGTCTATATTGTAAAGTAGACAGTATGTTTGCAATAAACCTGAATGTAATAAATTTTTCATATTCATATGCTGTACTTCTTCCCAACTTGTTTACAGCAAGTGGAATTGCTCCATTCAAGATCTCCTGCGCCCTCTCAGTCATCTGTTTCATTTACACAGTCTCTGTAAGTACTCTTTATAACTCAATTTTGGAAACTGGCTACATGTTTTACGTTTCAGGAATATATAGATAAGAATCATATTGTTGCGAAGAGTGTAGTGTTAACAAACACATTTTATCAAGGTAAAACTGCTTGATTCTTACTTGAATCGACAATCGTTTGATTCGATTTTGGTTCGACATCAAACTTGTCAAAACACGTTGTTTTCAAAAATTAAATTAGAAAGAATTAAGAATTGGAAGCTTCTACCATAACCAGTGAGACCAAAGTTTGCAAAATTAGGCTCAAAAATTATAATGTGCATGTAATCTCGGTATTACTTTCGTTCAACCACAACAGTAGAAATTTTATGGTAGAGATGTATAAAAATCGGTATTTCAAAAATTTCAAAATGAATCGAATGAGCATATTCGAGTTGCTGTAATGTCATCAGATCCCAATTCAAATATAAATTTGGTAGCGTGTGGGCTGCGAACACGACGCAATCATCTTCGCACTTTTTCCAGACTTATGACTGGCAGTGTTGTGAAACATGACTTGTTGCTGGCGCAGAAATGTGTCAGCTCGCTTATCTCAAATATCATAATCCTGCGGCCATATGATGGCGAGTCATCTATTTTCAAAAAATCGTTACCGTCTACGAAAGTTCTTCCATCGGGAGGAATGTTGATGGAAGTACTGTCGGCGGGGTTATGTTCTGCTCCCAAACCTTCTGATGCTGCACAACGACAAATTCTCACGAAGTCCGTTTTTTCAGTTTTGCGGTGACACCGGTATCGGAATGTTGACGTAACCTCCATTGATAGACGTGATAGACTGAACTGAAGTTACTGATTACCTCGATTACATAATGTCGTCTATCTGATTTCTGCAATAAGTCAGCAAATTCCGCGGAACCACCACAAAGTCGAGTTTGTAACATGATTTGTTTTACAGGGTGGGTTGTCAGCCCTACGCCTAACTCCCAACCTGGAAGACCAGGAGTTTTATGTCAGGCTCTTCTTGCCTTTGAGGTATTGCCTTCAACGCGGCTGGGAGAGTACCTCTTCCCCTGGCTGGTTCTGGTCCGCCCCAGGTTCACCTGGTACCCACCATATCTGGTGAGCATTCCCTTATCCGCCGCTCAGGGAGGCGCCCGATAGGAGACCAGCCAAACTCCTCACGGGCAAGGACTGTTCCTGCCCTGGCTGGGGCAGTTGAGGAATTTGAAAATGCAGCAATAGTACGAGGGTTGAAGATTAATGAAAACAAAACAGTCTACATGAGAACATCAAGAAACCCGCCTCCACCTCAGTCATCTTTTGATATCGGCCAGCACAACTTTCCAGTATGTGACCAATTTAAATGCTTGGGAGCAATAGTGACAAACAACAACGATGTTGCAACTGAAATAAAGGCACGAATAGCTGCTGGTAGCCGATGCTTCTGGGCTGTCCAAAAGATTCTGAAATTCAGAGGTCTTTCACGACGAGCAAAGCTCGTTATATACAAGACAATTATCCGTCCAGTAGTCACTTATGGTAGTGTTCCTTACCACTACAAGTGAGCGCCTGCTGAACTGCTGGGAGCGAAAGATTCTCCGTAAGATTTTTGGCCCAGTCTGTGAGAATGAAAGATGGAGAGTTTGCAATAATGAAGAGCTAAGAAGCTACAGACAGCCAGACATTGTGGCTTTCATTCGGCGAGGGCGGCTAGGATGGCTGGGGCACGTAGAGCGGATGCCAGAAAGATGCCAGGGAGAAAAAGGTTGAGAGGGAGACCTCGTAAACGATGGTTGGACGATGTGGAACAGGATCTTGCAGAGCTTGGAGTCCGAAGGTGGAGGAGACTAGCTCATGATCGGAAAGAGTGGACATCTGTAGCGGAGAGGGCCCTGGTCCTACATGGACCGTAGCGCCGATTAATAATAATAATCACAAAGTCGAGGCCGTTCCGCTAACAGCACGATTTTGTTGACAAACGCCCCTTCACACTTCTCTCCCTGTCCCCAACTCGCGGGAATTCACAATTAAAAACGATAAAAATATTTGAACATTTATATTTACTAGGCCTGGTGGGGAAAAGAACTGTTGTAAGTCTCAGAAAACTAATATGTCATTCCAAACCTTCTCAACGAACCGTTCTGCAGTTCAACAGTCGCTGTTATACAGCGGTTGTACAAACTGATGAATTTTATTAATTATTTAAATTAGGGAAAGGGGAGCACACACATTAAGCGAGAGTTCTGAGATGAGAAGTGTTCTTTAATAACCTTCATCTAGGCAGGAACCTAGGTAGGTTGTTACAGCAGGTTATTACCTAGGCAGGTAATTAATCATGGATGCTACAGCGGTAACTTACACACGCAGGAGACCGGAGTTCGATTCCCAGAGGAATGGGAAAAATATTTTACCTCTCCAGGAAAATAAATTATCACTATTCATTTGGTTTCTAAAGAAAGTTCCCAATTCATAGTTTTTGGTAGGTGCCTAAATACATTTGGTTGTAAATTTTGAATTTTGTAATTCGAAATTGTTCCTTTTGCATTCCAGGGTGGTTTGAAAGCTGTGGCCTGGGCGGACTCTTTCCAGATGATTATTCTGGTCGCGTGCACGTTTTTCTTCTTCGTAACCGGTCTCATCAAAACCGGTGGTTTTGCTGAAGTTTGGAGGCTGAATAACGAAGCAGACAGAATGGAATTTTTCAAGTGTGTGTTTAGAAATAAAGTTAATGTTCAATAAATAAAGTTATGCTATTTCTTAGGATCTGATGGAAAATGCACCAAATTATCACACGACGGTTTATTATTCATGCCCGCTACATGCAGTCTGTGGTACATTACCTAAACCGGCGCTTCCATACATTGCAATCGTATTTTGTACTAGAAAAGTTTCCACTAAACCGTAACCATTTTCGCAACACAAAGTCGGAATCTATATTTGAAACACAACTTGGTAGTTATCTGGCGATAGGAACTGTCGTCAAAACATTCAAAGCAAGTGATTCTATAAAACTTGGATCGCAGAACTATCAATTCAAAAAGAGTGCTTCTGATTGTTCTCCTGGACCTACAACTAAACTGGATTGAAGCTTGGGAGACAGCGTGAAGGACAGTACAATCGTTTAGTATCCACCGTGTTCAGCGGGCTGCCTCCAACCACTCACCTCATGTAAAAATTGCTGTAAAGACAGTCATCCACATTTTTGTTCAATCATTTTCAGTAGTAAGCCTTTGTAACAGTATAGAAAATATTGCTTACGAGTCTACCAAGGTAGCGGAAGCATTGTTTTCACTTTCGGAATGTGAAAATTTTTTTGTCTCCAAAATCAAAAATTCCACTCGCATTTTGCGTTTTAGACCTTTCTGAACAATTTTGGTTCCGTGTCTGTCTGTGTGTCTGTCTGTCTGTCAGCAAATCCTTGTTACGGGCAAAACTACACGAAGTTATAGTCCGATTTTGATGAAATTTTCAGGGATTGTGCGGGTTGGGGTGTAGATGGTCCCCTATAAGTTTCATGACCCCCGGATCAATAGTAGCCTCTGCGCATGCGCAAACGTGAAATCCTTGTTACGCGCATAACTTCTGGAGTTCTTGATCAATTTCGTTGAAATTTTCAGGGATTGTTCGGTTTGATGTGTAGATGGTCCCCTATGTTTCATGACCCCCGGATCAGTAGTAGTCTCTGCGCATGCGCAAACGTGAAATCCTTGTTACACGCACAACTCCGGGAGTTCATGAATGATTTCGATGAAATTTTCAGGGATTGTTCGGACTGGTGTAAAGATGGTCCTCGTGAGCAATAAAGACAAATAAAGTTTTAGCCTCGAGCTTGATTGAACGAAGTTCTTTAGTCAATAATAATTTTCAATGATCTATACAGTCATGTTATGGATACGAGGAAGCTATGTGCCACACCCACTTGGCAGACGTTTTTTAATAAAATTTTTGTCGTTTTACGTTTCAAGAGTAGATTTCAAATCTACAATGTCCGTCCACCGGAAGCCCTAACTACAGTTGCTATGGTCCATATTTGCAGACTAGTGGTTTTTTCGAGATTCTTACTGACATATTGAAGTGGGGTGTCATTTTCAAGTAATTTTGAAAGCCAAATCGCCTAGAATAGGTTTCAAATCCGTAGAAATTCACCCCTAGCAAATAACCGCTATTTTTGAACCTAAAACCACGTACACAAATCTCACAATGACACAAGCAACCAAGCATTATTAAAAAAAGACTCAACATTACAATAATAAACCCACGTGTTTGAATCGCCTGCGATTTTTATACATAAGAATCTTCAATCTTAGTGGTTAAGACAAATTTTACCCAGCTACAATCTTATTTCGTTTGAGATGGATCATTTTCAATACCACTTCTTAAATCGATTTGGGGGTTCTTCAATTTCTACATGTGATTATGATCACAAATGGCAACCAACTGTTTCGTAAGGAAAATAACAAAACAACTATTCGTGTGCCCGTCAACTGGCATTTACTTAAAAACTGTTTGTATTCGTGTTCTTGTACTTAATTTATGGTATGCATACAGGTATGTTATTTATATTTTATCCTGTTGCAGTTTTGATCCATCGCCTTTCAAAAGAAGCACGTTCTGGACTTCTTTCGGAGTTTTCATAATGTGGACGCCTTATTACTTCTCAGCATCGCAACACCAAAGATACCAATCTCTCCCGACCCTTAGACAAGCCAGGACGTTGGTGAATTCATTAGTACCTTCTCTTATTACTAGTCTAATTTGCTGAACTGTTTATAGATTTGCCAGTCTTTGGCAGATATGTGTAGTGAGATCTGGGTAGTTGGGGTTGCCAGTGTTGTCGCTCCGACGGTGCGGCGGAGATGGCGGACAGTGTAGGAGAGAGAGCAGAGCTCAGCGACTTGGGGTACCACACTAAAATATCCATTAGGACTGTTCGTGCAAAATGGAATCCCCTAACTCGTGAATAAGAGGTAGTTTTATGAGGGCTTCTAGTCAGTCTCAGCCGTGGGTCTCCTCTGGAATCTAAACTGCTAAGTGAACTGGGTTCGCCGTGTCTTGTGCTACTGACCGTGATTGGATTGTCCTTCCATGTGAGAGCAACCAAGTTGGCCTTCTTCTCTCTAGCTTTCAAAACGTATGGCAATATAGATAGAACTACAGCGAGGGAAGCGGTAGACATAATTATGTTGGGCTAGCTACCATTTTGGCCCTTAAAAATGTAGGGGTACTTTTTAAGCCTCTTGCATAAATGGTACCACGGAGGGGGGGACCAGGCTACCTGTGCACCAACTACCAGACTCCCAGCTGGGTTGGATTCGCGGGAGAAGTGGTTTATATCCTGCTGCAGGCTCGCTGGAGCCTTGAAATCAAAACCCCGGTGTATGAGTTATATGGCTTCTCCAATAACTCGGGTACCCAGCTGCCTTATCGCCACAGCCTGCTAGAAGGCATGCCTCTACCTGTAGCTTAAAACAGATACTTGGGCCATCCCAAGGACTCTGTCGAACAGTCCTTGGGACCCTCTTTCCCAATTGCTTGCAACTGGTTGGAACTCAAAGTCAGCTTGGCTTCAATTCTCCTGAACACGACTTCCTTTTCTAAGGAGATTTGGATCTACGGCCAAATTTGCTTATCATCGTTATATGAAGTGATGGATGAACTACTTGTCCCTTCCAGGGAAATATAAGCATGTAGGGAACACCACTGAAGTTAGAAAGCTTCAGGTTTATGGTCAAACATGGCACTTTCAAGAAAGGGGAATGGGGAAACCACCCCTACTAATCATTATCGTATCCTTCTGTGAATAATCATTAACATTATCTTATTAACATACAACTATCTCTCTACAATACAAATGTTTTCTTCTGCTAAAATATTGCCACTAAGTGGAGAAAAGTGCTTGATACCGAAAAAAGGTAGGCTTCCATCGAATGACCCACATACCTGCACTTATGTACTGTTGGATAAAACTTCATAAACCACCAGCCATTCAAAGTTTGTAGTCATTGATGTATGACAGATGCGTGAACTATGACTTTCTGTGTGTAGTTATTTCAATCCAAGTTTAATAATTATGGTTGACCAATAGCACCATAATCAAAATTCCTGATTACATTGTTTTTTCTACTGTCATTTAGGGTCGTACTGCTGTCAACGGTTCTGTTGATAGTCTTGACTGGCCTTCAGTACAGTATCGGACTCCTCGCCTATGCATACTTCGCTGGGTGCGACCCAGTTTTGGCCAAAATGGTGAGAAATATTCATCAATACACTCCATTACGTATTCAGGCTAATGTAAGTTGCTTTTCTAGAGGGCAAACATTGAAAAAGACGAGAGGCTAGACTCCGTTTCTCCTACAGGCTGATTTGTAGCGTTAGGGTATATCGAGCTATTTGGGAGAAAAAACTTTCGCGGTAAACTACAGTCTGGTAATCACACAGGTTGTCCCAGGAGTTGTGCACAATCCGACTCCTACGTGTTCTACAACTCATTTCCAAACAAAATGCCTCCTAGCCATTATTTGCCAAAGGCCTCGTTTTCGAGTTATCCGCGATTTGAGATTTTTTTCGTGTTTTGGATCTTATGTCATTAAAACTGTCATAACTCAATCAATTTTGGAGATAGCTCATTTCTGATGAAACCGTTGGGAAGAGCGTTAAATTTTCTATCTATTTGATGTCGGAAAACATGTTTTTTTTGCACTGAAGATGTGCGATTGCTGCGAGAAATGGCAGTTTGTCAAAATCTTGAAATCGCCTGTTTTTCACCTCGCCTAGAAACCCCATTAATGCTTGACGTAGAACTGTGCAGGCCTGGTAAAACGTGCGTCAAAATGTCAGCTTTCCAACGGTGTAGTCGTTTTGGTTTTTAAAAATGTTTTTAGTTAAGGAAATGGTGTTTCACTGCAGAAAAACCCGTGTTTTCTGTTAAAATTGAGGTTTTTCCAAAAGTCCCGACGAAAAAAGGTTGGAGGCGGGAAAAACGTAACTTTTCTCGCTGAATCGAATGGTGACAACGCCAGACCTCTCAAGGGACAATTTAAGTTAGTTTTGTCGGTTTAGTTATGTGGTCCTTCATGCATAAACCCGTTCGTTAGTGAACAGCGTCTATGGCATTCCTAAGCTGCCTGGCCAAAGTCAGGATAAGAATAGCCGAGAGGCGGCATTTTGGTTTGGCAATCGCACATCTTCAATGCAATGAAAAACATGTTTTTCGATATCAAATATCTAGAACATTGGAAACGCGCTTTTCAATAGTGTCATCAAATTTGAGCTATCTCCAAAATTGAGGGAGTTATGACAGTTTTAATGAAATAAGATCGAAAATACGAAAAAAATCGTGAATCGCAATCCTGTGAGTTGTACACAGGAGAAGTGTGACTCCCTTGCTGCTTCAGAAGCATTACCATTGGCAAAACTGTACACAAAAATCATGTCAACATACTCACTTGAAAGCAACTCAACGTAAATGAACACAAACAATAGCCATCTTCCGGCTCTTCGATTATCCTGACTTTGGCTGGACAGCTTAGGAATGCCGTAGACGCTGTTCACAAACGAACGTATTCATTCATTTTCATTTTTCATTTTTAAATATTCATTTTTTTTTGGTTTATATCTTAACAATCTTGTTTAAACTCTAACTATTTATGAACTCGATTTAAACCCCAATATCTTACCATTGTCCTACAACTGGATAACATGTTTGAGTCTACAAACATTTTACTAAAACTGAATTAGGTCAGAAACAACAAATTATCAACATTGCCACACCCAATGCTACGGCCGAATCAGATTGCGGTTGATAATACACGGCGCACAAAGCAACCCCTCCTTCAAGACCGGGGGGTCGTGCGGGTCATTGCATATCCACGCCCCTGACCAAGACTGCCTCCTCCGTAGCTTTCCCGATTTTCAAACATCAAGTCTTGAATAGTTATACAGGGAGTTATGCACAATCCGACTCCAACGTGTTCTACAACTCATTTCTGAACACAAATGCCTCTTAGCAATTTTTTGCCAGCTCCTTTGTGGTGAATGGTGCAGTTGTATTTTTGAAACAAAGGTTACCAGATAAGTAAGTATTTCAAGATTTGGAGGCACCCAAACAGCCAACAACGTTACTGTTCGTAGTTGTGACTCAAGTAAAGATTCTTCCTTACTTGAGAAAGTAAAGAAATGTGACTGAGAAAAACCTTAAGGTCTTAAGGTGGTTTTCAACCACCTGATTGAGGAATTACTTGAATATGAAAAGCACACGTAACCACTGCACCTCAAAGCTTCACTCGAGCATTTCCTTTGACTATGTAAGGATTATGAATTCCCCTTATCTTAGTTGTTATTTTATATACAACAAGGAGGTTACTGGCAGTTACTGCAAGGGTACTCGGACAAAGGTAAACGAGAAGGTGATGGTATGGGCTAATTGCCCCTTTCAAATGCTGAGGCGATATCCCTCAACATCCAGCGGATACCCCTGAAGCCAGTTAGCAACAGGTATATATCTAATATATGCATCATGAATTAAATCAATCAATATGTTTGATAACAGAACATTCAAAATACTATATGTCATTCATTTAATTTCCTACCTGTGTAATCGTAAATAGGTAAGGTAACTAAAATCTGGTATAAAAATCACAAAATAATTGTTCATGTCATGGTTATCTAACTCAATTGTATGCCGTAATTTTATAGTTGATCCTTGTTAAAGAAATCTGTGAGTATCGCATGTTTGAAAGAAGAGCATGACAAAATGCGTATTTGAAAGTTAAGTACCTATCTACTCAAGCGCCTATCAACCTTTGCATCTATTCACCTTAGGCATCCATGCAGTATTCGGGTTTGCCTCTTCGATATTTGAGCTTTTGTAGGGACAATAGTCCTACTATGTAAGTCCTGTCTTTGGACTGCAGCTTGGCAAATTTAAAATTAATTTGCAAAAATAATGACGCCGACGGCTTCTGTTGGATTTGGACTAGAAATGGGTTTCCCCCCCCTCTCACAAATGGAATCCTGCTAGAAACACTGCCAACATTGCAATACAACAATCTTGGCTCCATCAATGCTTGTGTAATACAATGACAGCTGCCAAATTTTTCATGGTGAGCTCGCCGTAGGCGCCCATCAGCTTTGTTGCCAATTAACAGAAATACTTTAATTACTACGTTTCCTTGCAGGATATTCACTCTCACGCCACCATCATCCCATACTTCGTGAGCCAAATTTCCTCCAACCATCCTGGAATGACGGGATTGTTTCATGCCGATGTAATAGCTGCTGGCCTCAGGTGAAACCATTCGTTAAACAACCTGATTATAACATAGGAAAGCTAACTAAATGATCAACTAGTGACTGCCATTGTTGAATTGAACCAGATGGACGTGAATGGACATGATAAACTTGTCCTATTGTTTAATTTATTATAAGAAATCTACCACACCGCAGGATTTGGGATTCTCATGATTCAAGTCGTGGATGCTGGTGCTACTTCTTGTATTCTTAGTATTGAATTTAGAGTTTATCACAATGGAAGCGTACTGGGCCCATAACCTATTGAATTTTGGGTTTACCGCAGTGGTGAGAGTTATTGATAAGTTGATGTTAACTTTGAACAAAATATATTTTGCCAGCGAATCTAGTATAGCAAGTGTGAATAATTTTTCATGTTCATTACGAGGAAAACATCTTGATGGAAACGAACATTTTGAATTTTTAGTGTGCCACAAATTGTGGAGGTGAGTGAAATCTAATACTTTGCTCTTTGGTTTATGTTTATGTATTTTTCACTCAAGATTCTCCATCCCAAAAAATAGCTCGTAGTTCTGCAGTTTCTTTAAAACGCTCCTAGGCAATTACTAGACCTAGTATCTGTAGGTACTCAAGTTATTGCATCTCTACCTCTCAACATTCACTTAGGGCCTTCATAATTTCTGCATTTACAATGAAATTCTTCACTATTAAGGTCATTTTTTTTTCAGCACAACAACCAGCCTGTGGAACACGCTGTCCTGTACAATCTATGAAGATTTGGTGAAACCCTTCAGGAAACCTAAATCCGAAAAACAGGCTTACAACGTCATCGTGTTGATAGTGGCGGTGGTTGCAGTCGTAACAACCTCGTTAACGAAAGGAGTTGAGGTTTTGGGAGCTTCAGTAGTGGAGGTTAGACCTGTAGTGTCAAATCATTTTATTTTGCGTGAGTGTAGTGATGATCGGCCCATAGAATGTGTTTGATGTCGAAGTTGCAGGGTAAGGGTTAGAAACAACAAGGAAGATAAGAAAACAGCATGATCACCAAGGGGTGGGTACCAGGGCATACAGGAGTGGCAAATAATAATGAAAGGGCAGACGTGCTAGCACGTAGGGAGCCATCAATGCACTTAATTAGGTATAGTGAAATGCAAAACATGGAAAACTGGTGATGAACGCATCCTGCTATCAAGAAATACAGTTGCCCCAGGTGATCTGGTGTGCGAATTGTGTGGAAAGAAGGAAGAAACTGCCTCGTATCTTTTCTTTGAAGGAATAATAGCTAAATGCTTGAACTACAAACAACAGTGCATCTGTGTGGCTGACATTGTAGATTACAAAATACAAATGGATGTCCTGATACGTGGCAATGCACGTCATACAACTTGATGCTTCATCAAGAAGTTGAATGCATATTGACATACCTTATCACTAAAGTGCGGAGCTGGCTTACTTTGTATACTGCTTTTTTATGGTGTACGTACGTCGTTCTCCTGTTCATTGTTGATTGTATCTGCAGCGTGTCGAGAGTGTTGAATTACAACAGCATATTTTGTCCGATTTTGGAGATTTTTTTCGCATATGTTGGGTGATTTACGCATATTGTGTTTTTAACGTGTTCGGGTAATCAAAAATACACAACTCAAGACATTGCGATAAAGAAAGAGATTTTATTATAATACGAACCGAACGAATACAAGGAAGCGAATAATAATTTTCCAATCACGCGAGACGACAACGAGCTTGAACAAAAGCCTACCTACTGTGTACGCGTTGCTAGGTTACTTGAACAATAATTATTGTAGGCACTATCGCTTTCCGAAAGTGAAATGTTCATGCTACATCACTCCCCCCCAATGACGACGTCCAGAAAGCGCACATTAGGTCGCACAAGTCTACCAGATCTGGTGTGATGAGGTGTAGATGGCGTTGGAGTAGCTGGTGGCTGAGATCGTCTTGTCTGAGAGTCGTCATTCACAATTTCAGGTTGCGGTGATGCCAGAGTTGTATGGTCTGGATGATGAAGTACGAACGCTGGCTTAAGTCTGTCAGCAGACACAACGATTTGGCGATCTGGCAGTTGGATTTTGAAAGTTTTGCCCGATCGCTCGATGACTTTGTAGGGTCCTGTATAAGGTGGTGTGAGTGGAAGTGCGACATGATCCCGTCGAAGGAAAACATGAGTTGATGTGTCAAGGTCCTTATGTCGGAAACATGTTTTAGCACTGACACGGAATGCGGCAGGACGGAGCTGAGCCATAGCTTCTGAAAAACGACGAATGGCGTCCTCTGTGATAGGTGGATGATTGGAGCGAGAAAAGAAGTCACCTGGCAAGCTGAGAGGTTGTCCATAAACTGCTTCTGCGCAACTAGTGTCGTTGTCCTCCCTAGTAGTTGAACGTAAGCCTAGGAGTACTGTAGGCAGTAGTTGAGTCCAGGTAGAATCATCTAATTGTGCCATGATTGCAGCTTTCAACGAGCGATGCCACCTCTCAACACAGCCATTTGTCTGGAGGTGATAGGCTGTAGTGCGGCATCTCTGTGTACCCAAGAATCCTGCCAATTTATTGAAGAGGGCTGACTCAAATTGCTTATCTCCCTTATATGTTTATGCATATCTCCCTTGATCCTTTACTGAACTTTTCTAAGGCCACGACAATAATTGGAACACAATGCGTATGTAGATTAGCTCTCACAGCATATTTTACCCGTTTAGAGTGCCCATTTTGGTTAAATTGTGTGCATTTAATTCTTCAGACTATACTTATCACATAATAATCCAGCGAGATGACGAGAATGGCTGATGGCTTGATTGACTTGGCTGTTTCTGCTTCTATTTCAGTCCCTGATAATTATGAGAACGACGTCTCAATCAGCAGTTTTCGTTTTGTTCACCGCTGGAATGTTCATACCCTGGATAAACTCGAAGGTAAGACAAGCAAACACACATCTTTTATCGATGAATTCATTAAAAATGGTGGTGGTTAAATAAAGTTAAGTGTTTCAACGTAAAATTCGAATGTTTAACGAATGTAACGATAAAATGTAAATAAAATTAGACTACCGCTAATTTGTTCTTCTCGTATTTCTGAGCTAACACACACGATATTCCTTTCCCCGCGCCATCGATTAGTAGAACGTTTTCTTTTGATTCATCGTATGGTGCAAGTGCTCTAGAATTGACCATTTCATTTTTCAGTTTGTGGAGTGCTAGGTCCATTTCTGGCATTCAACTTTGTCTGTTGATTTTTTTTTGTTCCTTGAATTGCGTTAGCCAGTGGCTGTGCGATTTGGCTGAAATTTTTTATATGGGTGTGGGTTCCGTGTAGAGATCGAATCTCCTTCACGGTTTATCCGGCTGCAATGCTTGGATGCACTGTTGGGCTCGTTTTGGGGCAGAAATTCCATTTTTTCCACACATTTTCCGGAGTATTTCTACCTCGTGCATCAGAAGTTTGATTTTTGACAGTTTAAATCTTACTTTAAACCCACATATTCTAACTTATTTGTTCTTAATATGAGTATATTTTTAAATTAAATTTGATGACCATAGGGGAAGAAGTTTCGATTTTTCTTTATCCTGTAGGTAGTTAGCTAGGATATCTAAGCTGTTTATTCGGAAAACTCACCGTTTAAATCTTTTAAACAATTTTCCTTAATATGAGTATATTAAATATGTCATCAAATTTAATTTACAAATTTTGTAAATTAAATTTGATGGCCATAGGGGAAGAAGAGGCTAATTCAGTTGTTTTCAATTTTCCATGGGAACTTTTTCAAGTCTAGTAACGCCATTGTCTATCACTGTGAAGCATGAATTAAGTTTTTCTAAGACTAAAGTAAGTTGAGAGTTAGGGATTAGAATGATAACAACAAAATTTCAACGAATTGTAAAACTATTGCCAAAATGAATTGATTGATAAATCGCTGCGGGTTAGTTTCTCGTAGAACATCTTTGCATTTTCACCTTATAACTACATCAAATGCTTCGAATCCGCATTCTTTTCTTGTGACATCGGGATGATGGTATTACAGGCTTTCTTTAGGGAGAAAAATTGGTTTTTTAGCAAGAGGGTTTTCTTGTGGAACTCTACGAACGATCTGGCCCTAACAGACGCGGCCTCCATTCGAATGAAATGTTTCGATCCTTCATGCGTTGGACGAATTCGGATGAATATAGTTTGTAGCTTTCCGCTCCCAGTGGATAGAAGGTCTGAAGTGTTGAAAAGGCAGAAGTTGCACGACAGAGCTGCCTGGCTGTCAGATAGTAAGCAGATTCTTGCACCTTTGGGTTGTTTCCTAGCAAACTCTTCTGCTCACAATTCAATTTGAAGGATTCTAAGACAATTATGGTGATAAATATTCCGTTTTGTAAGCTTTTCCTTGACACGCATTTTTCTTTATCGTGGTTTGTGTGTTGTAGGGCATCATGACAGGCGGTTTGGCCGCGGGTACAACTTCCATCGTTGTTCTGATCGGTAGCGTCATTGCTCGGAGGTCCGGCCTGGTCAAGGACATGCCGAAAATTTTAACCACGGAAAATTGTCCAGCGAACGTCACGTCGTTGTTGACCAAGTGCGTTATTGAGCAGTGGAAAATATGGAACTACCAGTAATTTATTTAAAAGTAATTTTAGTGTTTTTGTTTTTTAAATCGTTTTACTCCATTTAGTTTGATAAGAATAATGAGATATAGATGGTCAAAATGGTTAAAATAAAACTTTAAACAAAATTTTATTTGTCGAAATAAATACTTCATAGATTTTTATAGGTATTTATGATAATAATACGTATTTTAAAAACTTCAAAAAACTAGGTATTTTTTTTATAGGTATTTATGATAATAATACGTATTTTAAAAACTTCAAAAAACTAAATTTACTTTTCTCTATAGTATGAAAAAGGCATAAGCCGAAATATAAAAAGGTTTTGTGTTGTCAGTTATTGTTCCTATCTACAAATACCCATTTATACATATACATCTATATAATATATAGATGTAAACAACATATTAAGTTGTGCGTGTGTATGCCATCCCACACGATAACTCTCGATAGGATTGAGATAAGAACTTCGGTCTTTCTACAAAAAATGAATCACTCCGAAAAAAAGGATGGTTTCGTTGGATAGCAATTTTTGGTCAAATGTGAACCAATTTGCTAAAACAATCACTAAAAACGGCTAGAAATGTAAAATTTAGATTTTGTGGAAGAATAGGCACTACCCTAAAAAGTTATTCAATCATGAAATAGGACATTTTGACATTTATGCTCGAAATATTACTTAAGAATTGATTCAAATATTATTGAAATAAGCTAAAAACGCTGCAAATTATTTCACCCCCTCAATCCTTCTCCTACCACCACGACTTTCTCTGACTGCCAAATCATCAAAACGGGAAAATGAAAAATTTGAAGTTTACAAAAATTTTAAAGATTTTCACTCTTAAAAATGAGATTTTTCAAGTCGGATGAGCTCGAAATGGTGTGGGACCTATCTATATCGATTCAGCATCCAGAATTAATTGGAAATGACACTACAATTGGTTATGATGGTAAACATCTCGGAAAACGACGTTTTTGATCAGTTTTTGACTCAAAGAATCGATGATTGTGAGGCATTCGAGCTGGCTAGGAGTTAGGACCATGAAAGGGAGAACACATTTTTTCGTCAATTGGAAGGCTTTTCATGGCCCCTAAGGCGAACGGACATTGAAGATTCGAAATCTACGCACCTTGAACCATGAAATGACAAGGTTTGACGGAGTTATGAAGCATTATCGTAAACGATCATCAAAGGCTAAATTAAAAATAATGAACCAAAATCGATAGAAACACTTTAAAAAACTGTAAAAATCAAAATTTACATTGTTTGCAGGAATAGTACTTTGAAAGAGTTAATTTGCCATAACATTCATAATTCACGTTATCTATGTCCCCAAAGTGCTCAGTATCAACACAATTTAACATCAACGTAATTGACGTCCATCAATCATGGAGTATGGGAGCCCCATATGGTCGCCATTCTACGGGGAGTATAAGGATCGTCTGGAGAGTGTTCAGCGTAGGTTTTTGCGGTATCTCTGCTTCAAAACGAGAGTCCCGGCTAGCCATGATCAGTTGGCTGTTCTCGCAGCAAAATATAACCTGCCCAACTTGATTGACCGTCATTTTATGGCGGACATAGCATTTTACCATAAATTGATCAATGGTGCAATTCACTGCCCATCCCTGCTGTCAAAAGTGGACTTCCAGGTTCCAAGCTACGCAACTCGATGCAACTCATTGTTTGTTGTGCCATTTGCTGCATACAACTACCTTCTTCATCGGCCTATGTTTCGAATGCCACGTCAAGCTAATGCGCTCATAGAATCCACGGGCATCGATTTTTTTGTGATCGCCTTCCGCATCTCAACAGGTGTCTCACATCATTCCTTCACCAGCAAAAGTGACTAAACATCCTTTACCAACTCTCCTATTTTTTCTCTCACACATTAAATCTGTTCTTTTTTCCCTTCAACATTTATCTCATTAACTGTATTTATTTCTATCTGCATTGTTATGTAGCGTATACTTTCTTTTTGTAATTGGCGATTGCCGTGTAATAAATAAATAAATAAACGTAGCACTATAATTTAATAAAATTCGCTCATTTTGGCCATTCTGCATGACTGGAATTTGGTTTTGTTTCAGTGGGACACTCACGATGGGCGTGAAGGGTTACGGTTCCACAACATTTGCGGACGATAGCGTTTTCTGGCTTTTCAAACTGTCAGTTTACTACTACCAGATACCAGGTAATGGGAAATGTCAACATTTTTATTTTATTTAATAAAGTGAAAAGATCCCAACGAGAGCTTTCCGAAAAGATGCAATATGGGTAGGCGCTGAATCCTTAGGGCTTAAAAACTCGTACAAATTCCGACTCTTGTAAGTTGATGAATTCAGTCAATAAAACGTATGTGTGTACGTTCAAGTGTATTTGGGTGATTCTCAAAGAAAGGGCAATTTCCAATGCTGAAATCGTACGATATTGAAACATCTCCAAATTTCTTACAAAGTTGCGTATGGCTTCCAGGGATCATGCAGAGCAAAACAAGGAACAATATGATGCTCACATCACCATTTCAAATCCGAAATTCCAAATTTAATAAATTCAATCGTCAATTAAAAGATTTAATGGTGGTAACGAGAAGGATTGAAGGGTAGTAACGAGAATATGGTGTTTGTGAGCCTGCCCCTTCTTAACATACCACAGGTTTCTCAAGAACCACGGTTTATTTTCAAAAGCCATTTTATGGTTAACCGAATACATAAATTAAAAATATGCATACATTTCAATATTGAAAATCGAGAGTTGTGCTAATGAGACCTATAAATGTACGGTTAGTTGGGAAGCCTTCTCCGCTCTTTAGTAGTAGTATTAATAGGCCGTAATGATGATTTTTGCAGTTAAAAACTTTCAAATGAGTTTCTAGGCATTACATTCACGTGAGAAGACAAGTGATTTCATTTCTGTAGAGGATGAACTACGTTTTTCAAATTTTAAAAGATTCTTCAAAACAAAAACACACCCTCATTCTAAGAGAGGATGTAATGAATGGAAATCCTAAAATAAAATACCATCATTTTCGTTTTGGTTTATTATTCAATAATAAACCATTGTAATCGCTCTTGAAAAAAAAAAAAAAATTCTAACCTAACCCCCCTGAAAATGTCATGGTTTACGTTTCAAAGGGTGTAGAATCCGAATCTGCAATAAAAATTTTCTGTCCGCTGAACGCACGATTTCTCTCAAACGGCTGAAGCAAAAAAGCTGAAATTTTCAGGAAAAATCCACGTTGGTCCGACGACGCCCCAATTCTTGAGCCAGCTCTCTAACTTAATTTAAAGTGCCCTTTAAGGGTTGTCAAAGTTTTGTAAAATCCCTAAAAACCTCAAAAAAAGTCAAGGCGGCCTAAATTTGTACTCTTTTTGAAGAGCACTCCACGAGGAATCGAATGAGCCCCTCACCATGTCCGTAGATCAAACCATTCCCGATCTATGGCCCGTTTTATGGTGCCAACATTTGCGTTTTTTGGTTTACTATTGTTTGTTTGTAACCTAGTGATGCCGATAGCGTAGAGTTTTAGTGAATGTGGATAATGGAGTGATAGCCGATGTGGTATGGCCTGATTTATGGTGCCCACACTTGCGTTATTTTGGTTTATTATTGTTTTTGTTTTGATTACAGTAAACTAGTGATGTAGTGAACGTGGATACTGGAGTGAACTTCTAAAAGGCTTTGTAGCCGATACACGGGTTGAAGTATTCCGATAACCATGAAAAACTCTCCAAATTCTTTCACTGGGGTTTATGATTCAATTGGCTTGCGTTCATGATTTAAATTTCTACTAAGTGTGCGTGTTTCACAGGTGATAGAGCGATTATTGAATGCATTTTCAAGCACTTAAATCGGAATTCTCAACCAAAATACCTATTTGGATTGAGCAGTTGATCCTCCACCAGAAATTCAATAATCGCTCTATCACCTATTGAAACATCTCCACGCATTATTGTGCAAATTGGTATTTAGTATAAATTCAAATCATGAACGCAAGCCAATTGAATAGTGAACCCCAGTGAAAGAATTTGCAGCGTTTTTTTTAGAATCACCCATTTACTCTTGGATGTTTCTTCCTTCTTAGAAAGGATATTTAATCACTTACCTATTAACTTTTTGTAGTTTTTAAGGATCTTATAACAGATTTGCTCAAATTATATGTTTTGTGACTTTATTTCCACAGGTATTGTCGTAGGTATAGTAACTTCGGTTGTCGTCAGCTATTTAACGGGCGCCCAAAGCCTGGAGACGGTCGACCCGCAGATGATCGTCCCTCAGATGAGATGGTTGCTAAAGCCGTTCACCAAAAAATGCATCAAAGACTCTAATACTGTAGGTCAGACAGTTGAAGAACGACGAGGAAGATACGGAAACCTTCAAAGGAATGTACGTCTTAGTGCCGCAAGAGGCTCCAGAAAAGGAGGTGATAGAATCTCCCGATAAATGACTCAAATACTCATCCTTGTAACCATATTAGAATAGAGTGGTTGAAGGTGAAGGGTTGGATTGACTGTTTTCTTCACATAGGTATATTGCTTGGCATGTTATCTTACATGTTTCGCCTATTCTAATAGACATCATCATAGAGTGACTGGAGTTTGGAGCATTTATGGTGAAAGATATGAGCGCCTCTCAGAATGATTTGTGTCATAAAAACTGCAGTCGTTATTGCTTCTGCAAAGGGCCATGCAAAGCGTTCGAAGAGTACGATGTGAGCACAAACGCAGATAAATGAAAGCAGGATATCTGTCAGCTTTTGCGCTCACATCCTTGTTATTTACTTCTAAGATCTTTTATCTTTAACGCGACTGTTTGACGACTGCACGCTTCAAAGTACAAATCAATGTGAGATGCGCTCATACCTCGTACCATGAATGCCTCAAACCCAGTACACACTCTGTTGATGCCTACAAGAATAGGCGAAACATGTAAGGTAATGTTACAAGCAATACACCTGTGTGAAGGAGACAGCCAATCCTACACCCTACATCCTCAACCGCCCTACTCAAATACTATCATTGAGTGAAATTTCACAGCATAATGAAGTGAATTGTTCAATCACGAATTAAATCGCACGTGGAACTCGGAAATCTGGCAAGCAGAACAAAATGAAAGAAAAAACAAACACTGTATTGACTTCTACCGAATTTGAGAATGATTCTCACAACAATTATACCTCCCAATTTTGTACTCCAATACTTCTAAGATCCGATAGATCTAAGGTTTTTATGTTGGCCACAGACAAGAACAGAACACATCAACGATTTCTGAACGATTGTAAACATTTTTCAACTTATATAATGCATATGAATAAATGTGTCCATCTATTCGCTTTGCCTATGTGGGCTGCTTGTTCTCTGTCACTATTATATGTTTTGAATATTTCCAATGCTTGTCGACCTTGATGATTCCAGTTTCAACAAGTTCTGCTTTTGATGTAGTGTCTAAAGCCACGTCAAGGCTCGGTAGTTACTACGGTAGAATCTCGTAATACCACATAAAAATCCATGCGTAACTACTATTCTTTATTTCTGTTAGGGTTGTTCACAAGCAAAACTAGCAATTCTCACTTTTTTACTACCTAAACTCTGCCAACTCATCACATTGAAAAACAGTTCACTCCTGAACGAGCAGGATTTATAGAGCACCAAGCTAGCGGTGTATTTTTGACAATATTCAAAGGTACTTTATTACATTAATAGAATATGAGTGTTTTTAGTGAACAAACGCTGCAAATACGGGGTTTATTATTCAATTGGTTGCGTTCATGATTTGAATTTCTACTAAGCTTTGGACGTGCGTGTTTCACAGGTGATAGAGCGATTATTGAATTTCAGGAGGCACACAAATATGATCAACTGAACAATCCAAATAGGTATTTTGGTCGAGAACAGATTTACGTGCTCGACACTCACAATCATGTGAAACAACACTCCAAAGCTTAGTAGAAATTCAAATCATGAACGCAAGCCAATTGAATAATAAACCCCAGTGAAAGAATTTGCAGCGTTTTTTTATTGAACCTCAATAACCCCCCCCCCCCCCTCCACAATAAAAACATCTATAATTTATCAAGTCCTTTAGAACTCGTATTGCGTTAAAACTTCCCCAAATCCAAATTTAAACGATGTAGCCAAAGGTAGACTGATGTAGAGGAGGCACAAAAATATCATCAACTGATCAATCCAAATAGGTGTTTTGGTTGAGAACCGATTTACGTGGTCTATGCATATCTCCTGAAATTCAATAATCGCTCTATCACCGGTGGAACACGCACACTCCGAAGCTTAGTAGAAATTCAAATCATGAATGCAACTCAAATGAATAAAATTGAATAATAAACACCACTGAAAGAATTTGCAGTGTGCGTGTCTCACAGGTGATAAAGCGATTATTGAATTTCAGGAGGCACACAAATATGATCAACTGAACAATCCAAATAGGTATTTTGGTTGAGAACAGATTTACGTGCTCTATGCATATCTCCTGAAATTCAATAATCGCTTCCGTCCGTACGGCGGACGGACGGAACAATTTGTATTGCAGATTCGGATTCTACACCCTTTGAAACGTAAACCATGAAATTTTCAGGGGGAGTTAGAATTTTTTTTTTCAGAGCGATTACAATGGTTTATTATTGAATAATAAACCAAAAGGAAAGAAAGAGTTGTGAATCTAGTGATAGCGTGTATCGGTGTAACCTGCCTTGCATTACGACGTTGCGTGTGTTCTCCCTTCATGTCGGGCAGTTTTGTACAATAATTTATCATATTGAGGTCTTATTCTGTATTTATTGCGTTCAAATGCAAACTAGTCCGCCCCCAGATATCCTATTCGACGTTAATTACCTTATTTCAGACATAATTCATTGACAACTAAAATTACCGCTCAATTAAAAAACCGAACGCTGTCACGTGAAATGTAGATAGTGGAGAAACTTCTAGTGATGCAGGTAAGCAATAACATGCACTTAACAAATGTGGCCAGTTGTATTTAGCACAATATGCTCATTAGGTAATTGGTTTTCTAGTTTGAAGGACATTTGATGACAAATGTTTTCTTAAAATGAAAACAGTGGTTCAACGTGTCACCCAATGAACTTTCAGTGGTAGATGTGCACACCGTGGCGTTTGAAAGGGGCCAACTCGGTTGGAAATTAAGGGTCACACGGTTTGATTTGAATCAACAGGTGAGTCTCACGAAATACTGATCCTTACTATCTAACAGTGATTGATTATTGAACACAATTAATTGAACTATTGATTTGGTAGTATTCTAGTGTTAATTGAGTATAGCTCAGATAATTAGTAACGAAATGATAGAATACAATTTGTCGGCCACACTTGAAATACCATAAAGTAAAAAAGTAATTGATCGAATAAATACCGAGGGACATTGAACGTGAACATTTCGTGAAACAATTCCGGGAGATCCAAATGTAAACGAACTGAACAAATTTTATTGTTATCACTAGTTTAATGGCCCTGCTACGCAGGTTATAAGAAATAGGTGAATAACACAATTTTTTTTTTCGTGATTAATTAATTGCGACTGAAAAATCAAATACATTTCATCTAGCAATTTTACATATCAATAAAGGTACACTCCAAGAGGGTAGGTTTACAGCAAAATCTAGCCCTTTAGTATATAGCTCAATTAATTAGCACTGAGTTCGATTGCACTTCTATTCACGCAGCACAACTAAATCCAGTGGTTTGTTTCGCTTGAGACGTCAGATTTCACCTTCGTTGTCCAAAACGTAGAGCATCTCCGGGTTCACGTGTTTGTGGAGGCGATGTTCATGCTTCCTTGCGTATTTTGCAATAATTTCATAGACTGTCTCCATCCTCAAATCTCGATGAATATCATCGTTTCGCATGTACCAAGGGGCTCCAACTATACTTCTCAGTATTTTATTCTGAAAGGTTTGGATTTTCTTAATATTTGATTTCTTGGCACAGCCCCAGATCTGTATCCCATAGGTCCAAATAGGGCGAAGGATCTGCTTATATATAAGCAGTTTGTTGTGAAGAGAGAGATGGGAATTCCTTCCCATTAGCCAATACATCCTTCTGTACTTGATTTTAAGTTCTTCTTTCTTCTTTTCTATGTGTTTATTCCAGTTTAATTTGGAGTCAAGTGTCAAACCCAAGTATTCAACTGCTTCAGTATGCGGTATTTTATTCGAATTGATCTCAACATCCAAGATTGGGACTTTTCGGTTAGTGAAGTTGATGTGGGCTGATTTTGATTCGTTCAGCTTCATTCTCCACATCTTGGTCCATTTACAAACCTCAGTAGTAGACGTCTGTAGTTTGCGTGTTGCAGCTTCTATATCATCTCCAACAGAGAGGATAGCCGTATCATCTGCAAAGGTGGCAACAGTTGTGCCTTCTTGTTGGGGTAAGTCCCGTGTGTACAGGAGGTAGAGTACTAAACAACACAATGAGGGAGTATAATAACAATATTGAAAGTCAAAAAATCGTATATCCCGAATCCCCGAGGAGAGGACCACGTCGCTTGCCCTGGGAGACGCTTCCCCCCGCTTGGGCCCTCCTTCCTTCACTGGCGGGGTCGGGGGAGATGGGGTTGCCCTGGGAGATGGGGGCGAGAATTCCACCCGCCCAGCGTTACCACCCCCTGAAACGTCGATATACTCTGATAAGCTGGTTTTTATATAGTGTGATAGTCACCAAAACATTGTAGAAACAATCGAATAATAACATAATGGTAGGAAGAATAGTAACAAAATGGTAGCCACACTTAGTGGGAATGTTTGAAAATTGAAGAGTTTACAATTTCATATTAGGTGATTGAAAAACATTTGATTGATATGTATTTAGTAAAATGCATCTATTAACAACTTTTTCTATCTATTTTTTACTACGTAGAATTTTGTTTTTGGCTTAATCTGTTTGGCATGTTTTTGTTGTAGAATATAACCCTTCTTTTCGTATTTGTGAGCGTTCATTTAAAATCTCTCTTACTAATACACAACGTTACGCGTGTATACATAAAAGAAATGGAGGCGGGTCTTCCGTGGATTGAATACCTCGTGGTGGTGTTGTCGCTGGTCGGGACCACCGGTGTTGGCCTCTATTGCAGCAAATCTGGGAAACAGTCACTGGAAGAATACATGTTCGGCGGACGACGGATGACTTTGCTGCCAATCACCTTATCTATGACCGCCACGTGAGTAGTTATAACCACTAAATCATTCACGACAAAATTGTGGACACTCTTGTCAAGAACAACTTTGTAGAACGTAGGTATTTTATTTCCACAAAATAAGAGAGATACATGAGGCAAATCGATTTCGACGGTAGCTAATCATCAGTAACAGAATGTACATTCGATAAAACGTGTGGTGACAGGTGAAAGAGGGCTTCAATCCCATTGGTCAAGAGGTGTTGGGGAACTTCCAATCAAATGGCATCTGAATGAAAGGAGATGCAATTCTATTGGTCGATGATAGGTGAAAGCGAGCTTCAATTGGTCAAGAAGTGTGGGGGAACCTCCAATCAAGTATAGTCTGAGTGAAAGGAGATATAATTCTATTGGTTGGAAAGGTGAAGGGGGAAGCGAACAATGTATAACGTGTAACTCTTCGATTGAACAGGATGATGACTTCCACCGCTCTTATCGGAGGTGGCCAAGAAGTTTATTTGTTCGGGGCTCAAGTCCTAGGGATGGTGTTCTCCCTCATACTTGGAGGACTGTTCGGCGCATACTTCCTCCTTCCAGTTCTGTATGCTCTCGACAGCGTGTCACCGTTTGAGGTAAGTAAGTTACCATAATATGGCCTAATATCGACATATTTTGAGGCTTTAGGTCGCACTTCTGGTATGTGTGGAGCGGAGAAACACCAAACCAGATAAATTATACAATCTTTGATAATTGTAATACTTGAAAGGAATTGTTATATCAATTCTACCTTTACTTGATTCCCTTTTTGACCTTCTTAATTACTAAGGTTATTTTATATACAGATATATATGGTTCCAGAAATAATTATATTTATTGAACGAGTTGTTGGAGCTCTTCAAACATTTTTCTTTATTGTCATGGAAATCTATATTTGGACGTTTCGCCCAGACAACGTGAGCTTCTTCAGCATGTAAAAGAGCTCTTTTCAAAAAACGTTGTTCACCTCCCATTAACTTTCTTTTTTCAAAATTGGCATTCAAGTCAAGCATCATAAAGCTGAATATACCCGGCCAATAGGATGTGCAAAGCCTTCAGCATGCAGTAAAAGATGATATCGATGAGTAGACGACGATTCTAATGAATCCGAGGAATGACAAAACTATTGGAAGAAACATGCTGAAGAAGCCCACGTTGTCTGGGCGAAACGTCCAAATATAGATTTCCATGACAATAAAGAAAAATTTTTGAAGAGCTCCAACAACCCGTTCAATTAGAAAAATGGTCAATCCATGCCTCACCAACTCAAATTATATTTATTGCTCCAAGAATAACTACGGGGCTCCTATTAACCACGAGGTGGAAACGATTCAAGTATTTCTTTACGATCGTTTATTTTTATGAAATAGAACCGCAGGGTATTAGGTAAGGAGTTCGGTTAATAGGATGGATGTTGGATATTGGTATCAATTTGATTTAAATACAATGATAATTGAAGAACGGATTACCTGGTCGGATGAGAGCTGGGTAGAAAGTGGTGAGGAAAGGGACTCGTCGCAAGTAGTTGATATTTTCGTTATCTCGCTTTCCCCCTGTCACACCCCGCCTCGCTCCCCACGCGATTCGTTCCGCTGATAGCGTAATTAATCAATCTTAATAAATTAATTAATCTTAATTAATTTTTGACAAAAATGGATCAAGGTTATCCGCTGACAATATGTGGTAAGACATCATGCAACACCTGATAGGTGTTAAACATGAAATATTTTGTATCGCATCTCCAAGATCTCCCAGTGCAGAAGTACCAGCCTAAGAAATAGTGTTGACGTAATTGAACGAATAATAAATTGCAATAACTCATTAAGTTCCGTTGAGGCTACCAGGGAGTCATATTCCTTGCCACATTCAAGTGGGTGCCAAGCCATGCGGGTATCCATGGCATTGTGTCTGCTATTCTTCTGGGACACCCTGTATAAGAAACTCCATTTATATTTAGGAAAGAAGTTCGGTTCGTAGGTGCCCCAGCTGATTATTATGCCTCTATACCTTGTCGATCATTTGAAACACCTAATTTTAAACGTCAGTGCTGTAGGACATGGAGGAAAAAAACGCTGCAAATTCTTTCAATGGGGTTTATTATTCAATTGGCTTGCGTTCATTATTTGAATTTCTACTAAGCTTTGGAGTGTGCGCGTTTCACAGGATAGAGCGATTATTGAATTTCAGAAGGCACACAAATATGATCAACTGATCAATCCAAATAGGTATTTTGGTTGAGAACAGATTTACGTGCTCCATGCATATCTCCTGAAATTCAATAATCGCTCTATCCTGTGAAACACGTACACTCCAAAGCTTAGTAAAAATTCAAATCATGAACGCAAGCCAATTGAATAATAAACCCCAGTGAAAGAATTTGCAGCGTTTTTTATTGAAACACGCACACCCCGAAGCTTAGTACAGATTCAAATCATGAACGCAAGCCAATTGAATGATAAACCCGAGTGAAAGACTACTTATTTACCCCAGTAATAATATTCAATAATAATCCCCAGTAATAATATTTACCTACATATTATCAGCGTTTCATACATATCATAATGCGTCAACCCGTGAATCGGCTATAAACTACAAGTATCCACATCGGGTATCACTCCAGTAACCACATTCACTACAACTCGACGCTATCGGCATCACTAGGTTACAAACAAACAATAATAAACCAAAAAATGCAAATGTTGTCACCATAAATCGGGCCATACATCGAGAATGGTTTGACCTACGGACGTGGGGAAGGGCTCATTCGATTCCTCACTGTATGTTCTTCAAATAGGAAAATATTTAGGCCGATTCGATTTGTTTTGAGGTTTTTAGGGATTTTACAAAACTTTTACAGCCCTTGAAGGGCACTTTAAATTGAGTGAGAGAGCTGGCTCAAAAATTGGGGCGTCGTCGGACCAAGATGGATTTTTCCTGAAAATTTCAGATCTTTTGCTCCAGCCGTTTCGGAGATATCGTGCGTACGGCGTACGGCGGACGGACGGAAAAATTTTTATTGCAGATTCGGATTCTACACCCTTTGAAACGTAAACCATGAAATTTTCAGGGGGGGGGGTTAGAATTTTTTTTTCCAGAGCGATTACAATGGTTTATTATTGAATAATAAACCAAAATAGTTACTATTGTCGTCAGCTAGTCAGAAAACTAAGCTAAACAGCGTTCTAAATTCTTCAAAGGTGCTCCATTTCAAGCGTGTGTACTGAGAATCGATTAGGAAAAAACTTAGCTGCAAGAGACCCTCAGTTGGCCAGTGTCCCTTTTATAGCACTTTCAAGTCAAATTAAACCTACCTCATGATGTCGATATCCCTCTTTTGGAGTTCATGAACAGACCTGTTTCTGCTCAAAACTTACGTTTCATGGAACTTGTTTTAAAGTCCACGCGTACCTAGTGTACGTTACATTCGAAGCAGAATTTAATTTTCCACAACGTTTATTTCGAAACGTCTTCCGAATTTTCAGATAAATCCCAAATTTTGTGACCGCATTATTGAAAAGTTTTTGACGAAAAAAGATCTTTTCAGGGACACTCATAATGCGGTGTACTCATGATCAAATTGAAATTTCACATTCGTCTTCAAAGTTAGTCTTAGTTTGAGACCACTGTATGTAAGTCATATTACATCATATCATACCAATATGTTACTTCTTACGTTACAGTATTTTGACAGAAGATATAATCACCATGTGAGGAAGGTCATTTCAGCAATAAGCGTGCTTGACACAGTAAGTAAAATCAGTGTTTCATTATTAAAATTGTAGTCATATTGATAACTGTAATTACACGTACATGTAATGAATAATTTAATTAACCCACTCATTCATTATTCGTAAAAAACGTAACCTTGAATGAAGATCCAATGTTCCGAGATACTCGAAGTGAGCACGTATTCCCGCTGTAGAAATACCGGTTTGGCAGGAAGAAACTTGGTTATCTTTATGGAATTTCGAATGTTCTATAAATTTTCTCCAAGTATTGTTGGATCCAGCACATCGTTGTTGAATTATTGGCTTCATCTGACTTTGCATGGTTCTCTATTCAGTTATGATTGTTTTTCCAACTGGTTTGGGTACCCAGGTTCAAACATGATTGTTCCTTGAGAAAATACTTACTATCGGTTTTGAAAGTGGTTTCTTAGCTGGTCCAATGATTCGTAGATCCTAACAAACCCCAAAATATTATAATCGTGAGAGAAGTATCCAGATGTATGTTTAGAAATTTCACAGGTATCAATTGTCCCGACTTTGAACTCCGTTCTTCCATTTTTCTATAATCTTGTGTTTTCATAGAGGTTCAGGTGAAGACATGAATAACGAAGATGATTTTGCCGTGCGTCATGTGAATTAAAATGAAATATGGTAGTTAGTTTGTTCATCAATAACGACAAATCATTACACCCTCGAATTACGGAAACCCCAAAGTCACAGTAGAATCGCGTTTCATATCGCTTCAAATCTCTATACCATGAGACTCCATTCCTAACTTCTTCGGTTGCCAGTAGTCGAGGATATCTATTCATTCATCATGAAAGTCAATAAACTGGCCCTGGTGAAGGTAGCACATAAAGACTCATTAACGCTGGGTTTTCCTCGAGGTGAAGGGTGGTTACCCCTTTGAGGTATGGGGAGAAGGGATATACCCACATAACAAGGTAGTAGCTTCAGCAAGAGGAGTCCCGGTGGATACTCGAGCTAGTTACTATCTCTGAACCTAAAACTAAAACCCCATCCACGATAAATAGCTAAATACGTTCAGGTCGGTACCATCTACCAACTTTGCCCACCATATTCACTTACTGGGACAGACGCAAGCGTCAGGGACCTACGGTAAAATCTTTTCACCTCCGTTCAAATTCTCTTACTGGGGCACCTGCACGCATCTTGTACCACCTGAGAGATCTTGACACAGCCTCCTCACGTCTTTAATTTGTTTAGAACAATTGAATACTGGAACCATCAATTTAGAGCCTTCCAAATTTACCTTTCCGATTCATTTGGTGCTCATTTGCAGGTCCAGGCAGCTGGTAACACCCCTCATCTAAACCGTTTACAAATACTCTACTGGGGCAGGTGTACATTCTTCCGAAACCAACTACTATGTCCTCTCACAATTTCACATCCGTCTTCCCACCAGAATTAGCCAGCACCTCGTGTAGTCGAGGGAATGTAGATTTTTACTAAGAACACGAAATACCTGGCCCCGACACACAGTACTGGGTGCATCCAATTCTAAAAGAAAGAAAATGAAACAAATACATCTCGAAGTTAATATTTTCATCGAATGTTCTTCATTTTTAGATGCAGCATGTAACTACGTCAATGTACGTACCAGCGCTGATATTTTCTCAAGGTAATTTGTTTGGTTTATCATTATACAATTTGTAATCCATCAGCAAAACTGGTTTGTAACGCCCCCTCCCAATCCAAATTTTGTCCTTTTACGTTCCATGATGCGTAGATTTCAAATTTGCAATGTCCGTCTGTCTTACGCCCCATAAAAGGCCTCAGAAATTATGTGAAAAAATGCAGAATTTCGAAATGTTTAGTCCATGAAATGAAAGTCAAGTGGAAAATCTTCGAAGTTACCCTGATTCCATCAGATACTTTGAAATTCAGAAACGTATTGTGTTGAAAATTTATAGGGGACACTGTAAAGACAGCTGTGAATTAGATCGATATTGTAGGGGATTTTGGGTTGTTAATTCCTGCCACAGGCAGACAAGAAAAGCTCCTTAATGGCCACCCTCCTAAAAAGGCACGGACGCTGGATATGGTTAAGTTAGGTAAGGTTAGTTAACTGTCCTGTCACCCTAAATCTCTCACCTATCATCTCTAGCTAAATGGATTGCCGGACAACTGGTACGGTCGCGTAATCCGCCCTTTGTTGGATGCTTGTCTTCGGACAACTGGTACGGTGCAACTATTAGGCCCCCGGACAACCGGTACGGTATGTTTTTGGAACCCCGGACTACTGGTACGGTCTTCGCAATCTTATACTCTGACCCTTATAATCTGAAGTGGTCATCTGCACTCAACTGTTCGGGGAAAATATCAACCAATGTAGACCCACCAGTAACTAGTATCACCGGCGGCCTATTTGTGAATGTGTTCATCTAATCTGAATATCAATTTAACTCATTGCCTGTCGTTGCATTTCAGTATACGAGATTTTTTAATGATGAGGGTCATAACCATGAATCCAATCAATTTTTGAAGGATGTTTCTGTTGCTCGAAATGAAATGCACAAGATAGCTGAAACTGAGAATGGACCCACTACATGGCGGCGGAATTGGTAGAAGCTGTTGCTAAAAGGGTGAAGCATTGTTAATTTGAATTTTTTCTTAAACGTTTTTACTTTTTTGACAAATCGGAGTTGAGCATTGGTTGAGCATTTGGAATAGACACCGTTTCGGCGCAATCTTGCATGTAAGTTCTTAATAAAACTTTGATACACATAACCATACTCAATCCTCTACCTGCTGCTATACCTACTACAGTACCGGTTGTCCGGAATTGAATTTTTCCCCAGTACCAGATGTCTGGGGTCCTCGTATTTAGATCCAGCCGTCCGCCCCTCACTGGATAATCCCACCACCGTACCACTTGTCCGATCACCAGCTAAATGCCATTAATTATGACAGCCAATATTGTCAAACCGTGAAGCAGCTCTTCGAGATAAACAAATTACATAGCACACCATCATTGTGTCGTTACAGCAACGGGGATATCTCTTTTCAAGATCTCGTGCACGCTGGCAGCCGTCTGCTTCATTTACACAGTATCGGCAAGTACCATTTTATTTCCTTCTTTTATATGTGGGGCTCTCCTCGTGAGAGAACGAACTCAAAAAAGTATCTCTAGTGGGTGTGGGTAGTGGAGTGACCACATTCATTTCGAATCTCTTAATTTGGAGCGTTATATTTGTTTATTCACGTCAGAAACGTTTCGTCCCGCAGCGGGGACTTCCTCAGTCTATACCTAACTATGTCATAACTACTGGCATACTTTAGGCATTGACATAGTGGTGACACCACACATCTCTTCAGTTAGTTTGTTACTTTTAGTTTTGTAGTTGACGTTAAACTGTTCACTCATTCCTGTCCATATACTCAAGCTTCATATTTTCTATTACTTAGTTGTTGGATCTCAACTACGTTAATTAATTAAAAAGGGAGAGAGGAACTGCAGGTATAAATTAAAATTATTGAATGAGTATCCTCTTCAAAGAGTACCAATTTTGTAAATCTTGCAACCCTACGAGACTTAAGCCCCAACCCAGAATTTCAGAACCCACTGACAGCAGGGGCTGTCAAAAGAGCTTTCAAAGCTGACCATACTTATTAGTCACTCGGAGTGTGAATGTTGAAGCCCTTTCTTCTGATAACAAATTTTTATGAACCGTAAATTTTAGATCAGTTTCTAATTTTTTAAAACCACTAAAATGAATGTTAAATGTTCAACTCCTAATTAAATGAAAATGTCACCACTTTGCAATATCATACTGATGAAATCTAAATCTACTTAACTAACCTCAATCACTGCTTCAGATAGTTCAATGTTGGCGAGTTATGCCACGCTCATATTCTTTGCGAAATCCAAAGAGCGAAAGTTTATGTTTCACGTTTAGATGAATTGATCTCACCATAGACACACGGGTTTAGACAAAATAACTTTCAAAGATTGTTACATCCGAAAAAACGTTTTTATTGTTCTCACCGAATCGTTCAAAGACAATTTTCTGGTCTTTCAACTTGATGACAACCTTTGGTTGGCACTAAACCTCAAATCCTATAGTTAATTCTTGGGCTGTCGTTGATACAAAAAACTAAAGTATGATTTTGGTTTGCTGTGCTTCTGTTTTTGCTTCCAAACTTGTCTATACAGGGTGTCCCAGGAGTTATGCACAATCCGACTCCTACGTGTCCTACAACTCATTTCCGACCAAAAATGCCTCCCTGGCAAATTTTTTTTTAGAAATCTCGTTTCCGGGTTATTAGCGATTTAGGATTTTTTTCGTGTTTTCGATCTTATGTCATTAAAACTACCATAACTCCCTCAATTTTGGAGATCGCTCAAATTTGATGACACCGTTGGAAAGAGCGTTACATTTTCTATCTATTTGATATCAGAAAACTTTTTTTAATTACATTGAAGATGTGCGATTGCTGCGCGAAATGGAAGTTTTGTCAAAATCTTGAAATCGCCTCTTTTTTTCATCTTGCCTAGAAACTCCACGAATGCTTGACGCAGAACCGTGCAGGCCTGGTAAAACATGCGTCAAAATGTCAGCTTTCCAACGGTGTAGTCGTTTTGGTTTAACAAAATATTTTCAGTTAAGGTAATGGTGTTTAATTGCAGAAAAACGTGTGTTTTCTGTTAAAATTGAGGTTTTTCCAAAAGTCTGGAAGATGAATGCGACTCATCGCAGTCGGAAATGAGTTGTAGAACACGTAGGAGTCGGATTGTGCATGTGTCCTGGGACACCCTGTAACACTAAAAAATACCTAATGTTTGAAAATTGGGAAAGCTACGGAGGAGGCATTCTCTTTGCGTCAGGGGCGTGGGTATGCAATGATCCGCACGACCCCCCGGTCATGAAGGAGGGGTTGCTTTGTGCGCCGTGTATTATCAACTCCAATCTGATTTACATTGCGATTGCTGCGCGAAATGGCAGTTTTGTCCAAATCTTGAAATCGCCTGTTTTGAATGAGTCGCATTCATCTTCCAGACTTTTGGAAAAACCTCAATTTTAACAGAAAACACACGTTTTTCTGCATTTAAACTCCATTTCATTAACTAAAAATATTTTTAAAAACCAAAATGACTACACCGTTGGAAAGCTGAAATTTTGGCGCATGTTTTACCAGGCCTGCACGGTTGTGCGTCAAGCATTAATGGAGTTTCTAGGCGGGATGAAAAACAGGCGTTTTCAAGATTTTGACAAAAGGCCATTTCGCGCAGCAATCGCACATCTTCAATGTAATAAAAAATGTTTTCTGACACAGATAGATAGAAAATTTAACGCTCTTTCCAACGGTGTCATCAAATTTGAGCTATCTCCACAATTGAGGGAGTTATGACAATTTTAATGACATAAGATCGAAAACACGAAAAAAATCTTAAATCGCAAATAGCTCGGAAACGAGGCCTCTGGCAAAAAATTGCTAGGAGGCATTTTTGGTCGGAAATGAGTTGTAGAACACGTAGGAGTCGGATTGTGCATAACTCCTGGGATAACTATTCAAGACTTGATGTTTGAAAATCGGAAAGGTACGGAGGAGGCAGTCTTAAATCATCGTGGGTATTTTTTCACGACCCCCGTCTTGAAGGAGGGGTTGCTTTGTGCGCCGATTATCAACTCCAATCTGATTTACATTGCGATTGCTGCACGAAATGGTAGTTTTGTCAAAATAGTGAAATCGCCTGTTTTGAATGAGTCCCATTCATCTTCCAGACTTTTGGAAAAACCTCAATTTTAACAGAAAACACACGTTTTTCTGCATTTTGATTTTGACTTAACTAAAAATATTTTCTCTCTCTCTCTCTCTCCTAAAAAAAACGACTATTTAGAATTCCACTATTGTCCCTTATGAGTTTCATTGCTTAGAAATCGATACATCTTTCTGCGCATGCTCAAATATAAAATCCTCCAAACCCAGTTTTCTCAAGTTCTAATGGTTCAATCGTGCTGAACGTTGAAGGTAGCCTGGGCCTAATGGTCTGATAATTTCATAAAAATTCCAACTGGATCATTTCATCATTCTATCCATTATAGATTTAGCGTGACATGACCCGCAACACAAATCAACTAACCTTTCGAAGGCGTTTTTGTATGCAGGAACAACTCCCTCGGCATTTTCACAATTTTAGCAAGTTTATGATCAATTTAGAATCAAAAGAAGCAGATCAGATTCAAATTGGAGAAAGTGTCCTACTATGTTGAATTTTATGAAGACCATGTGATTGTAATTTATCTTTGATCGTTGTCCACAATCCTTCAAATCACGTTGAAATTAACGTCTATTATTCTTTTTGTAAACTTCTGTAAATAATTGTGTACACATTCTCTTACTTTACATGGAGAACCCATCTGAATTGGGGTGATTTCTAGGGTGGTTTAAAAGCTGTGGCCTGGTCGGACTCTTTTCAAATGATCATCCTCGTCGTGTGCGCCATTTTCTTCTTCGCGGCTGGACTCGTGAAAGCTGGCGGATTTTCCGAAGTGTGGCGACTAAACGACAAAGGCTACAGAATGGAGTTTTTCAAGTGGGTGAATTTTGAATGCTAACATGTACAGTAAGCCATTTAAGTTAGTCCAGTGCTAATTTTGGTGTGTGCCAGCATGAACACCAATTTCTATTTCACCCTATATTTTCATGATGTTCTTCCTGTTTTATTACAGTTTCGATCCATCACTATCTCAAAGAAGCACTTTCTGGACGTCTTTCGGCGTTTTCCTGATTTGGACTCCTTACTACTTTGGCTCGACGCAACACCAGAGATATAAATCTCTTCCGACTCAACATCAAGCCAAAAAGTTGGTGAATATGGTGATTTGTATGTTAACAGTAGATGATGGTGGATCCTACGGTGAAATTACAGATGAAGTTGGTATCTATGTGATACTACTTTGCGCAATTCAAGAATTGTTAGGGTTGAGGCACCGTTTGCCAACAATCAACGTCAAAGAAGATCTGTGATCAATATTCAGTGATCGGCCTTTGGTGTGATTCGTTTTTGTTTCCTCAAGTTAAGATTCGAGGATCTTGCAGTCCATTCGTCTGATGATGTAAAGTACAGTAAAGAAATTATGTGTTGTAACCATATTCGTTCAACAGAACTATCGATTCTCAGTGGATGTCACAAGTTGGAATTTCTGTTGAGCTCAAACGTTTACCATTTGAAATTTGAAAGGTTCGTGAAACAGCAAAGTGATGAATAGGAATCTCTAACGGACCTCATATTGAATGTACTGGCTGAAATAATGAGACAAACATTAAGCCAAATGTCAGCAAAAACTGTCATGAGATGTCATAATAATGTCATGGACAACTCCCAAGTCCAGTCCCTCCAGGGCCTTGCCGATCTCTGTAGACGATTCCATTTTTCATCAATGATAGCTATTATAGTTTCATCTATAACTATAGTCACCTCTAAGTGACACTACTTTGATAATTAATTAAAAATAAATTAGCCGCCAAATTCGATTTTTCTGCGGTCTCACGGGACCTACAGGGCATGGACAACATTAACGAGCCATAGAAGAAGTTAATATTCATGACAGTTCAACTGATAAGCTCATATGTTTTGTTATCTCGTGAATTTCGTGTTTCCCTGCAACTTGTCAAGAGTTTTGAGAAAAATGCCGAAGATCGGGTAAAATTCTGGGACTTTTTTGTGGTAATCGGTTTTTTAGGATGTAGCATGTGTTTGTAAATAACATTTTGTCCAGAAAAATTCAAACTGAAGCCCCCTATACTCAACCAAACCAGCCATGTCACCTGTAGGTGACTCTAGGATTCACGGAACATCAACCCCCTACTCCCGCCCAAGACGTCAAAAGTGTTTTATCCGTAATACTTATGTTTTATTTGAACTGTGAACAAGGTGAAAATATGTGTTTTGTCTGGTGTTGGCTGTTCTCTGTTGACCCCGTTGGAGGAGGATTTTAGATGTCACAGATCTACCATGGTAGGCATGGCAGCAAGCAGCACATAAAGGGGAAGCCAATCCTTTTTGGCTACAAACTCTGGTCCATAGCCACCAAGAATGGGTTCCTTGTGTCGAATGAACCTTACCAAGGTGCAAAAGCTGCCCCCCTTCCTCATCAAAATGAAGTTGGTCGTGGAGCTGCAGTCGTCCTCACCACTCATTCAAGGATGCCAACAGAGCTCTGACCATGCATTTGTACATTGAAATTTTTTTCACCTGGTTGCTGCTGCTGAATATTCTTCATGGTTGGTATTCATTCCGCAAAACTAATGTTTGATTCAACGTTCAAGTGATAAAGTTCACAGTGTAAGCTTTGCCCTAGAGGCCTAGAGTCACCTAGGGGTGACACCCTCATATCTCTCGAATAAATAATTTTTCTCGCGGTTTTTCGTCTTGTATGCTTTTCATTACCTCTCAGTAACAACATATAAAAAGAAGGAGTGGAAATTTGCATGGGCGCCGTTATAGTACTTGGCGGGTTAAAGACCTTATGTACCTATTGTAATAAAAAGCACAGCACTTTTATCTCATGTCTCTACATTGAAGGCTGGCTGAAATAGTGAAACAAACTGAATTAAGCCAAATGTCAGCAAAAAGGGTATGATATGTCATGATAATGTCATGGACAACTCCAAAGTTGGATTCCTCCAGGGCCTCGCCGATCTCTGTGGACAATTCAATTTTAAATCGAAAATGGAATGCAAACTTAGCATTGAGCAATCTTCAAAGTTATCCTCATATTCATGTGTAGTAAAGAATTAATGAGTATTTATTCTTAGATGAGAACCTTTCTATTGGAGTTGGAGTCGTTTGAGAAATTTTCTAGTGTCAGGGCCCCTGTGCTATCACATTACATTGATTCACACAATTTTGCATGATGTCTTTCCTTCTATCTCCAGGGTCGTACTGCTTTCGATGCTTTTGACTGCCCCCTTGTTCTTCATTCAGTACGGAATTGGACTCCTCGCCTACGCTTATTTCGCCGGGTGCGACCCCGTTTTGGCCAAAATGGTGAGAACGCATAATCGTTCAGTACTGGGAGTTACACAGCAGTTCTGTTCAACTTCTACCTTATATAAGAAATTTCGTTGCAGGGAGTTCATTCACACTCGTCCATTATCCCCTACTTCGTGAGCCGGATCGCAGCCAACTATCCTGGCATGATTGGATTGTTTCACGCTGACGTGATAGCTGCTGGCCTCAGGTAACCATCTTCAAATAGTAGCTGATAATAAAAAGTTGAATAGGTAATTTTTTACTGAGTTAGGAGACATTTTTTTCATAAACAGACGGTGATTCCTTTTTTTTCGATAAGGGATGGGAGGAGCCCCTGGTCACTGAGACCACTAGGATCTATTGTGACGCTGTCCCCATTTTAATTCATAACCTTTTTAATAATCTCTTCGTTCACAAAGTGTAGGAGGTTTTCAGGTGTTTCCAAGGCAATATCAGAGGGTGTTAGGGCACCCTTCCCGAAATGCCGGAATCTAGTTGATGCAACAGCAGGACAATTACAAAGTATGTGTTCTGCTGTTTCCGCCTCTTCGCAGCAGAGCCGGCATTCTACTGTCCTGGCCTTACCAATTTTGTTTAGGTGATATCTTAGGGGGCAGTGGCCAGTAAGAAGACCCACAAGTTTGCGAAGGTCTTTGCGCCTCAATGATAGAAGGGCTTTTGCGCGTTTCCTTAAGATTGTAAGAAACCGCTTGGCTTGCCTCTGCTTAGGAGTGTTATGCCAGTATAACATATATAACTCTTGGTTGGGGTTCAGGTCCAATTGGGTTGGACTCTGATCCCTTTTTAGCAAGGCGATCAGCTTCCTCGTTGCCCTCTATTCCCTCATGACCCGGTACCCATAGCACCATGAGTTTGTTGCCCTGGGCCGCTGCCTTGAGGGAGTTTAGGCAACTCCAAGTCAGCTTTGAGGTTACCGAGAAGGCAGAAATAGCCTTTAGTGCTGCTTGGCTATCGGTGATTCCTTTGTTCACCCTTCGTGTTAGATTCTCCGTTAAAGGCATACCAACTGAAACACCCTTGTTGAGGGTTAATGATTACTCCTTTCCCATGCCTTCATGAATTCCTGAACCACATAACCTTGATATTTAAAAAGAATAATTAACTGGAAACTAATTTGCACGAATGAGAACTTTGAAATGGCTTAACGTACTTAATTCAATTTTTTCAGACATTTAAGGAATTGGATCGTTACTAAAGTTGATAATCTAGAACTTGCTCTATGCCAAAGTTTTATTCGGCGGTTGTAAATTGTGAATTTTTCCTGTTTTTCTTATATTGAGACGAATCACTTAATTCAGGTATAGAAACAGCGGATATATTCGTAATCAACGTAAAATTCCCTGTTGGAATCCATCAAAACCCAAATTCTGTCCAAGCTGACCATAACATCGACGCACCGTATGAACGTCCACGATGATCTGCATTTTTACCAATACAAGCGTATACATCAATACACTACCTTTGATCCAATCCCTTGAAATTCATTCTTGTGATTCAGAATGCGTAAGAGATGGGATTATCGCTTTGACAACTGAGATTATTCACATGTTTCGAGCATCTTGCCGTCTGTTTAGTTGTGACCATTGTGATCTTTCAGCACCGTCACCAGCCAATGGAACACGCTGGCTTGTACGATCTATGAAGATTTGGTGCGGCCCTTCAGGAAACCCGTTCCAGAGAAAGAAGCCTACAGGATCATCATCTCGTTGCTCGTGATTGTCGCAATCATAACAACCTTGTCAACGAAAATCGTTGAGTCCCTGGGCGGAACAGTGCTCGAAGTGAGTTTTTGACGTTATTCATACGTCGAATGTCAGATAAACTAAACTAGAGTTAGTCGATGAAAAACGGACTAATATCTGACATCAATATCGACGCGATAAAGTCATCAATCCTGTAAAATTAGCGCGACAGGTCTGCAATCCGTCGACTAGTGTTTTGAAAGCGTTGATGAATGCAGGAAAGTGTCCTGCGGCATTTCAGTTTCGTTAATTCTGGTAACAAGCTTGATTAAAAAGCTATTGGTGAAAAAGACATCATAAAGGTACAAATTCATTGCTTAGTTAATAACATCATGGCAGTCTATACAGAGTTAATGCCAACTATCCACATCGGGCACCATTCTCCAGTACAACCTCTGATGCTGCAAATTCTGCACCGACCGTTTTGCATCCATCTACCTGGCAGCCTTCAAACCCTCGCTAACCACTTTCAAGACCTGCTCCCAACTCATTTCCACCGTTTCCCAATAAATTCCTTCCTGCCAAAACCCGATATCCCTGAAACCAACTTACTTCGTTCTTCACGACTTCGTCAGCATCTTCTGTTCTTCGGGTATCTCAGAATAGGAAGGATGTTTGACAGGATAAATCATTGATTGAGTGATTTCATCATGTATTTGAATGGCCCAAATCCACTATCATTCATGCGTAGATACATCTTTTCTATTCATCAACAAATTTCTAAATTTAAAGAAGGACCTTTTGCTCATGCTCTTGCCTGCTACCGTTTCGTCCATCTATTCTTCAATTTGCTGTTGTAACATATATAAATATTTCATTATTTTCATTCAAATTTACTACAATGATTGTTATTTTTGTGTTCAGTCACTTGTAGTGATGAGGACGACGTCCCAATCGTCCATGTTGGTTCTGTTCACCGCCGGAATGTTCATACCCTGGATCAACTCTAAGGTGAATCCCTACAAATGTTCAACCCTCTCCGTAATATTAAGGTTAGCCTTTATTAAACTATATTAGTATGAAATCCAGGTGCTAATAATTGACCAATGTAACAAGATTTAAGGAACAAACAAAGAAAAAATTTCGGGTTGGGGATTCGAACTTAGACCTAAAACGTTGGGTGAGCAACCCCAAAATAATCAATTAGGTGCAACAACTGATTTTCAAATAGCCAATTGTCATGAAGGGGGTTAGTGATTGAATGATAATAATTAGTCAAATGCAAACAATACTTATCTAATGTCTAATCAATTACGAAATATATCAAAGAATGAATAAACATCCACATAGAATATTAGTAATAATCATAGAACATACTGGAAAACGATGTGACAGTTAATAATCCATGTTAATTTATGTATTGCACAGTATTGGAAGATGACATTTTCTCGATTAGATTAGAGTTTATAAACCAAATATTGAAACGATCACCTTGGATTTTCTAGGGAATAATCGCTGGTGGTTTAGCAGCCGCTGGAACTTCCCTCGTGGTCCTTTACGGTAACATCAGAGCAAGAAAGTCCGGTTTGGTGAAGGATCTCCCGAAATTCTTAACGACTGAAAATTGTCCAGTGAACGTGACTTCGATGTTGGCCAAGTAAGTTTAATAGAATCTGCTAATATAATGGAATTTTATTCACATGTTCAATCGCACATCTCATCAGGAGGTAGTTGTAAAACAAGTGGGTGTGGCACATAGCTTCCTCGTATCCATAACATGACTGTATAGATCATTGAAAATTATTATTGACTAAAGAACTTCGTTCAATTAGGCGAAGTAAATATTGAATTAGGGTAAATTTATTGTTATGCAGGAGCATAACTTGAGAAAATAAAGGTAGGCATGTTCAACTATTGAACAAACCATAAAATACACCAAATCCGAACAATCCCTGAAAATTTCATCGAAATCAGTCATGAACTCCCGGAGTTATGCGTGTAACAAGGATTTCACGTTTGCGCATGCGCAGAGGCTACTATTGATCCGGGGGTCATGAAACTCATAGGGGACCATCTACACATCAAACCGAACAATCCCTGAAAATTTCATCGAAATTGGTCAAGAACTCCCGGAGTTATGCGCGTAACAAGGATTTCACGTTTGCGCATGCGCAGAGGCTACTATTGATCCGGGGGTCATGAAACGTACAGGGGACCATCTACACATCAAACCGAACAATCCCTGTAAATTTCATCAAAATCGGACTATAACTTCGTGTAGTTTTGCCCGTAACAAGGATTTGCTGACAGACAGACACGGAACCAAAATTGTTCAGAAAGGTCTAAAACGCAAAATGCGAGTGGAATTTTTGATTTTGGAGACAAAAAAATTTTCACATTCCGAAAGTGAAAACAATGCTTCCTCTACCTTGGTAGACTCGGAAGCAATATATTCCTGAATTTGGGAATACGTACTGTACCAACCTATCCCATATATGTCAAACATCTTCTGATGGTTTGTGCGACAGTATTGGAAGTCCCAAAGTGATTCAAATAAGCGAATTTTACTGTATTACGAACTGGTTCCTATTTCGGGATTAAAATTTGTTCTTGCTTATACAATTTTACTTTTGCAAATGTTGAATTTGTGATTTGTTTGGTTTCAGTGCGACACTCACGATGGGCGTTGAGGGCTACGGATCCCATACTGCTTTTGATGACAATATTTTCTGGCTTTTCAGACTATCGGTATTTTTCTACCAAGTGCCATGTAATTACTTCGCTATTTGATAGTTCTTAAGACTTGGGGCTTTGAGTAATGTAATGCCTGGAGAAAATATAAAAGTTGTTCTTTCTCCCGATTTAAAAATGATTGTGTTGTTTTTAGGCTCTTGAATAGTGCTAACATTTTCCAATAAATAATATTTAGTGATTGATTACTTTCTAATGTTTAAAACACTTGATACATGTCAATACAAAAAGGACCCGTCTAATTTTCATAGGTGTGATCGTGGGTTTCGTGGCGTCCGTAGTGGTCAGCTACTTAACGGGGCTGCAAAACCTGGAGACAGTCGACCCAGAGATGATCGTCCCTCAGATGAGATGGTTGCTCCCGTCGAATGGAAAGAATTACCCCAAAAACGGCAGAAGTGCGACCCGCAATGCTAACAACTACGGGAAGTCCACGGAAACCAACGGGGAGATGTGCGAGTACAAATTAGCACCATCAGATGCCCCGATACAGGAAGCGGAGGAATCTCAAACGAACTCTTTGCAGACTGTCGAATGAAAGTGAATTTAACTGATTTGGAATCTTGCAACAGACGATATCGTGGAAAATCGAATGACGACCATATCAAATACAATTGCGTTGAGTATTATTATTAATATTGTAGCTTATTTATCTTGTTTTATCCTCGTAAATCTTGATAGATAGCTTTTATTTACAAAAGGCAAATAGCCAATCAAATCATCAATAAATAATTGTGATACAAATTGCAGGTATTGTTGCAACAAGTTTGGGTTAAAAGCGATAATGAGAAACACTACACTACCCCAAAATATTCAGAGAGACATCAAGTGAATTATAAATGGAAATGCCTGAAAGTGGCTGTCAGTCATACCACTAAAATCCGACATTCTGGGCCCATCTGCAACCAGATTCAGGGATGAATCGTCGCACTTGCTGGACCAAATCCTGTCCATCAAGTGTCCTTTCTGCCTTTTCACCTGATAAAGTACATTCAGTTTATCTCGGGTTAGCTTGCAAACACCGTAACTTTGTTTCTGTCCTTGTGGTCAGCATTTGGAGCCATGATTTACTTCGGGACTGCAAGATCAGCAGGGTTACCCTGCATTCCTTCGGCAGTAAGGATCGAGCCAGTGTTACGTGAAGCAAGGAGTTAAGTCCGTCATGGAATAGATCCTGGCGGGGTTCCGTTCAGGCAGCATGCCAGCACCTTCTGTTTCTGCGTCAGCAATATTCTGTGATGCTTGAGTGGCCTGTAATATCGCACAAAGTGACCTTCTTACCTCCAGTTCTGATTTGGTGGATCTGAATAGCTATGGCTGCTTCTTTGTGGTTGAGGTGAGAGGAGACATTTAAAGGTAGCTGTTCTAGAATCTATTAAACTGATACGAAATGCACGAGTCTGCCACTCTCAAACATCGCCCATCATGAGCTCATAAATCGTTAAATTTTTGTCTAAAATTGGTCTAAACTAGTTGATAGCCACAAAGCGTTTTACTCATTGATGACACCGTAACAAGACCCAAACCATGAAAACCATCTGCAACCTGCCACCGCCCGCCCCTATTCGTGCAGCCCGGACCCAAAATTCATTAATTCTTGCTAAATTTTGGAGTTTTCAGTTGATTCATGAAGTTTTTTGTTGGATGTTGATAGGAAGCCATTGGGCACAGTAAAACCGACTTTGCAGCAAATATTTAATAGCCAGAGGACGAATGAATGAATCAATCGCCAACAAGAATGACGCAAACATTCTCCGCTGATCTCATGACCTAATGACGTGGGGAAAGTAATATAGCAAGGAATAGAAATCGTGCGTGTCATTAATTAGGAAGTTACGTGATTTCTCTGTATACTGTTTTGTACGCTGATTATATTCATTACTTTTAATGGCAAACCATTCCACACAGATATCCGCTTAATTCCGATAGTTATGTCTAACTTATGTTACATCTGTTAGACATAGCTTATTGAGAAGAAATTACCGCCTCATATTAACATGAAACGTTGTCGCTTGAGATAGATGGGGCAAGTGACGAAACTTACATTGTACTTGACGGAGTTAAGCAACATTAGATAAGTATAAAGACGTACCTGAGTCGCATTTCACAAAACTACTCATTAGGTTTTCCGAAGGACATGTGACGATAAATTTAATGTCTCGGTTGTGAATGATATTTTAACCGGACGCCCGTTCACGTCATGTGGCAGACAAACCTATTCACTTGAGTGAGGTGATGCTCACGAACAACTTCAGTGGGATTATAGCGCTACACGATTTGGTTTGAATTAACAGGTAAGTTAACAGGTATTAGTTGATCACCCAAACATTGATTCTTTATATCGCACTGTACATTTACATTATGCTAACGAAATTAACTATGCCCTAAACTTTAGGTTGATCATTACATGCATACATAACCCTTATTTGAGGTTCTCTAGTGTGGTACACGGTTGGATGGTGCTGCAGGATTGGGGATCAAGGGCCCTCTTGGACATGCGGCCACCATTTGTCAGGTGGCCCTTGCAATTTAGTTGTGTCAAATGGATTGCCTGAAAACTACTCAAATGTGGAAGAAGATACTTTCTGTTAAGCAGTCATTCAGCACTTAAGGCTATTTCTGGCACTACAATAACCTCAAAACTGACCTGGAATCGCCTTAGCTCCGTTAGTGGACGTTGCTCGACAACGCGTCAATGGAAGCTGATCGCCTTGCTAAAATGGGATCAGAGTCCAATCCAATCGAAACTGAACCTCAAGAACGGTGTTATATAACTCAACAGGTCCAGAATTTGAATACAAGACAGGAACAATGTGCTGCCAAAACACTCCTAAGCAGAGAACCAATGAGCTCTTGACCATCTCACAGAAAAGCTCAAATTCTCACTGCAAAGCAAAGACCTCCCCGCATACTTGTGGCACTCTTTACTGGCCACTGTCCTTAAGGTACAAGCTCAAATAAATGACTAAGCCCAAGACAGTAGGAACTGCAGAACTCATACCTTATGAATGTAGTGCTGCTGCATTAATAACAGTCCAGATTTTTATACAGAGCCTCAAAGTGAGCTGAAACGGGTAGCAGAAACGAAAATAATCACTAATAGTTACATTCTATAACCAGTATTATAGAATAATTGTTACTGTCAACCCCTGCATCAAACTAAAATCTGGAAACAACACCTATTCAGAACAACGTTATGTTCGTAGTTGTACTGTATATGATACAGGAGACATGGAGGCAGGACTTCCTTGGATTGAATACCTCGTGGTGGTGCTGTCGCTGGTGGTAACAACCTTCATCGGCCTATTTTGCAGCAAATCTGGGAAACAGTCACTGGAAGAATACATGTTCGGCGGACGACGAATGTCTTTGCTGCCAATCACTTTGTCCATGACAGCCACGTGAGTGTTCCTGGGTTTTTTCAAAATTTGATTCTCGCTTTGGTTTTTATTGAAGAACAATTCCAGTTTTAGCCCCGGTTTCCTAGAACTATTAAAAATCAAATTCCAATGGCAAGTACAAACTCCAATCCCCCTCTCCCTGATCATTTTAAAAGTTCCTTCAAGATTAGACAGGTAGACCTATTAAAAGTTAACCTTCATTAAGAGGGTCCTTAAGACTATCATCTCATATTGAGGAAATTGTGTTCTGAAAAAAATTTCAGTCAAGGAGCAATACCGTTAAAGAGAATTTGCGAAAATCCTCCTACCTAATACGTTTATGTTGGATCGATTTAAAATTTGAACACTTTCAGCAAAAAATTAAGCATTCTTCTTCTTCTTCTCCCTAGTTTCTTACTTTTGAACACGGTAAATGGTCAAATTTCAAACAAATGTACCTACTTGAAAATTGACAAAGATCGAAGTTTTTATCTCAATCCTATCGAAAATGATCGCCGTCAGGTATAACAGAAAGGCGTTAACATCTAAGAATGAAGTTAGAATTGGAATCGAAACAGATTTCTGTGAAGACAATTGAGATAACATCAAAATCCTCTCGTTCGTTGAAGGTGACTAGCAGATCTTTTGCAAAATCCAAATCTTATCCATTCCATGTTTTGGTTACGGTCTTTCATCCAACTTCTCTTGGACAGCCGTTGGCATTAGGGATAAGGGTGCATTACGAGGACGTAGAACCAGTAAATTTCCCAGTAAATGGGAAAGCATTTTGTTCACAAAGCCTCAAGCCATTAAGATGATATTATTAAGAACCAAGAAGTAGGTACTTGTTGTTGACGAATAATCACAGAAATTTCACGTTTGTGTATCCCCGTTGTTGACTTTCCTTGCATATTCTTCGAAATTTTACGTATTGTGCATCTTCTTCCATCTGTATTCGAAAAGTTGGTTCTCCTTATGGAGACTGCGAAAGTATTTCTGTTATTAAGTTGATTCATATTTTCATGAATTGTTGAATGCTTTCGTTGTATGCTATTGAATTTGGTCGTTTGATTATGAACAGAATGATGACATCAAGCGGTCTGATCGGAGGTGGCCAAGAAGTTTACTTGTTCGGGGCTCAGGTCCTAGGGATGGTCTTCTCCATCGTGCTTGGAGGTCTGTTCGGCGCGTATTTCTACCTTCCGATTCTGTATGCTCTCGACAGCGTGTCACCGTATGAGGTAAGTATGTCGCCATATGAGGCTTTAGCTCGTACATCTGGTAGGTGTAGATATTTGGAGGGGAGAAACACCAAACCATTATGCAATTAATTTTTGGCAAAAATGGATTAAGGTTATCCGCTGACCTTATGTCGGTGAGCCATCACGCAACACCTGACACGTGTAAAACACGAAGTATGTTACATCGACTTCCAAGTTCTTCAAGTGTAGAATCACCAATCTAAGAAGTTGTTGTTGTCGAAGAAATTGGACAAGGAATGAATTGTAATAATTCACCAAGTTCCATTGAGGCTATCAGGGAGATATTCCGACAATCCCCTGACACCTGTCATTACATTTAGGTAGGTGCCAACCCATATGGGTATCCTTGGCAATAAGTCTGCTATGCTCCTGCTAGGAGAGCCAATAGTGATATCTCTATTGAGGTTTTGCCTTTGTGAATTGAGAATTAGATCCCCTACGTGCAACTAACTCCATCAGGCTTGAGCAGTAGATGGGTGAGACACTGGTCTGCGTGGTTTCCTTCAGGACCCGGTAGGGTCCTCTCGTGACCTTATTTCCAGGCACTCACCGATTTCTGCTTATTGCAGCAGTTCCTAATGTTGTGTGTGGGAGATGTTGGGGTTATATGTCCATCCGGCACTTTTTAGAGTGCAAAACCACTAATGGCCCAACACGTTGAGATGCGTTTAAATCCTTGAAGTAAAAAAAGTTATATTGGTTCATGTTAATAATCACCTTAACGCTCCCATCCAAAAAACTTTTTGCATCTCCTAGATTCTGCCAGGAATATGCCGAGGAAAAATGTGGGTTTTGGATTTTTGTAAAGTGTCACTACCATATAGAAACAACAGCAAAAACTTCATTTTGAAAAATCTGGTGGTCTTGCACGCACTTTCTCCTCTGCCACCAAACGCCCTGGTGGCCATCAGTGCACTGGCAACTTCACGGCTCTTATAATTTAGTTTAAGTGAAAGCCATGGTATGAAAAAACAGCAGCTCAAGACCTGTCTCCAAATACACAAAATAATTAGGGTTGTTTTTTGGCAGCCCAAAGATCATTTTGGCAAAGAACAGTTGAAGCTGCCTGGAAAAATATTTTGCATACGGTAGTTTAGATATGCATTGAGATAAATTCAGGAGGGACACCCTAGTGTACATCCTGCATACCGAAAGTAGAAAAGCAATGAATTATGACAACTTTATCTTACAGTATTTTGACCGGAGATTCAATCGTCACGTGAGGAAGGTCATTTCAGCAATAAGTGTCCTTGACACGGTGAGTATATTTTGTATTTTATTGTTATTATTATTTATATTTCATTGCCCATATTGATAACCCTAACTGCAGACATTAGTGATGGAATAATACAATTAAACAATCGATCGGTATTTGGAATATTCCAATAAACTAGTAGTATCGGTAATGCGTTCATTCATCATGTACTGGAATACTAATTCACTAGTGTCAATTGGTGATATTTTCGATTAATGTTCAATATTTCCAGTTGCAGCATGTCACTATGTCGATTTATTTGCCTGCGCTGATATATTCTCAAGGTAAGTGGTTTCAATGCCGTTAATTTTTACAAAAACGGCAGAAATCGAAAACAAACAAGATGGACATTAGTATTACTTAATATTAATGAAACGCTACAATATTCACACATTTTCTAGTTACGTGGAGGCAGGAACCCATTCCATTGGCAACAAGTGTATTGTTGGTGAGACACTGCGATAATTCTGTAGCGTGTATTGTAATGATATCGTGTTGAAATAGATTTGCTGACATAAACACCGACAGTTGCATAATGGAAATTGTTCAGAATTGTGTGAAATAATTCCGAAGGAGCTCCATTTCCATTTTTTACTATTTTAGTTCGATTAAAACTATTTCATTTGACCATAACCACTATCGCAACACCATTTCGGACCGTATTTTTGGAACACAATTTTGTAATACTGATATACAACTTCAACTCTACACTAACCCTTCTGTACGGAAAAAAGCTAATACATTAATACCCCGCTTAACGCACATTCGGACTACGTACAGTTCGGATAACGTTCAGTCTTAATCTTGAACATTTTGTCCGCATAATGAACATTTTCCTCCTCCACCCACGTTTGTCTGCAAGCCCATTCTTTGTCGGTAAGTGTTAATGCTTTTGTTTATTCACTGTTTTGTCTTATTCTTCTCGTATTTATTTATTATTTCTTCAAATGTAAATTACTGTACCCTTGTCCTATCAGTATAAAAAGGTTGAGGAGTTGTGACGATTTAACCTCCAGCATCACTGTCGGCTAACTGTCAAATGGTTTTTGCGTTTTTATCATTTAAATTATGAACAGGAGTTCAATCCAGTCCCCCCCCCCCCCCCCCCCCGCTCAACACTCCTTCAACTAACCTTCGGGTGGGCTCCTTCCGCCCTTCGTTATCCCGGCATCACCACTTTTCCGTCCGCCCGAGGGGGTCATTCGTGTACCTGCCACCTTGGTAAGCACTAGCCTCTCTGGTGCTCTGGTTGAATCTACAGATTTTTCCAGGGAGTTGGTTAGGCTTAGTAAGTACCGTTTATGAACACAGAATGCGCTCACGTAAACCCTTGTTAGCCCCCCCCCCCCAGCCATAGCTTTCATCTCTGTTTACTAGCTCCCCTCCTCTGAGTTAGAATCCCATATTTGTAGGTTGCATAGGCAATTTTTCATCTTCGGTATTTAAATGTGTTAAATGTGTATTGAAATTAATCATTTAAATGATCTGGCTGTAGAACCATAGAGGTCTACTGTCCCATTTTTTTATTGCCTTATTTTTTATTTGTTTATATCTCTTCTTATAATATTGTATTTTCACTTTAGTTATCATTATTTAGCAATGACATTGTACTAACAAACATTGAAATGGGTGGTTGTGGGGACGAGAGAAAGGATTAATCGCTATTTCCATTATTTCTGATGGGTTTAATAGGTCCGCAGTGCGGACATTTCGCTGCACGGACATTCTTCAGGAACGGATTATCATAATCATTATGCACGTTAAGCGGACGACTACTGTATCTAACACCACTGTTATAGAACACTAATGGAACATCTGAAATCTACGAGATAAAATAAAACACCTATATAGGCTTCACTTGTCCGCAAAAATAAAACAAAAGTCATAATAAATTCGATTTCAAATGGAATGCTTGAATAGATGATTCCATCCCAATAATATTTGCCGATTCTTCTGTGATACTTTACCAGGCAATTTTTACCATTTTCAGTCACGTAACATTCACATCCATGTTGACATTAATTTTTCTAGTTAATGTTCTATAGAGATAGTAAATGGATCCTCCCTTGTTCCATTCGATGATTTTGAATAGTATTCAATTGACGGCGGGATAAAAAGAAGATATACAATTGTTGATGACAAAATGTTCAAATCCTAGTGTGTACCAAAACTGATCGCTTTCGATTTCATCTTACGTGAAGGGTATTGTCAAATATTAGGTGGATATAGCAGTTGATATTTTTCAACAAATCGTTGTAATTAAACTACCACGAACTTGAAAATGAACTAAAAACACCTTCACCCGGAATTATTTACTTGTTCATCGAACATTTTTCATTATCAAATAAAATATGACTGCCTAGATAATAGATTGTAGATGATAGATCATAAATAATACATAATAAATAGAGATACAGTTGTACTTATTTCTGAAATAGCGAATTTCCTTGTTAAATGAAGCTACTCCAATGCCTCCAAATATTTTAATATAAAAAAGTTGAACAATCCCAAACACAGAACAGAATTTTGAAAATAAGTTTTAAAATACAACATTGTTCTTCGAATACAGGAATATTTTTAGAGCAAGTTTTTTTGGCAATAAAATGTATAGTTGAAAAAAATTTTGCAAATTTTTTGTTGTTGTTGCACTTGCACTTTGCTTTGTTGTGAAGTTGCACACAAATTTCAACTCAATTTAACATAAATGTGATACAATTATTTCGGGAAATTCCGCTCATACGAATCATGGTCCATGACGAGAACTTTTTCTATCTGCTCTTACCGAATCACTTTGACGTTGCAGCCACGGGAATATCTACTTTCAAGATCTCGTGTATGTTCGCAGCCATTTGCTTCATTTACACCGTATTGGCAAGTACCATCTTATTTGCACCTTCTATAGATGTGTTATTTCATTTTAATTTAAAACGTTTAAATGTTTCAAAAATTAAATTAAATTGCCGAGGACGGCGAAATATTCTAGGTGAGATGAAACATTGATCATTATATGCTTCAACTAATGCTTCAATAATACAATACAGTTAGGCCATATAATATAATGCGAATGAATGAAATGAACATGTTTATTAACACACACAACATAGCTAATAGCTGATAGCTAAATTTCACAAAACATGGCTCGCTTTGGTCTTCCGACCATCAGCGGAGTTCCTAACCAAACCAATACTTTTTTTTACACAATCAATAGAGACACATCACATCATGGAGGGCTCACGACCAAGTAATAATCGCACAACTAAATTAGGTACTAAATAGCATAATAAATAAATCACAAGCACAACTAAATTTCTTAATAACTTATTTAATACATCACAAGAACAACTAGATTACTAAATAACTTAACAAATAAATGAATCACAAGTATGTTCTGGAGGAGGGAGTGGGAACATTAACAATTCTCATCAAGGATTTGAGCAAAATTATGGTTACTGATTATAATTAAACTCGGATATAAAAAATTCCCTATACCTCCACGCTTCCCTGTAAAACTATAATATAATGTTTGCAAAATTGGGCGGACACTCAACAGTTTAATGATTAAATTAGCTCGGATAAATAAATGCTTGCAACGTAATACAGGTTTAAAAAGATACGTAAATATTATGACCGTTTGGAGTAAATTTGAAAATATTTACTAAAAGGAAAAATAATACAAATAACGAATGCAATAGGCCTACAAGAAAGGACAAAGGATATAGAAAACGTATACTTCGCGAGGCGAGAACTAGCCTTGAGCGGCCGTATGCGGGGCAGTTGACGAGGCGAGTCTACTCCTTTCGAACTTTTGGTTTATATTTGCCAAAACGGCCTCCATGACGCTTATCCCAATATAACCACAGCTTTGAGAATTTTTCTTACAATAACCGTGTGTGTAGCATCGAATAAAAGAAGTTTCAGAAAACTGAGGATAATAAAAAACTACATCAGGACCTTGACAGGACAGCAACGACTAAGCAACTTGGCCATCATATCAATAGAGCACAAAATAGCTTCAGCACAATCTTTTGATGGTATCATTAAAACATTTGCAGCAAAAAAAGCCCGAAAATTTTCATTTTAAAGTTTGTTTAGGGCTTCCATTTCGTACAAAAATTTATTTATCATCTATTAGTTTGTTAAATTTAATGAAAATTATGTGGTATTTTACATTGAGCACTTACTTACCAAACCTTCCTCCTTTTAGTAAAAGTTTATACATTGTGAATAAATCAAATTAATTATATTTATATCGGGTCTATGGGGGGGGGGGATGGTATGAGTCATGAGATATCGGGTCTATGGGGGGGGGGGGGGGGGGGGCAATTTATTTCTTGCCCCGGGTGAAATACGGGCTGGTTACGTCCCTGCAATGAAGAACTATTCTTAGCAACTATAACTATAGTAAACCTGTGAAATTAATCGTAAATAATGATATAAGATATTAAACATTACTGTCTTGTTGATAAACAGGTTTGATGGTAAAAGATAAATATTTTCTTGGTCTTTAAAAAGAAGGCCTTCTGAACAAGGTTCTACAAATGTCAAGAACTTGATAAGTTTGGTTATTGGGTTTTTAAAAAACATGAGTTACTTAGCAAAAGATGAACAGAATTTAATTTAAGATCATGAAAAAAAAATTAAAATGTAAAGGTGGTTTTACACGAAGCGCACCTACTCGCGCACCATCCTCACTCTCGGTCCCCGGCATCTGGTAAACAGGCACCCGTGGAAACTCAGGGTGAGTCGTTGCCTGTAGGTTTTTAGTCGAGCATCAAATAAAACTCAATCTGCTCCCTCGCTTTGTTTGAACGAGACTGACTCGCCTGCCTCACCCTGCAAACCGTAGGATATGAGCACCGTGTAAACAGTGAGACGAGGATGAGGTTTGGTTCTCGAGTGGAAGGCGAGGTTTGGTGCGCGAGTAGATATTGATTAAGTTGTGGGAGGCACGTGTACTCCACGTGGGCAACCCAGGTGAATTTGATTGGTTTTCTAGGGTGGTTTGAAAGCTGTGGCCTGGGCGGACTCTTTTCAAATGATCATCCTCGTCGTGTGCACGATTTTCATCTTCGTGGTTGGTCTCCTCAAAACGGGCGGATTTTCGGAGGTGTGGCGACTGAACGACAAAGGCTACAGAATGGAGTTTTTCAAGTGAGCGATTCTATTGCTAACATGTACCTTAAGCCATTCAAGTTAGTCTGACACTCATTTTAGTGTGTTCCAGAGTAAAAATTGTAACGAGGAGATGTTAGAATGGACTATTATATTCTGCCGATGTTTCGATAAATCCAAAATCACTTCACTCTAGTCAATGAAACTGATTTTCGAACTCCCGTTGACGTGTTAATATGATCGGGCGGCCCACACAACAAACTCTCAAATGAGTGGTGGGTAAGGGAGGAGTATGGGTAGTACCGAGAAATGTCAGACCTGATTTGGGAAAAGTTAACTTTTAGTTGGGGAATGTAGAGTTCGTCTTGGGACAAGTTTATTGTCGAAGTTTATTAGGAAATTAACGGGGTACCCTTTTGGTATATTATCCAATAATAAACCATTGTAATCGCTCTTGAAGAAAAAAATTCTAACCCCCCTGAAAATTTCATGGTTTATGTTTCAAAGGGTGTAGAATCCGAATCTGCAATAACAATTTTTCCGTCCGAACGCCGTACGCACGATTTCTCCCAAACGGCTGAAGCAAAAACGCTGAAATTTTCAGGAAAAATCCATGTTGGTCCGGCGACGCCCCAATTCTTGTGCCAGCTCTCTCACTTAATTTAAACTGCCCTTTAAGGGTTGTCAAAGTTTTTTAAAATCCCTAAAAACCTCAAAAAAAGTCAAGGCGGCCTAAATTTGTACTCTTTTTGAAGAACACTCCACGAGGAATCGAATGAGCCCTTCCCCAGGTCCGTAGGTCAAACCATTCTCGATCTATGGCCCGATTTATGGTGCCAACATTCGCGTTATTTTGGTTTATTATTGTTTTTGTGTTGATATCAGTAACCTAGTGACGTAGTGATGTAGTAATGTGGATACTGGAGTGAACTCCTACAAGGCTTTGTAGCGGATACACGGGTTGAAGCATTCTGAAAACCATTAAACAAAATAAAAAAATTTAAAAAACGCAGCAAATTATTTCACTGGGGTTTATTATTCAATTGTCTTGCGTTCATGATTTGAATTTCTACTAAGCTTTGGAGTGTGCGTATTTCACAGGTGATGGACGATTATCGAATTTCAGGAGGTATGCATAGACCACGTAAATCTGTTCTAGACCAAAATACCTATTTGGATTGATTAGTTGATCATATTTGTATCCCTCCTGAAATTAAATAAAAGCTCTATCACCTGTGAAACACGCACACTCCAAAGCTTAGTATAAATAAATAAAATATGCAATTCATGCACGCAAGCCAATTGAATAATAAACCCCAGTGAAAGAATTTGCAGCGTTTTTTTAGTGACTATTAATTATTCAACTATTTGAAAAAGTGCTACTTATCAGAAGATATTGATATTATTGATTGACAGAAGAGATGATAGATCTGTATCAACATGATCTATTTCTATATTGCAGTTTGGATCCATCTCCGTCTCAAAGAACCACCTTCTGGACGTCTTTCGGCGTTTTCTTGGTATGGACTCCTTACTACTTCGCCGCGTCACAACACCAGAGATATAAATCCTTACCGACCCAAAATCAAGCCAAAAAGTAGGTGAATATGGTGGTACATACATGTATTTGACTCACACCAGCCGCTAAAACTTTTAAAATGTTAAAACTTGGGCTTTAGGGATTGTAAATGGTTAATTCCAATTCCCAGATCTTGAAGCTCACGATAATTATAGTTGAGGAAACCTATACGCATTAGAATCACACTCAGAACTGAACTTTAATGCAACAACAGGCGAACAAGATGGTTGTTTGATGCACCATGTGACATGGGAGAGAACCATAGATGTAGAATTCCTAATACTATCCCCTCTTCCATGTTTTATGGCATAAATGATGATAAAGGAATGATATAGTAGGTATCTGACGTTTAAACATTATCTAAAACCGTTTAACACAATTGCCAGCTGATGCTACACTCTGCATCATTGCTCCTGGAGAGCTAACTCACTTGAAGTCCTTTCAGCAGCTTCTAAAAAAACCCCAAGTTCCTCTAAAATAACACAAATATACATGTTCATGTAGGCTCGTCACTAATTCATACTTCAGAGCTTGCTAGGTGCTTACTATGCAACAACAGGCAAAAAAGATGGTTGTTTGATGCACCATGTGACATGGGAGAGAACCATAAATGTAGAATTCCTAATGCTATCCCCTCTTCCATGTTTCATGGCATAAATGATGATACAGGAATGATGTAGTAGGTATCTGACGTTTAAACATTATCTAAAACCGTTTAACACAATTGCCAGCTGATGCTATACTCTGCATCATTGCTCCTGGAGAGCTAACTCACTTGAAGTCCTTTCAGCAGCTTCTAAAAAAACCCCAAGTTCCTCTAAAAGAACACACATATACATGTTCATGTAGGCTCGTCACTAATTCATACTTCAGAGCTTGCTAGGTGCTTACTATGCAACAACAGGCAAAAAAAGATGGTTGTTTGATGCACCATGTGACATGGGAGAGAACCATAAATGTAGAATTCCTAATGCTATCCCCTCTTCCATGTTTCTTGGCCTAAATGATGATAAAGGAATGATATAGTAGGTATCTGACGTTTAAACATTATCTAAAACCGTTTAACACAATTGCCAGCTGATGCTGCACTCTGCATCATTGCTCCTGGAGAGCTAACTCACTTGAAGTCCTTTCAGCAGCTTCTAAAAAAACCCCAAGTTCCTCTAAAATAACACAAATATACGTGTTCATGTAGGCACGTCACTAATTCATACTTCAGAGCTTGCTAGGTGCTTACTATGCAACAACAGGCAAAAAAAGATGGTTGTTTGATGCACCATTCAGAGCTTACTAGGTGTGATACAGGAATGATATAGTAGGTATCTGACGTTTAAACTGGAACTTTTGAAGTCCTTTCAGCAGCTTCTAAAAAAACCCAAGTTCCTCTAAAATAACACAAATATACGTGTTCATGTTCTTGGCTTACTACTGGAACTTTGGCTCACAATTAAGATCGTCTATTATGTTTTCACTGCAGCAGTTCTTTCCTGTGTAAAGACACCGTAAAGACACCGTTGCAGTGCTACTTTCCTACAGTAATTCGAATTGTTTTGTTTGATCACATTGGCTTCTCATCCATGTCCAGGGTCGTACTGCTGTCAATGGTTTTGACAGCCCCCTTGTTCTTCATTCAGTACGGGATTGGACTCCTCGCCTACGCGTATTTCGCCGGCTGCGACCCCGTTTTAGCCAAAATGGTGAGAAACTAAATTCAACATCAGAAACAAGACAAGATTTCCTTATAACACAGAAGTTGATGCAATCAATCAAGTTAGTATCTTCTCCAACTCCAAATACTATTCAATTTTTTGACATTTGAACCCATTAAATCTCTTGATCGTAAAAAAGTTTTTATATAAAAGTCAATAGATATTGTTCAGTGTCGGATAAGTAAAATGGGATTGAGTAAGCTAGGTTGAGTAGGCAGCTCGCGCAAGAGATTATTAGCCTCGGTGTTTTTTGGTATACAAAATGGAAGAGCATATCGTTGAAGCACGGAGTGGGTTTGAGTAGTTTTGAACTGAGCCCAGATTCAGTTAAGACATTTACAAAATTTGTAGATTTAATGTTTTTATGTATCACCTAAGGAAAAAGAGCTGGAATTACGGGCATGGGAAAGCATGGCGATGAGTAACCATCTTCTACACAAATGTTTAGAATTTGGTTTTGTTCTCCTTTTGTTGATATGCACAGTCATTTAAACCCTATTATAGCGAAATTAATGTTGAAGGTACGTTGTAAACAATTAAATTGCAGAAGATGGAACCGAGGTCCTCAAGAAGCAAAATGTTCCATGTGTGATGATGTCAGGACGATGATGTGCATCACTTCCTTTGCAAATGTCCTATTTTGTCGGAATTTTAGGTTTAGTTGTTGTGAGCATCGCTCGGGGTCCACCGGTGGACGCATCTGCGAGCCGGAAGGGCCAGATGGGCCCTGCGGAAGGACAAAGCTGTCGTTATAATGTGACAGGACAAATTGACGTGAGGCCATGGGGTGGAAATGTTTTTAATCTTTCTAATGTTCTGTCCTTAGGGGTCATCTATGAAGGGGAGCTCGTCCCACATAGCTTTCCCTTTCTTAGTTTTAGGGAGTTGATTGGTCATGGTGAGTGCTGGGTGACCCTTATTTGCAAGCCGAGTTCTTGGAATCTGAACACACCGTAATTTTTGTGTGAAACGGAAGTTTTGGTCCGTGGTTCTGCCGAGAGGTAGGATTGGGGCCAAGGTACTGTGATGTCCCTCTCCTATTTCACACCGGGGTTTTATTAGAGTTTTGCATTTCTACCCTCCCAGGTCCTAGGAATGAGGCTAGAGGGGGCCCGGCACGGCCGTCAACTCCATAGGCCAATCAGTAGAACATTCCCCTAATACCCCCTGTATAACCGTTCAACCAGCCACCGAACTACCGTTGTTCTGAGATTTACCGAAGCCCCTCGTTCCTCATTCTTGAACACCCCCTACACGCTCCCATCGTTCTGTTCTACACCAAGTTCAGAGTATATGGGCAAGATATGGAGCGCTCATCGGCTCCGCCCCCGGGCCTGTGCTTCTCCCGTTTGAGGTGCTACATCCAGGGACTTCATGAGCTCGCCACCCGATTCGCCGTTACAGGACAGAAAAGCAGAGATGCATGGCGTCGGAGTAAGAGTACGGCCGCAGGGGCTGATCAATAAAAATTGATGCAAATATAAAAGTACTATTCAATTTCAAAGGTATTGCAAACTATTCAATTTTTAGGATACAGGTTGTCCGAGCGAGCTGGGGCGTCAGTTCTCTAGCTGTTTACTTTCAGTGGGAGTACTGATTGCCCCGGTTTGAATCCAGCTGGCACCAATGATTAGGGCCAAAATCCTAACAAGTGTTGTATACCTGTCCTGTCGTTAGACAGTTCAGAATCCAAAACGCTCCCAACCCAGGGGCGTGAGGCAATGGGAAGCCACGAGCGAAATCGTCAGACCTAGTTCCGATCCTCTCTGAAGGACGGCTGGCGACGTCCGCGACACCTCCGGGTAGTCGGACGAAAATCTAAGGTGAAATTCCTTGTTTACTTACTTTACTACTACTATTCAATTTAATTCATTTTTTCACATTTAAACCGCTTAAAACCCCTAGATGATGCTCATCGAAATAACCCATTCAAGACGTCCAATACTCGTCTCACGCCCTCCATACAATTACTCTTTGTAAAATAAAGCAATTTCATACGATAAATTGAAAATTTTCGAGCATACCTACCTATTTCTGACGTCAATCAGGGTTGCTGATATATTTGTTTTATTACTGCAGGGTATTCACTCTCATTCGGCCATTATCCCCTACTTTGTGAGCAGAATCGCAGTAAACTATCCTGGAATGACTGGAATGTTTCACGCTGACGTAATAGCCGCTGGACTCAGGTAACATCAAGCGTTGAATAGCCTTCAAATACTGTAGTTTATAATATAAATCTTAACTGGTGCGATTACACTTGAATTAGCTTTGTCCCAATCACCTTATGTTCTAGTGTTTTAGAGTTTGATGTAAATGGGATGGTCAGGGATGTGTAATGCATGAGATGCATTGTGTCATTGTGGTGTTTTTAACAAGGAAGTTATAGAATAGACTAGTTGAGCCTGCAAGACACAATGGACTGGATACCCTAAAGACTCGACTGCCCAGGACACAACTGAAGCATGCGCAATGGCTTTCCCTTAGAATTATTTGTTTAATGTCCATGAAATGTACTGGGTTTTATACGGAGGCCGTCATTTTAGAGTATGATGCATATTTATGCACAAGCTTGGCAAGAAAAGGGAAGGATTGAGGATCCAAATTCATCTCACTCCCGGGGATTTCAAAAAGCAAGAGGGTGGGTAGGAGAGGCTCCCGATAGGCAGGACAGGGTTAAGTTGTAATTTCTAAGGTGTAATAATTGAACGGAAAACAGGTTTATGCTCAGGCTTGGCAATTTCGAGAACTGGGAAGTGGAAAGTATCTACAAATCATCACATACCAGGAATTCGAGAAAGTAGGGGGGAGGTTTAGCTGTTTACTTTATAATGGGGTAATATTTAACAAGTATATCCCATTTTGCCTTTGGGAGCAGTGCAATGGAAACGTGTGTCAGGACGTTCAATATTCATGGGTGAATGGTAAGTAACAAGGCTCTGCTACCATGTAACGAGGTGATACAAAGTACTATTTGCTCCTTCTTAGGGCTGAGGCGATGAGCCTGCAACATGCAGATGATAGGATATCGTCTGAAGCTAAAAAGCTTCTCGTTTGTGCGCAGGGACGGCAGCTTCAAGAAACATGAAGGAGGAAAATGAAACAAAATGAACTGCCCATTTTGCCTATGGGTGCAGTGTTATGGGAACGGGGAGTCAGACCATTCAATATTAGATGGTGACCAGGTTTGTAACTAGGCTGCGGTAATGTGTAACAAGGAGATGGTGGAATGGACTTTGAAGGGTTGAGGCAGTAAGCCTGCAAAACCCAGGCAGTAGGATACCACTGAAGGTAAAAAGCTTCAGGTTTACGCTCAAGGTTGGTAGTTTGTGGGAATGCGACGAGGAACTGTCCATAGCAGTTGTCCTCTTAGGAATTTCAAAGAACAGGGGCTATATTTGTTGGGCAGCGGTAGAGAGTCATTGTTACAGGGTATATAGATCCAGTATATCCCATTTTGCCATTGGAGCAGTACGAGGGAAATGTGTCAGGACAATCAATATTCGTGGGTGAGTAGTTCATAACCTGGCTCTGCTACCATATAAATAAGTGACAGAATGGACTAGTCACTAGACAAGGATTGCAGAGATAAGCTTCAGGTTTATGCTCAGGCTTGGCAGTTTCATGAAACGGGCAGGGAGAAGTATCCATATCCAACACGTGTTTCAGCACCACCACCAGCCTGTGGAATACGCTGGCCTGCACGATCTACGAAGATTTGGTGCGACCCTTCAGGAAACCTGCATCAGAGAAAGAGGCGTACAGAATCATCATTTGGTTGGTTGTGGTCGTCGCTCTCATAACAACCTTGGCGACGAAAGCTGTTGAATCCCTTGGCGGCACAGTGGTCGAAGTGAGTCTACGACGCCAACTCTAACATTGGAACAGTTTAGACGCAAAGTGGATCACTATTTATGCGAGTTATGCTCTAGAAGCAGGGCTTGGGTATGATGGAGAACGAGATCTTAGACTTAATGACTTAATCCACTTCTTAACTTTTAAAAAACGCGAATTCCAAGTTTGTGGTCATCGTAAAAATCGTATAAATGGAATAATTTAAAGTACCAAAATGTCCAATCTTCCTTACAATATACAATATTAACTTAATCGTACATTCCATGAAATATATTGTTGGATTCGAATCTCCTGGGGAGGGTAATTTTATTCTGTTTGTAATCCCTGATATCAAAACTGCTTTCCAAATGTCATGTTGCTTTGATAGGAGATTAAATTTTGATTTATATCGATTGCTATTGTAAACCTCTTGGTTTCCCATGGTGTTGGATTCCTTTTGACATTTTGGTTTATTATTCAATGATAAACCATTGTAATCGCTCTTGAAAATAAAAATTCTAACCCCCCCCCCCCCCCTGAAAATTTCATGGTTCACGTTTCAAAGGGTGTAGAATCCGAATTTGCAATAACAATTTTTCCGTCCGTACGCCGTACGCACGTTTTCTCCCAAACGGCTGGAGCAAAAAATCTGAAATTTTCAGGAAAAACCATGTTGGTCCGACAACGCCCCAATTCTTTAGCCAGCTCTCTCACTCAATTTAAAATGCCCTTTAAGGGTTGTCAAAGTTTTGGTAAATCCCTAAAAACTCAAAAAACGCCTCAAATTCTTTCACTGGGGTTTATTATTCAAGGCTTGCCACATGATTTGAATTCCTACTAAGCTTTGGAGTGTGCGTGTTTCACGGGATAGAGCGATTATTGAATTTCAGGAGATATGCTTGGAGCACGTAAATCTGTTTTCAACCAAAATACCTATTTGGATTGATCAGTTGATCATATTTTTGTGCCTCCTGAAATTCAATAATCGCTCTATCACTGTGAAACACGCACACTCCAAACCTTAGTAGAAATTCAAATCATGAACGCAAGCCAATTGAATAATAAACCCCAGTGAAAGAATTTTCAGTGTTTTTTAAATATTATTAGTTAAGGAAATGGTGTTTAACTGCAAAAAATCGCGTGTTTTCTGTTAAAATTGAGGTTTTTCCAAAAGCCTCGACTAAAAAAGGTTGGAGGCCAGATATACGTTACTTTTCTCGCTGAATCGAATACAACCCGTTCGTTTGTGGGCAGCGTCTACGGCATTTTTAAGGTCCGGCCAAAGTCAAGATAATCGAAGAGCCGAGAGACGGCTACAGCTTAGGAATGCCGTAGACGCTCAAACAAACAACGTTTTCATTCATTAAATTCATTTTCATTTTTAATTATTTATTTTTTGGTTTATCTTAACGATCTTGTTTAAACTCTAACTCCTTACATGAACTCGATTTAAACCCCAATATTGTGGATAACATGTCCGAGTCAACAAACATTTTACTAAAAGTGAATTTGGTCAGTAACAACAAATTGCCTACATTGCAATCAGATTGGGGTTGATAATACACGGCGCACAAAGCAACCCCTCCTTCAAGACCGGGAGGTCGTGCGGGTCATTGCATATCCCTCGCCCCTGACTAAGGCAATGCCTACTCCGTAGGCTACGGACCGTAGCTTTCCCAATTTTCAAACATTAGGTCTTTTGGTTTATTATTCAATAATAAAACCATTGTAATCGCTCTTGAAAAAAAAAATTCTAACCCCCCCCTGAAAATTTCATGGTTTACGTTTTAAACGGTGTAGAATCCGAATCTGCAATAAAAATCACTGGGGTTTATTATTCAATTGGATTGATCAGTTGATGATATTTGTGTGCCTCCTCTACATCAGTCTGCCTTTGGCTACATCGTTTAAATTTGGATTTGGGGAAGTTTTAACGCAATACGAGTCTAAAGGACTTGATAAATTATAGATGTTTTTATTGTGGGGGGGTATTGAGGTTCAATAAAAAAAACACTGCAAATTCTTTCACTGGGGTTTATTATTCAATTGGCTAGCGTTCATGATTTGAATTTCCACTAAGCTTTGGAGTGTGCGTGTTTCACAGGATAGAGCGATTATTGAATTTCAGGAGGCACACAAATATGATCAACTGATTAATCCAAATAGGTATTTTGGTTGAGAACAGATTTACGTGCTCCATGCATATCTCCTGAAATTCAATAATCGCTCTATCACCTGTGAAACACGCACACTCCAAAGCTTAGTAGAAATTCAAATCATGAACGCAAGCCAATTGAATAATAAACCCCAGTGAAAGAATTTGCAGCGTTTTCATTGGGAAAAGGTCAGAGATGGCTCGGCATTGACTGGCAGCCATGTGTACAGGGCTACTTAGACTTGCAAAATTCATCAAAAAACCATTTTCGAAAAAAATTTATCTATCTGGTTTTGATTCTAAACGCCTCAATTATCCTAATTTGCTGATAGTGGCGGACCTAGTCGACCAAGACCAAATTAAAAATTAACCTGTACATGAATAAACATGTTTTTTCATTGATACGTGCATATCTACTACATTGATTATCATTTCTTTGTCCAGTCGGTACTGGTGATGAGAACGACATCGCAATCGTCCATTTCCGTTTTCTTCACCGCTGGGATGTTCATACCCTGGATCAACTCTAAGGTGAGTTACAGGTTAAATGGGTAAACTCATTGTCTTTTAGCTTAGTTTTAACTTATTAGTTGTATAACAAGGAGGCGATGGAACCGACTGGTTGACCCTAACGAATGGTAACAGGATTTCGTTAAGAGAAAAAATTTTGTTGGTACACGATGAGCAGCATGAATCGTCAGCACAAATTCATACTATACCAACATCAGGTTTCTTCCGTTTAATTGGTGGTACCAACATCAAAAACAATGAAAGTTCCAAGAATGGTACATACTCAGACAATGGCAATAATGCTGAAATATGGTCTTTCTGGTAACACTAAGTCAGCACAAATTTTCGCTGACATTTCTGGTTTTGTGCTGCAAATGAGTGAGATGCTGAGTTCTGGTGGAGCACCAATTAGGCTTATAGTTCATAGGACATAACAAATTTATGGAACCAATTTTCTAATTTGAGTTCATTTATTTAATAATACGGGGAAGCTCAATACACCGAGAAGAACAGCGTGAACTGTGATAATGGGGGGGGGGGGGGATGCAATTGAAACTATTAACAGGCTCAGGGAGAAAATATTGTGACAAGATGAAAATTTTACAAACTAATTTGAAGGCAGGAGCGAATAGAATTAAAAGAATCGAAAACAAGTGGGTGTGGCACATAGCTTCCTCGTATCCATAACATGACTGTATAGATCATTGAAAATTATTATTGACTAAAGAACTTTGTTCAATTAGGCGAAGTAAATATTGAATTAGGGAAAATTTATTGTTATGCAGGAGCATAACTTGAGAAAATAAAGGTAGCCATGTTCAACTATTGAACAAACTATAAAATATACCTAATAATAAAAATTGACATTGACGCTGAATGGATAGATGACTGAAGTGATAAATAATTATCATGACATTTCTAAAAATAAAATATAAGCATCGTTCAATGACGGATCAAATAATGTTGGGTTGACTGCAGCGTCGTTGCAAAGTACCCAACTGCCGTCATCCCTCCGCACAGTGGCTGTATATATCTTGCGCATGCGCAGAGGCTACTATTGATCCGGGGGTCATGAAACTCATAGGGGACCATCTACACATCAAACCGAACAATCCCTGAAAATTTCATCGAAATTGGTCAAGAACTCCCGGAGTTATGCGCGTAACAAGGATTTCACGTTTGCGCATGCGCAGAGACTACTATTGATCCGGGGGTCATGACACCTATAGGGGACCATCTACACATCAAACCGAACAATCCCTGAAAATTTCATCGAAATTGGTTAAGAACTCCCGGAGTTATGAGCGTAACAAGGATTTCACGTTTGCGCGTGCGCAGAGACCGGGGGTCATAGGGGACCATCTACACCCCAACCCGCACAATCCCTGAAAATTTCATCAAAATCGGACTATAACTTCGTGTAGTTTTGCCCGTAACAAGGATTTGCTGACAGACAGACACGGAACCAAAATTGTTCAAAAAGGTCTAAAACGCAAAATGCGAGTGGAATTTTTGATTTTGGAGACAAAAAAAATTTTCACATTCCGAAAGTGAAAACAATGCTTCCGCTACCTTGGTAGACTCGGAAGCAAAACATCTACAAATGAGGGCTGGTTGATTAGGGTGTTAGCTTCTCCAGATAAGCCGGCGGTTGTACAAAGAATTTGTGGATGAAACAGGAGCGGTGAAGATGATTCATGTACGGGAGTATGGTCGAGTAACAGCAAGATTCACCTTGCTCAGGAGCGAAAGGGAGTCGACCTCTCCATGCATTAGTTTCTAGAAGAAAGACAAATCCGAGAGGCGTATGCGATCACCAGGGCCCAGCATCTCCCACAGTCACAGACGACCAAGTGCATCATAATGCGCTGAGACCTGGGGAACATGAACATTATAGGCCACATATCTCAAAAACCTGCGGTATACCCTTTCGATCTAATCAATGTGGCAACTATAGCAGGGACTCCAAATAACATATGCATATTCTATTACTGGAAGGACAAGAGCTTCATACAGGGCAACTTTTGCTGGCAAATCTTCAAACTGGAATCTGAAGTCTTGTATTTGTTGCATCATTGTTGCATGAAGTGATTTTCGGTAACAACTGCTCATCTTGTAATTTTCCAGGGCATAATAGCTGGAGGTCTGGCAGCCGCTGGAACTTCCCTGGTTGTTCTTCTGGGTAACGTCAGCGCAAGAAAGTCCGGATTGGTGAAGGATCTCCCGAAATTCTTAACGACGGAAAATTGCCCGGCGAACGTGACGTCCTTGTTGTCCAAGTAAGTTTATAGAATCTGCTTGCGAAAAGGAATTTCAAGAAAATTTGTAAAAGTGTACTTCTTGACCTCGAGGAATGGATTTGCTACGTACCAAAATATCTCCTAGATAAAAATGATATCATAATCTCGTGTTGTGCAGCATTTGGATGCACTCAGAGTCTGAAAAATCTGCACTGCAAGAAGACCCATCCGTGCCCTCGCAATGGCAACTATCAGGGTCATATTTCCAATTTTATGCCTATTATTTACAACCAGGTTTTGAGCTGTAATGGAGCTTTTCTATGAAAGAAAACGAGATTTAAAGTGAAGACCTCCTAATACAAACTCACGGTTAACTGCAACGAGGCGATAGAATGAATGGCTCTTGCCCCTTCCAAGGGTTGAGGCGATTGGCCTGCAACACCTTAGAGATTTTCGAAGGAGCTGATATCGATTCTGATGATTATTTTTGTGATTTGCTTCCAAGTCTACCTATGTATACTATGCGGAGGGTTTGTTTTCATTTCTCGTCCCTGATGGAAAAGAACCAAAATAGATTAAAAGAACGACTTGCATAATGGAATTGCAGGAAAATGTCCTAGGATTCTTTTTTGTACGCAGTTGTAGAATCTATTGTTAAACACTCTTTCATAAGTACAATCCCCTAAATTACAACAATTTGCTGGTCCAAAGGTGTTTAATTTCTATTTTTAGAATGGAAAATAGATTCAGCTTTTACTATATATTTTTAATAATGAACATTTGTAATCGACCAAGACAAAATAATTGGGATTGAGTTGACTCTCAGGAATCTGGAAGGTGATATCAAAGGAAGCATTTAGCTGCAAATTTCAGAGGCACACAAATATGATCAACCAATCCAAATAGGTATTTTGGTTGAGAACCGATTTACGTGCTCTATGCATATCTCCTGAAATTCAATAATCGCTCTATCACCTGTGAAACACGCACACTTTAAAGCTTAGTAGAAATTCAAATCAAGAACGCAATCCAATTGAATAATAAACCCCAGTGAAAGAATTTACAGCGTTTCATGCATTGAAACATCACTGACACTAGGTTACTGTTGAATGTTGCTTTTGTTTTGATCGCAGTAACCTAGTGATGTAGTGAATGTGGATGCAAATGTTGGCAGCATAAGATCATGCCATACATCGGGAATGGTTTGAGCTACAGACCTGGGGAGGGGCTCATTCGGTTCCTCATTGAAAGTTCCTCAAAAAAGTCCACATTTAGGCCGCCTTGGAGTTTTTTGGAGGTTTTTAGGGATTTTACAAAACTTTGACAACCCTTAAAGGGCACGTTAAATTAAGTGAGAAAGCTGGCTAAAGAATTGGGGCGTTGTCGGACCAATATTGATTTTTCCTGAAAATTTCAGATTTTTTGCTCCAGCCGTTCGTGAGAAAACGAGCGTACGGCGTACACGGAAAAATTTTTATTGCAGATTTGGATTCTACACCCTTTAAAACGTAAACCATGAAATTTTCAGGGGGGGGGGGGGGGTTAGAAAATCATTTTTTTTCAAGAGCGATTACAATGGTTTATTATTGAATAATAAACCAAAATCAGAATATTGAAGACTTTTGAAACATCTCTGACGTTTACGTTGAATTTTTGTTATGTTTATTTTCAGCGCGACACTCACGATGGGCGTGGAGGGTTACGGATCTCATTCGGCTGTCGATGACAGTGTTTTCTGGCTTTTCAGACTATCAGTATTTTTCTACCAATTGCCAGGTAATTCATATTCATATTCACTTCGTCTTAAGTAATGTACGAGTACATTGTGTTCAAGAAAATTGAAAAAGTTTATTGTCATACATTGGAATCTTGATATTACTCTAAATGGACTTCCTTAAAAACATTTACCAATCAATGTACGATCAATATTAGCACCTTCTGCTGATCCCCTGGGTAATATGGCTCTATTGGCAGATCAGGTTCTTGAATTAGTATTCAGTATTCAAGCAGTAGGCAATTCCGACACCACCAACACACGTCTTGACCGCATAGAATCACAAATTGGTCAATTGACTTCTATAGCAGCTCTAACGGAAAAGACAAACCGTTCACGTTCTGTTGGACGCAACACTCATACTCGAGGTCGTTCAATACCCCAAAACCTGGCACAGTTTGACGTTGTTTTCTCAAATGTTTACAGTAAACTGTATTATTTCCGCAATTTTTAAATAACCCTTTATGTAAAGCGGTATCTGAGCTGAAAGGCGCCGAATAACATCAAGGTTACGGCTGCGGAGTGTGGTGCGGGAAAAGTGTCACGCAGTTAACTCGATCTCCATTTATATTTCACCTCTGTAGATCAATAAGGAAACAAATGAGCTACAAGGACCCTTCAGCCGACCATTGTGTATTCTTCACACCTTGTAATTTACTTCTAGTTAGGTTAGTTATGTATTCCTCAAACTCCTTACACACAAAAACTTGACTACCTTTAGTCCAGTGGTTTCAGAGAAGAGCTGATCGGTTTGACCGATCTTGAAAAAAATGGATTTTAGGATATTATGCATCTTGAAACGTAAAATAACCTATTTTGAACCTCTTAACAACAAAAATTCATTGTTGAAAATAATAAACCATAACGTAAACAGAATAAAGAATATAAGGAGAGGTCAGTAAATGTCTTAAATGGTCTTTAAGCGTTGCATCTTCTTCTTACAGGTATCATCGTAGGTATTGTGACGTCCATAGTGGTCAGCTACCTAACTGGCTTTCAGAGCCTGGAGACAGTCGATCCAGAGATGATCGTCCCTCAGATGAGATGGCTACTCCCGCCGAGTAGAAAGATTTCCTCCCGAATTGACAGAAGTGAGATCCCAAATGCCAAGAACTACGAGAACACCAAGGAAACTAAACGACAGACGTACGAGTACAAATTAGCACCATCAGATGCCCCACTACAAGAAGCATAAACAAACTCTCTGCAGACCCTGCAATGAAAGGGAAATTTCTGTTGGAATCTCGGAACAGTCAGTACTGTCGAAGGTTTTGTGATAAATAGTACAAATACAGTAGCATCGGATATTACTATTATTATTATCAACTCATTCATCCTGCTCTATGATCATAAATCTTTACAAAACAACTTTAAAATTTCAAGATTTTCCCGAAAATTTGCAAAAGAAAAATAATAGTCTCTTCTCTAGCATATGAATGCATCGTCCTAAGGAGTCTATGTACAGGATTGCGGCTTCGGAGAGTAAATACCTAGCTTAGAAATTAGCTTCAGGAGCCTCTCAGCTGATCCGGCGCCTGTCAACTAAAACTGTCAACTGTCAAGTACTTAAAAGCATTAACTAGCCTGCATAATAAATTATTTTGAATTGTGAACAGTGTAGAAATTACCTTTAGGTGCCACTCAGCTGATTGGGACTTAGGGGAACGAGGGGTAATGCCGTGCACTCAACTTTGGAACCATACAGTTAAGGACTCATGAACCTCATAAAACTGTTTTTCTTGGACGAATGGCTCTAGAATTTATTCTATTTTCGATATCTGAGCACTTCCCTTACATAAAATGATATTTTAAGGAAAAACATCCGTGAATGTTAATAAAGTGCTTTGGGCGGCATTTCTCACACTGTGGGGTAATGACGCCCAACCCCGAGAACTGAATTATGTTCCCCTCTCAACCGTCATTCAACCCATTTTTTCCAAAGTTAGAAGGTTAAATGTATTTATAACAATAAAAACCATGAAAACAGTCAATAATCTATAGTTAAAATGAACGATGACTTAGAAATAGGTAAACTACAGTCTTGTATATAGGGTTTTTTGAACAACAAAAGCAGTTAGAATACACTAATTTGCAACCATTTTGTTAGCAAAAAAGGATGTAAAAATCTAGAAATTATTTTAGACAATATCATAAAACCAAAGTTGAGAAAAAGGAAATTGCAGTTCTTTCCAACCGTGTACTAGATTTGAGATAATCTATAGATTAAAATGAACGAAAGAAATTGTATTGATGTAACTTAAGAGGAAATCAGTTGTAAATCGACTTCCGTCAGACTTGTTGACACCCTGTATAGAACTTTTTTGAACCCACACTAATATTTAGCTTTTTTTTCTTTACAAAATTATGAAATAGCCTTGCATACATCACATAGTCCGTGATCAGGTCGCCCCATGGAACACATGTAGCGGTTGCTGTAATTGCAGCGCTCGCAATTCCATTTTGGCGAATTATTATCGGCTTCTTGGCAAATTGTACACAAGCTGTCCACAAAAAACGAAGTCAAGAATTCTTCAACATCTTCGTCTGTGTCTACAACAAGGTCTCCCTCAGAGATATCTCCCCAGTCATCACTGTCACTGCTCTCACTTCTGGTTCTCTTGCGCTTCTCTTTCTTTTTTTGAGTTCTTTCAATTTTGTTCATGATTTCCACCTTTCTTCTTCTTCTTCTGAACCTCATCTCTGCTACTAGTAGTGGGTTGATCAAAATCCAGCTGACTTTGGCGCTTTGTTGGTTATTTGTTGTTCTTTTCCGTCTTTTTTTGACGTCAGAAATGCACGGCATTCCCCCGATACAATGGGCGGCATTACCCCAATGTTTACGTTTTTCGTAATTCATTCACGCCTACTTCATGCACAATCAAAACTCAAATTTGGTTAGTGCTTCAGAAAAATGATGAAATTCTGCGTATACAGGGTGTCAACAAAACAGGTCTGACGTACTGAAGGGGTCGATTCTACAACTAATTTGCAACAACTTTTGCCTCCTAGCAATTTTTTTTAGAGGCTTCGTTTTTGAGTTATTTACGATCTAAGATTTTTTTCGTGTTTTCGACCTTATCTCCTATAAATTGCTATAACTCCCTCAATTTACAAGATAATCTCAAATCTGAGTACACCGTTGGAAAGAGCAGTAAATTTCCTTTCGGATTGATGCCTCACCTTTCCCGAAAAGTGAGGTTTGAGACATAGAAAAGCTCTCTGAAAAGCTAATTTTACTTAATTTGGGAAACCTAGAGTTTTTTCAATCGGAAATTGAACTATGAGAACCAATTTTTTTTTTAAGATGCAAGAACGGTAAAAACTGCGCTAAGATCTCACCTTTCCAACGGTCTAGTCAATTTTGTCCTTAAAAAATTTTCCTGGGGAGGAAATTGAGTTTGAATGCTGAAAAACATGAGCTTTTCGAGAAAAATCGGGTGATTTACATGGAAAATGACGAAATCAAAACTTTGGAAGTTGTGAGAGCTCAGTGATGGTACGGAGGGTGTTTCGTACGCTGAATCGAATAGTGGCACTCCCGAGCCTTTCTCATTATGTTCAGTTCGTAGATTTCAGGACCATTGGATCAGATCAAACAAAAGCCTGTCAAATAAAACTAGTTATTATTAAAGAAATATTAAAAACTTAAAGGTACTGCTCGAAGTGTCCTCCCTGGTTTTGAAGGCACAGCATTGCTCTTCTGCGTAGCGTGTCGACTGCCCGCTCTCGAACGCGAGCATTATTCCCATGTAAATCACCCGATTTTTCTCGAAAAGCTCATGTTTTTCAGCATTCAAACTCAATTTCCTCCCCAGGAAAATTTTTTAAGGACAAAATTGACTAGACCGTTGGAAAGGTGAGATCTTAGCGCAGTTTTTACCGTTCTTGCATAAAAAAAAAAAAAAAAAATTGGTTCTCATAGTTCAATTTCCGATTGAAAAAACTCTAGGTTTCCCAAATTAAGTAAAATTAGCTTTTCTGAGAGCTTTTTTATGTCTCAAACCACACTTTTCGGGAAAGGTGAGGCATCAATCCGAAAGGAAATTTACTGCTCTTTCCAACGGTGTACTCAGATTTGAGATTATCTTGCAAATTGAGGGAGTTATAGCAATTTATAGGAGATAAGGTCGAAAACACGAAAAAAATCTTAGATCGTAAATAACTCAAAAACGAAGCCTCTAAAAAAAAATTGCTAGGAGGCAAAAGTTGTTGCAAATTAGTTGTAGAATCGACCCCTTTAGTACGTCAGACCTGTTTTGTTGACACCCTGTATACGTGAAAACTAATCTAAAAAAAAGTTGAAAATGGGAATTACATTGCTTATTTCCGATGCACAAGAAATAACATCAAACGATTCGGAAAAATACTCACTGCACTCACGTCAAGAATTCTAATTTTGCAGGTAGGGTAACGCACAGTGGGCTGAATCACTAATTTAGGTGGACAAAATTCTGAAACTTGTCCATATGCAACATTTGGGTTTCCAGATCACGGAAAAAATTATTTAAAAAATCAAATTAATTTTTTGACATGATTGGCGAGCACACAGTGGTCTAAAATCAAATTGATTTGCTAAAATTTAAAACTTTCCTAAATTCAACGATTGAAGTCCCAGAATACGGAAAAAATTATATTTAAAAATCTAATTAATTTTTTGACACGATTCGCGAGCACAAAGTGGTCTATTATCAAATTTATTTGCCAAAATTGTACTGAAAAAAAATTATGTATCACCCAAAACGCAAAAAATCGCAAAAATTCATTGCAACATTTAAAAACTAGAAGGATTGATGAAACAAATCCTGCAAACGAATCCGTGGAATAACTTGGCGTTAATATAGTTTTTCGTTATTGAATAGGGGCATACATTTACAAGTTGCTAAGTTAAATCCACAGGTAGAACGCAATGTATATTCTATAACGAATGCAGAAATTTAATGTCTTACCTGTCTCAGCAATGTCCATTGTTGAATAAAAGCAATAGAACTTCGCGCTACACACACCTTTAACATAATGAATGGCCATCGAATAAAGATAATCCCACTGCCGATTATCAGGCACTTGCGTAAACATGACTGATTCAGTCCTTTACTATTTGTTTGTAAACACGGTATGGAGGAAAATATTAGTATTTACAGTCTCACTAACTAATAATAAAAAGCTAAAGCACTCAGAGAAATTCCAGACTTTTGACTTGACTTTTGTCCACCTAAATTGGTGATTTAGCCCACTGTGCGCCGGTAGACTCACTCATTCCAAGGGGTTGATATCTGCTCACGGATGTCTCGTAGTATTTTGGCCCTTTAAATCATTGTAACAAGCTTATATTCCGAATCTTTTAGGATTTTTAACAACATTTTATAGACCTATATTCATGCTATCGATTGAAAGGAACAATTTCACACCCAACCCTTTTTTAAATTAGAAATTACTAAGAGTTGTCGGGGAAGGTCTTACACGAAGAGAGATGGTAGAATACACGCGTGGGTATCCCACTCGGAGAGGGAGCTTTGTCCCCGATACGGCGTTACATTTCTTGTTCCACAGACCGCTTACATCTACTGACTTAACTTCTCCTGCCCTTAACAGCTGAAGGCGAAATTTCATGATAACACAGCCCATAAGAAGGTACGTAGTAAACTTCACCACAATCCAGTTTCAAATGCACGCAACTTCCCAAACTCATCTTCAGGTTTAATAACAATTAAATCAATTTCAATGGCCTTTCAGTTAAATTTGAAATATTTGACATCACCAAATTCTTGAGAGCTATTCCCATTTCTAATTTCTCCATTCAGAGTCTATTCAACAGTCGATTTATAGATTGGGTAAATAACAATTGGAAAAGCGAATAGAACAATAACGATAACAGCATACTAGTGAAAAACCTTTTCATCAACGAATTTTCTAAATTTTTCTAAATTGCCCTATAAGCACTGGTATTATACTGTCGAAATTGAGCACTTTGTTCCTTCAATTATTGGACTTCAGCTACTAAGTCAACTTTGTGAACGTTTTAATAAGAATGAAATCCGTTTCAACGGTCAAAAATAGGTTTCAGGTGATCAAAAATAGTTGACATCACCTATTTCTTGAGTTCTATTGACATGTCTATACCACTTACAAATTCTTCCCCTGAAAGTTTCATGGTTTACGTTTCGAAGGGTGTAGAATCCAAATCTGCAATAAAAAATATTCCGTCCGTCCGCCGTACGCAAGATTTCTCCCAAACAGCTGGAGCAAAAAATCTGAAATTTTCAGGAAAAATCAATATTGGTCCGACAACGCCCCAATTCTTTAGCCAGCACTCTCACTTAAATTTAAAGTGCTCTTTAAGGGTTGTCAAAGTTTTGTAAAATCCCTAAAAACCTCAAAAAAAGTCAAGGGGGCCTAAATTTGGACTGTTTTTGAAGAACTTTCCATGAGGAATCGAATGAGCCCTTCCCCAGGTCCGTAGCTCAAACCATCTCAAATGTATGGCCAGATTTTTGGTGGCAACCTTTGCGTTATTTTGGTTTATTATTGTTTTTGTTTTGATCGCAGTAACCTAGTGATGTAGTGAATGTGGATACTGGAGTGAACTCCTAAAAGGGTTTATAACCGATCCACGGATTGAAGCATTCTGATATACATGCTCCGTCTTACGGAATTTAAAATTTTCAAATAGAATATTTTTCCATTGTTATCGATCTTGAAAAAAACGCTGCGAATTCTTTCACTGGGGTTTATTATTCAATGATTCATGATTTGAATTTCTACTTTGGAGTGTGCGTGATAGAGCGATTATTGAATTTCAAGAGGCACACAAATATGATCAACTGATCAATCCAAATAGGTATTTTGGTTGAGAACCGATTTAAGTGCTCTATGCATATCTCCTGAAATTCAATCACCTTGTTTCTATCACCTGTGAAACACGCACACTCCAAAGCTTAATAAATTCAAATCATGAACGCAAGCCAATTGAATAATAAACCCCAGTGAAAGAATTTGCAGCGTTTTTTATAATGATTTTAACTTACAACCGATCGTTGCTAAGGAAATTTATTTTGGCCATTTTGCATTGCACAAAAATTGTTCACCACTTTTTGGAAAGCTGTGAATTTATTTGACTCCAGACCACATCCCACGCTGCCAATTTCCCCCTCCTTACATCCCGGAGAACCATTGGTTACGAGTTCGTTTTGTTGACAAAACTTCTTATTGGAGTGAAGTTCTGGCTTAGTTAACTATGATTTTCAGTTACAACCGTAACTTCTACATCAAGTACTACAGTTGCAAACAATAAATGGAAGACTTATCGTGAAAGAAAGAAAGGTGAACTTCCTGCCAAACCTGCGCCGAAAAGTCATGCCGAAATATCTACGAATTTATGAATTTAAATATTTATATTGTTCCGTACCATCATTACAAGTTATGGCCAATATTGGTTTGTGATAGGTAAAAAAGGTGATGTAATTTTTGGAGTCAATGTTATCCATGTCCCGAGCGAAGATCACATCGATGCACGATCATCCTCCCTTAGGTGTATAAGCCATTAGATTCAATTCGAAAGAATCTTCAGCGGACCCCTTGGTTTGGGCAACCATCCTGAATATTCTCGGATTCCCCAAATCGTTTTGGGGCCTCTGGAATGATTCAGGATAGATTGGAAAAGTTCCAGGCCAGTTAAGGGGGTCAGATCTTTAATAATACAATACAGTGAGAGTTACAAAAAGGTATGTTATATCATACAGCGAGAGAGAGGGAGCAAAAACCGCACAGCGCCGAGTTTTTTAAAAGACTTTTTCGTCAACATCAAGATTTTCTTCATTTCTCCAATTCATTTATTCGGCCGAAATAACAATCTTAGCATCCCTACCGATTTTGCAAAATAGCTACCCGAGTCGAGCGAACTTTATGTTTCACAAGCTTCAGAAATCGATTTTACAATAAATTTGCAAAAAGGTCTTTCCAGGCATGCAGCACGGCCGTATGTGCGAATTTTCTAAAATTGCACAATTAACGCTGACGTTTTGTCGAAATTAAGCACTTTGTTCCTAAAATGATTGGACGTTAGTTAATAAGTCGACTTTATGAGCGTTTTAATAACAATGAAATCCGTTTCAACGGTCTTTCACTTGATTTGAAATATTTGGCATCAATTCTTGAGAGATATTCATTAAGATTTCTAAACCAAAGACTTTCTTCATTTCTCCAATTCAGTTATTCGGCCGACATAACAATCTTTGCATCACTATCTATTTTTCAAAAACGCAACACAACTTGACACTAAAATCCTTAAATTCTTCTTACACATTAAATTCAGTTAATTGAAATTATGTTTCTCGTTTAAACAACCTCTGCTGCATGTTTTAGTAACCTTCCCCCAGTGTATTGTATTTTCTTAATTTCTGTAATTTTCCGCTTTTATGAATTTATTGCTTCCGAGTCTACCAAGGTAGCGGAAGCATTGTTTTAAATGTGAAATTTTTTTTTGTCTCCAAAATCAAAAATTCTACTCGCATTTTGCGTTTTAGACCTTTCTGAACAATTTTGGTTCCGTGTCTGTCTGTCTGTCAGCAAATCCTTGTTACGGGCAAAACTACACGAAGTTATAGTTCGATTTCGATGAAATTTTCAGGGATTGTGCGGGTTGGGGTGTAGATGGTCCCCTATAGGTTTCATGACCCCCGGATCAATAGTAGTCTCTGCGCATGCGCAAACGAAATCCTTGTTACGCGCATAACTCCGGGAGTTCTTGACCAATTTCGATGAAATTTTCAGGGATTGTTCGGTTTGGGGTGTAGATGGTCCCCTATAGTTTCATGACCCCCGGATCAATAGTAGCCTCTGCGCATGCGCAAACGTGAAATCCTTGCCACAAGCATTTTAGAAATGTCATAATAATTATTTATCACTTCAGTCATCTATCCATTCAGCGTCAATGTCAATTTTTATTATTAGGTATATTTTATAGTTTGTTCAATAGTTGAACATGCCTACCTTTATTTTCCCAAGTTATGCTCCTGCATAACAATAAATTTAACCTAATTCAATATTTACTTGCCTAATTGAACGAAGTTCTTTAGTCAATAATAATTTTCAATGATCTATACAGTCATGTTATGGATACGAGGAAGCTATGTGCCACACCCACTTGGCAGACGTTTTTTCATTGTAACTTGGCGTGCCAGTACATAAGTTAATAATTGAAAACCATACGTACGCATCTTCCAAACCAAAATTTAACAAAATGGCAAAACCTCAATGGATCGTGTGAGCGAAGTGAAGCCCAAATAGTTGGAAGTGTGTAACTATAAGATTTCCTGTTAAAATATCTTCGTTTTCGTTGTAGAACTAAGCGGCTTTTGTTACGGTGATAGGCGTGTCATCTTGGCAATTAATCTTGGCGGCCTGACTGGGGATTTTTACGGCTCGGCAAGAGCTCTAAGATGGTATTCAATTCTGGGAGGGGTCTGTCATCTCCATAAAATAGATGTACACTTGGCCACCACCCAAATTAGGATCAAACGAATGACCTGCATTTTTGGCAACATTTGCCGGGCTCTTACTATGAAAACACTGCAAATAAATTACGGAGAGGTTTATTATTGCTGTATTTGATAACCGTTTCGAGTCAATCACTTATCTCGGTATATCAGATGTAATCTGTGGAATATTATCTAAAGCCGACTTCAATTTTCGTAAAGTCTTGTAATTCCATTCAAGATTAAAATACTTGGGCAGCCGCTAGCTGCGCGGTCTAGCTCGGACTTCCCGTTGAACGAACTCTGCACGCGTCTCTCCTGCGCGACCGCCTACCTGTACGATTTTGGACGACCAATTTTCATCACCCGAAGGTAATTTTTATCAAATTGTGTGCTTCGAACGGATGATCGTACAGCAACCGGAGTGGTCTAATTTTATTCAGAGAACTAATGTATTTCTTAATCCAACAACAACTACCCTCTTACATTGAAAACTGTTGAGATTTCGATATTCTGATGGATTAATCCTTAAATATAATCTTTCAGAGTTGATTGATCAAGATGCCACGGTTAATATTGCATATTCGAGGTAAATTTCCTAAACTTTGGTCCTCCAGTTTTTGAAAAAAGCTTCGGACGGCGGATGGCAGAAAAAACCCTCAAATAGAATATTTTTACACTGACTAACTAACTGGTCATTTTTTAATATGCCCTTATATATGGCACCTTTATAATTTTTAAAAATGGTTTGTACGAGTATGCAATTAAATAAGAAAATCAAGTGAATTTGAAGGAAAATTTTTAAATTTTCAGTAGTTATCGGGAAAGTTTTTGGTAGTATTATAACTTGAAATTATTTGCTTTACTCGTGAATAGCTTCACACAGGAAGAAGTGGATTTGACAAACCTTGTTCATTCCTGTTGAGTTTTGAAGAATTGATGGTATCAGTGAGAATGTTTGTCTTTCCTTATAGAAACCGTGAACAGACAACAATAAACGATAAATTTTATAACTTTGTCAACACTCGATGGCGAGATGCCATTCTTATTTTCACTGACGGTTCAAAATCAGGTAATTTAGCAGGATCCGCATTTTATGAAGTCTTGAGGGACAACAAAGAAATGTGTAAGCTGCCTCACACGTCAACGTTTTTTAATGCCGAAGTCAGTGCAATCGTGAAAGCTCTGAAATACATTAGCCATCAGAGAAATAACATCAGACCACACTTGATTCGCATGGACTCTCTGAGCACACTGCAAACCCCAAAATCCACTCCCATTACAAGGGTGCAGAACGCTCTATTCGTAAGATTACTACAGATGTTGAAATTGTGCGAATACAGAAACCAGGAGATCATATTTGTTTGTGTAAAAGCTCATGCAGGGCTACCTCCGAATAAGCTAGTTGATCGATTTAGAAGTGATGTTTGAGTAAGTGTATAATTTAATAGTATATTATATTAAGTATGTGGGGAATATCACAGGTCCCCATGCAGTCTTATGTTTCCACCAGTAGGTATTATTTTAGTCATTCTTAAGGATAGCTTAATATCTAGTATACTAAAAAGAAATTATCACAGTTCATTTTTCACAAAATATCACTGATCGTCAGTCTCATGATGTCTTATGCCTATGTCTTATGGCTATGAAAAAAAGATATCGCCTTCACAAACTGAAGACGGCTGTACACCCCCCTTCTCGATATTTCGCGATACATTTCTCGACCAACTCTATTTTCCGTCTATTCGCGGCCCTCACAATTTTCCGCTGACCAACACTATTACATTTAATATAAATTCCCACTTGCACGTCTAGGAGAGCTTTAATGAACAGTGGTATTGAGGGATGAGGGGCATAGAATGACTTTGCCAGGTGCGAATGAAATGATTCGCATGAGTTTGTAGTACGCAGCAAAGTACTGGAATGGGCCGCCCACAGAGCTGGCGGAAAAGTGGCATCCTCTGAGATATAGAAAAACTTTGGACTGTACTCAAATGTGCCATCTGCGTATAAATACCTCACGATCATAGGTGAGAGGAAACCGGCTATGGGCTAGAGGCAATTAACACTGCTCGGAGAGGAATCGTGTTGACGGCAGGGGTACGGAGAGGAATCGTGGACCTCCCGATCGATTGGTTAAGGAGGGATCGTTATCGCGAACGGAACTAGATCTTCCTGTAAAGCTTGAAGACCTAATACTAATGATTAAGAGGAATTACAATTACAATTACAAAGATGGAAACAACAATTTGCGCACTCAAGAAATGGAGAGGCATACAAACAAAATCAACCTCAGCCACCGCGTATTCCTTGGTTCAGAAACCAAAACTCACCCAAGCAAATGTGGGCGTCCAAATGGATCTCTACTAGGGATGTCCAGAAAATATCGATATTTTTCCGTCGATATATCGGTGTTTTGGGTGATATTTTCTATTTCTGTTTCTGATAAATCTATTTATTGACATTGAATGCACACTATCGGATCCGATTTTTTCAGCCGTAAATCATCGTGTGAACCAAAATGATTTCATACGAGGTCAAAAATACTTTTATACTTTCCATTGAAAAATAGGGGAATTATATCAGATGAGGTAGACAAATCGTAGTCAAAAATGTAGGGAGGACATCTTGGAGACTTTGGTTCTAGCCAGTGTGAACCTTACTGGAGAGCGCATCAATCAGAGGGTTTTCCTCGCCTCTATCCCCAACCAATATTGGTTTGATTTCATTTTTTTCAGTTTTCATTCCTACTTCACTTACATTGATTTTACATCCCTACATAATTATTATCATGAATAAAGTTTCATTGATTTTGAGCGGTTGAATTCTTTACCTGTAATAGAATGAAATTCAATAATGAATTATTATTCACTGGACTCATACGTAATTCGGATTAAAGTTTGAAGAAAAACGCTGCCAATTCTTTCACTGGGGTTTATTATTCAATTTGCTTGCGTTCATGATTTGAATTTCTACAAAGCTTTGGAGTGTGCGTGTTTCACAAGATAGAGCGATTATTGAATTTCAGGAGATATGCATGGAGCACGTAAATATGTTCTCAACCAAAATACCTACCTATTTGGATTGATCAGTTGATCATATTTGTGTGCCTCCTGAAATTCAATAATCGCTCTACCCTGTGAAACACGCACACTCCAAAGATTAGTAGAAACTCAAATCATGAACGCAAACCAATTGAATAATAAACCCCAGTGAAAGAATTTGCAGCGTTTTTTTATTGAACCTCAATACCCCCCCCCCCCCCAATAAAAACATCTATAATTTATCAAGTCCTTTAGCACTCGTATTGCGTTAAAATTTCCCCAAATCCAAATTTAAACGATGTAGCCAAAGGTAGAATGATGTAGAGGAGGCACACAAATATCATCAACTGATCAATCCAAATAGGTATTTTGGTTGAGAACAGACGTGCTCTATGCATATCTCCTGAAATTCAATAATCGCCCTATCACCTGTGAAACACGCACACTCCGAAGCTTAGTACAGATTCAAATCATGAACGCAAGGCAATTGAATAATAAACCCCAGAGAAAGAATACTTATTTACCCCACTAATAATATTGAATAATATTTACCTATATATCATCAGCGTTTCATGCATATCAGAATGCTTCAACCCGTGTATCGGCTATAAACTACAAGTATCAACATCGGCTATCACTCCAGTATCCACATTCACTACAACTCGACGCTATCGGCATCACTAGGTTACAAACAAACAATAATAAACCAAAAAACGCAAATGTTGGCACCATAAATCGGGCCATACATCGGGAATGGTTTGACCTACGGACGTGGGGAGGGTCTCATTCGATTCCTAAAGGTATGTTTTTCAAATAGGTAAATATTTAGGCCGATTCGACTTGTTTTGAGGTTTTTAGGGATTTTACAAAATTTTGAAAGCCCTTAAAGGGCACTTTAAATTGAGTGAGAGAGCTGGCTCAAGAATTGGGGCGTCGTCGGACCAAGATGGATTTTTCCTGAAAATTTCAGATCTTTTGCTCCAGCCGTTTGAGAGATATCGTGCGTACGGCGTACGGCGGATGGACGGACAAATTTTTATTGCAGATTCGGATTCTAGACCCTTTGAAACGTAAACCATGAAATTTTCAGGGGGGGTTAAAATTTTTTTCCAGAGCGAAAAAAAGGAGGGTTAGAATTTTTTTTCCAGAGCGATTACAATGGTTTATTGTTGAATAATAAACCAAAATCGATGACCGATATATAATAATATCAATAGTAATATCAATATCCAAAGGAAAATTATGTTAATCTCTATAATTTTGAATTACAACTAAGAATAGATATTATAGATTGTAAATATTACACTTATGGCTGTATACAAAATGTAATGCCTCATAAATTTATTTCTAAAAAAACTTTTTTCTTAAACAAATTTTCTGTGATACTTGCAACATTTCAAGCAGAAATAACTTATTGAAACACTGATAGAAGAAGAATGGAATGGAACGTTTAAAAACAGGTAAGAAAGATACTGATGGGATAGTGGTGTAATTGCCCCTTACAAGGGCTGAGTAGAGTATTGCCCGCAACACAGAGTAACCCTGACGCTAGAAGGCGCTTCTACACACAATCAGCTTACGGTTCACGGTTCTATAGTTTTTACTAAGAATTGAGCTTCGTGATGTTACAAATGTGATTATAGAGAAACGTCTGACTTTATGGTCTATGATAGGTAAATGTATCTAATAAACCCGACAGGGGGTACTTAGTGTGGGCAGTACCCACTTATTACACGGCTCATCGTTCGTGATGCTCTTTCCGAAGGACGGTTGATAGTGGTTTCTTTCGCTTTTAGTTTTCTTGGTTGGAAATGGTATTCCAACTCGAAAAGGTTCTACTTGCGATAACTACCCGCTAGGAGCGTACAATTTACAGGTAAGCATTACTGATTGTCCCGAAGAAGCTCCTTTCCACATTTCAACTCCTCACGTCGATTAAAAAAATATATAAGCTTCAAAATTTCTTAAACTGATTTGTGCTCTGAACCTGGCAATGATTGCATTCTAGATTCCAAAAAGAAGCTGCTTAAAAAATTCCAGCATTTTAAGTAGAAAAGGGAGAATTTCAGCTTCGGGCTTTCTTCAGCTGATTTGTGAGTCTCTGAAGCTTGCAACAATTTGAATTCTAAATTTCCCAAAGAAGCCCTTGTCCGATTGTCAGCACGTTAGGTTGATTAAAAAAATGTATAAGCTTCAGGTGCTAAAGCGGATTCGGGCCCTCTGAACCTTCTAATGAATTGCATTCTAGATATCCCAAAGAAGCTCATTTTGTAGCATCTTAAGTAGATTAGAAAATATTTCAGCTTAAGGAGTTCTTCAGCTGATTTGTGCACCTCTGAACCTTGCAATACTTAGCATTTTAGATTTCTCAAGGAAGCCTCTTTTCAAATTTCAGCACCTTAGGTCAATTAGAAAAGATATGAGCTTCAGAGGTTCTTTATCTGATTCCAATGAATTGAATTCTAGATATCTAAAACATATTCTTTTTCAAATTACAACACCTTAGGTCGGTTAGAAAAGAAATTAGCTTTAGGGGTTGTTCACTAATTTGTGGGCCTCTGAACCTTGCAGCACTTAGCATTCTAGACGTGCCAAAGAAGATCCCTTTCAAATTTCAGTATCTTAAGTAGATTAGAAAAGATTTCAGCTTCAGGTGTTCTACACATTGTAATATGCACATTTTTTTGAAAAAATGCAGATGTCCCGAAAATCCCAAAATGTGCAAGAATTTCGAACCAGATTTGGGTGGAAATAATCCAGAAAGTCGAATCCCAACGATCCTACTAAAAAAACAGATACGCTAATATTCAACATTCCAGGCTCTACTCATAATTGTACTATATGTCGCAAAGGGGCTTCTTTTCAAATTTGAGCACCTTTGATTGATTGGGAAAGATATTAAACCGAGGAATTATTCTGCTGATCAGTACACTCTCGTACCTTGTGATTGTGTGTAGATGTTCCTAAACGGATCTATTTCTAGCAATTTCTGTCAATTAGGAGACAATGTGATGGTCGAGAGAAAAGATGACTCCAGCATCAGGTTATATGTACAAAGACACGCACTTATGTAACGTAAGCTTAAAAGTGCAGGAATCACTGTAAAATGTACTCAAACGAATTTTCATGAAGAATCATCCGAAGCCATTGACAGTTTAATTTTCTTCAAAAATTTTGTTAAAAGGACCAAAAGGAGAAAACCTTTCTTTAAGAATTTCTTTGCGTTTTTAAAATTGTGTTATTACTTGCAAGTTAAACAAGTTATATTCACCATAAAATCGCTTTTTCTGCTGATCTAAGACCTCTAACTAACGAATGTATGTTTCTAAAAGAGTCACATATGATGACACCACTTTGGTCTTGAACAATGTTAACATCTTTCCATAACGTTTGGTTTCTTCTGCAAATTTTTCAATAATGGACCCATCTAGTTATGATTCCCCATGCCTTCAAATTTGATTTCCAATGTTTTCCCTTTTTTCTTTCCCAGAGGAAAGAATTGTTATATGCTTATATTTTCAATAAATATGTTTAGGTATATAATATATATGTGGACATGTGTGTATTTATTTTTGGACTTGTAGAAGAAATGGCAACGGGTCTTCCATGGATCGAGTACTTCGTGGTGGTGGTGTCACTGGTGGCAACGACGGGTATTGGCCTGTACTGTAGCAAATCTGGAAAGAAATCTTTGGATGAATACATGTTCGGAGGACGGCAAATGACTGTGCTGCCGATGACCTTATCAATGACCGCCACGTAAGTCATTTTCCAGGTGTAATATTTATACTTCAATAGTAATTAACCAATTAGGAATGAGGTCGTCAGGGCTATGCAGGAGTCGTAGATGGGGAACCACCAAAGCAGGGACAAGTGCAAGACGGCAACGTTGGATAAGAAAAACGCCTTCAACCCTGCTTGTTGGAGCGACATTTTAGAGGCTCTGCCACCCTATCTCTAGCATATCATCAAGGACTACCTGAAGAACGATGAAAGAAAAGGGTCAGGGGGGGCCAACATAGGACTCTATCCTGGGGATAGACCTCTGGAAAATTATTTTTGGTGGAATCCTGAGCATCAATATAGCAGAAGGTGTCTTCCTTGTAGGATATGCTGACAGCGTTGTAGCAGTCATGAGGGGAAGGATGACTGATCTTTTACAGTTATTTATCTGGGCACTCAGAAGACGGAGATTATCCTCCTAACCCAGAGGAGGATTGATCAGCATATGGTGGTGAGCAACCGACCATCTAGTTGCCTTTAGATACCTAGTGGTCATGCTAGACATGAAACTGAGCTTCTGGCCATACATTTGCAAGACAGCAAGGTTGGATAATTGGCTGAGGTGGCTAATAGCTTACATCTTTGGGCAAGCGCCGAAAAACGAAGGCTGTCAATGGAATAATTGTTGCAATTATGATATACGGTGCCAACGTATGGGCTGAGGCCATTTACTACCGGAAGTACAGGACTCACAAAGAGTCGGTACTATGAAGAGCCTGTGTCCAGCACATTCAGAACAGCACCTGGCCCAGTAGCGTTGGTGATCGCTGAAGTGTGATCACTGATCCCATTGATCAGCTTGTAGAGATGGGTTGAGGATTTACACCAGGAGAGGTAAGGACTCCTCTCCTAGGACTCTAAAAAGCCAAGAACGGGAGAAAACCATGGAGCACTGAACTGAAAGCAGAGGTAGATGGTCCGATTCAAACATCGAACCTTGGCTCAATCGAAGAGAGGTGAATGAATGTGTTGAGAGGTGACCTTACTCAATTTTTGACACAGCACTGTATTTTTGGTCTTATTTGAAGAAAATTGGGAAGCTTGATAGGGGAGGTGAATTTACTGTGGAAAGGAAGATGAAGATGCCCTCTACTTCTTATTCTTGTGTCTTAGGTGGAAATAATGGAGATAAATCTCGAAGAAGAATTAGAAGATCTACACTCTGTAACGACTGTAGCGAAGATAAAAGAGCGGAGCTAGAACTGGGGCGGTGTTACAACGTAGCAGCCCTGAGGACGAATTGAATCTCTCTCGCTGCCAGGGAACACCTCATAAAATCCAGAGAATAGGAAGCGAATGGCATAGAAGAGAGCCACAGCGCACAAAAAGTGTTTACCCCCACTTTTTTTGTATTTTTTCCAAAATATGCTCCCTTCGAAGACGGAAGGTGCACAGCAAAATAAAAAAGCCACTAGAGAGAAAAGCAAGAAAGAAAAAAAGGGCTTGGGGAGGACGCATAGGTTTACCCGACACCGGGCCTAGAGATACAGAAGTTAAGGAAGACGGAGGAGGAGGAGAGATATGAAAGGAAGTACCCTGTAGAATGAGCAGTTGAGGTAAGAGCCCCGAAGGACGCTGGTGGTAATACCACGAAGCACTCCTGCCGAGATGCCCAACTCGAGAAGCCCAGTGGTACTTTTCCCACACCACACCCTGTGCAATGACTCAGTCGCGGCCATGACCTTGATGTTATTGGGGCTTTTAACTCAGATATTTCTTGGTAAAATCATGCCTACGGCTAAAATTTTCAGACGATTGATTGCAAATAACAGGAACTCCATAGCAATTGCTGTAAGTATGGCTGAATCACATGAACGAAACATCAATGTGATCATTTACACGGACAAGAAAGTTTCTTCTTCTGATCTATAATGACATATACTATAGTATAATTGCCGTAAAACTAAAACTTCATATTCATCAAAACTACGGTTTTACAATTACCTATGTGGTTGTCGATTAGGATCAACGATATGCCATCCTGTATTGTTGAAAAAATAATAACAAAATTGTTGAGTGTATAACTCCATTACTCTATGACTTTCATATCTAATGATTTGACTGTTCAAATTAAAACAGATTGATGACATCAAGCGCGCTCATCGGAGGCGGCCAAGAAGTCTATTTGTTCGGGGCTCAAGCTATTTCGTTGATATTCTCAGCAATGATGGCCTCCTTGTTCGGCGCATACTTCATCGTTCCAGTTCTTTATTCTCTAAACAGCGTGTCACCGTATGAGGTTAGTATGCAGACTTGGGCTATTAATAATTACTTGAGTAGTTGTTGACGAATTGAAAGGAAAAGCGAACTATAGACTCAATTGATCAATAGGAATCTTTTGAAAGCAACAATTGTTCGCCGCAAAAAGTCATTGTAATTGGAATTGGCCATTCCAACCACTTACCGCAATTGCAAAGTAATTCATTCAAAATCCTGTTAACAATGTATTTTTCTTTCTTTGTAAGTATGAGGGAAAATGAGGGAGATTGTAGCTGTCCTGCATGATTCAGTGGATGGGAAGGAACTCCAACACTGCTCTGAATCCTCTATTGCCTCCCAATGGGTAAAGTAGGCTTCAGAGGGCATTGGGGCCCCGCGACTACTGAGATCTTCATGCCGTCTGGGTGGCTATTCCAGATGTAGTCGAGGGGCAGTAGATGCTCTCTGCTGTGCCTGCCGGGGTAAAAATGAGAACTTGTATCATGTGGTGCAGCAGTGTCCACGAACTCACAGTGGCCACATTCTCCATCATGATGCGGTTACCAAGCAGATAGCAGGCGGATTGTCATCCAGTGGCTGGGATGTAGAGAGAGAGATTGTATCATATACGGAGGGACCTGGGCAAGAAGCCAGATGCAGTTGCCATTAAGCCCGATGGGTCTGCCATAATCCTGGATGTCCAAGTTTTCAGTGGCAGCGTGGACATGGAGCAGAAATGGCCTGCAGCAAGCGGTATTTAAGCTAAAAGGAGTGGCGCCTAATAACATCAAGGTTATGGCTGCAACCCTGTCACGGCACGGAGTGTGGTGTGGGAAAAGTGCCACGCAGTTCCTCTTACTGGCCATCTCGTCAGGAGTGCTTTGTGGTATCCCTCCCTTCCATCTCCATCTTCTTTAACATCCCAAACCCAAGGGCCAGAGTTGGGTAAACCTGGGCGTCCTCAGCTTGATCCGTTTTTTTTTTTTTCGTTTTTATGTACTTAATGTTGTGCCTCCTCTGCCTTTGGGGGATGATCCTTCTTAAAGAGAGTTTTGTATATGTTCTTGTGTGCCAGCAGACCCTTGTAATAAGCTTTGTTCTTACAATTTTCATCAGATTTTGACGAAATTATCAGGGAATGTGTTGGTTAAGCTGTGAATGGTACCTTTTGAGTTCCTACGCCCTAAAATCTACCAAGCTTCATCCCTCAGATTCAAATGGTCCGGTCTCTCCAAAATTTGCAGGACAGTTGGAGAAAACGGTCTGATAATCCCATATGAACTTCACCGTTTACGTGAAAGTAGAATCCTTGGTATTATTCAACATAAAACCTTGTCACGTCCTCGTGTATATCATTTAATTGATGTTTTTAACGCAAAAATATTGATTGATGAGAGGTTACCCGGTACTTTTAACAAATTAACACATTTGTGTTGTGCGTTTCCTCTCATGTATATTATCTTTATTGTTTCAGTTTTTCGACCGAAGGTACAATCGACACGTGAGGAGAGTGATTTCCGCGATAAGCGTCCTCGACACCGTAAGTTTACCAATATTTCCTCGCCATCACTGACATTTATTTTTAATCATCCACATTTCCTTCTCCGTTAAAGTTAATTTGATTTTATTCTGAAATTAATTTTAAAGCGTCACATCTCTTAAACTGGTGATTATTAGCTAATTGTCGAGTTAAATTAAGCTAATGCAACGGCTCTTGAAACGCTTTAAATAGATAGTTTCTAACGTTTTCTCTAAGAAAATCCCTTTTGATGCATCCCATTTCTTCGCGAGCATCCCGAAAAGTGATCAATTCGGGCAGGGCCATGGGCAACCAACAATTTTGTTCTTTCAAATTTGAACCAACTTTTGGTTTATTATTCAATAATAAACCATTGTAATCGCTCTTGAAAAAAAAAATTCTAACCCCCCCCCTGAAAATTTCATGGTTTACGTTTCAAAGGGTGTAGAATCCGAATCTGCAATAAAAAAATTTCCGTCCGTCCGCCGTACGCACGATTTCTCCCAAACGGTTGAAGCAAAAAAGCTGAAATTTTCAGGAAAAATCCATGTTGGTCCGACGACGCCCCAATTCTTGAGCCAGTTCTCTCACTTAATTTAAAGTGACCTTTAAGGGCTGTCTAAGTATTGTAAAATCCCTAAAAACCTCAAAAAAAGTCAAGGCAAATTTGTAAACGAGGAATCGAATGATCGCCAGGTCCGTAGGTTTCCCGATCTATGGCATTTATGGTGCCAAAGATTCAATTTTGTTTTTGTGTTGATATCAGTAACCTTGATGTAGTGATGTAGTAATGTGGATACAAATTTAGCCGATACACGGGTTGAAGCATTTGATAACCATAAAAAACGCTGCAAATTCGTTCACTGATTATTCAATCGATTCAAGAATTTCTACAAAGTGTCCGTGTTTCGCAAGTGATAGAGCGATTATTGAATTTCAGGAGATATGCATAGAGCACGTAAATCTGTTCTCAACCAAAATACCTATTTGATTGATCAGTTGATCATATTTGTGTGCCTCCTGAAATTCAATAATCACTCTATCACCTGTGAAACACGCACACTCCAAAGCTTAGTATAAATTCAAATCATAAACGCAAGCCAATTGAATAATACACCCCAGTGAAAGAATTTGCAGCGTTTTTGATTACAGATTAAGATTCTACAAATCTGTTCGCAAACAGTTCAATAAGCTGCTAAATTACCAAAATCGCAAGTCAATATGCACGTTTTGCAAACAAAGTGTGACACATTAATTTCAATTTTTCTCGTTCTTCAATACTGATTTGTGGTTTTTTTTCCGTTTTCGATTTGACAAAATGTGGACACTTTTACAGCCGAAAATATAATGATATACTTGAATGATATACTTAATGTCTTCTAAAATGAGGTAGGGCACATGAATTTTCATCGTTTTTCAACGCAGATTCACATGGTGATATCCGTCTATAACGTTTGAATGCACATTTGAGCGCTTTTACAGCGAAAATTTTGTTATTTTAAGCGATAAATTTAAATTTTCCAAGGTCTGTACTAATAATTTGCGTAAGTGCATCTCGTTTTATTAATCGACGGGCCCCTCTCGTCTAGCAAGTTTGTTTGTCATGAAGTTGATAGTTGACAATTTCTTCGCACACATTGCGCAAATATTTCATTAACAATTGCTCTTAGTAAACGTGATAAGATATTTAAGAAAATTAATTCATACGATCATGTGACTGTAACTTTTTTTTTTTAGATCCAGCACGTGGTTATGTCACTGTTTGTACCATCGTTAACGTTTTCTCAAGGTAAGCACACACCTACTTTATTGTATTTATTGAATAATTATGAAGTATTCATTATTATTAAATTATTCACTATTATTAATAATTATAAATGAATTATCCATTTCAACTATTTCATTTATTTTCATAATTTCACGTTTTTATTGTATGTCACTATTTACCGATTTGTGTCTTTATTCTTCCGAGTGTAACATTATGTATTGTTTTCAAATAATTTGGTAAGATAGTTAGATAATATTTGCCAATTTCCCAGTAACATTCTGAAGCCCAAAACGTATTGAAAATTTTACCTTCCCACGTTGTATTTCACTCGATTTGATCCCGCAATTTTCTCAAAAACTAAATATTAAAAGACTTAAACATTAAACTTGTAAGAACGATTTTGGATAGCACATGAGCAGTAACTACCAATGACAGGATGTTACTGGAATTGATATGAGTTGGTTAAATCGTTCTTTCTCGAACAGCCTTGAAATTTGAACACTAGAACATGCAAAAATGATGATACGACTGCGCATTCGCAAAATTATTGAATTGGAGACTATCTACAGACTATCCCGCACATTCCCTCACAATTACTTCAAATTCGAGTAAAAACTGTAAAAATGTTGCAATCTCAGTGACTTTAATTTCCGAAACATTATGTATTGTTTTCAAATAATGGTAAGGTATTTTTTTATATTTGCCAATTTCCCAGTAACATTCTGAAGCCCAAAAGGTATTGAAAATTTTACTTTCCCAAGTTGTATTTCACTCGATTTGATCGCGACATTTTCTCAAAAACTAAATATTAAAAGACTTAAACATTAAACTTGTAAGAACGATTTTGGATAGCACATGCGCAGAAACTATCAATGACAGGATGTTACTGGAATTGATACGAGTTGATTAAATCGTTCTTCCTCGACCAGCCTTGAAATTTGAGCGAAATTTGAACACTAGAACATGCGAAAATGGTGTTTAATGGATGATACGACTGCGCATTCGCAAAATTGTAATTGAATTGGATACTATCTACAGACTAACCCGCACATTCCCTCACAATTACTTCAAATTCGAGTAAAAACTGTAAAAATGTTGCAATCGCAGTGACTTTAATTACGATTGAATGTAGCCCGCATGGGTATGAAATATTAATTCCTTTATCAAAACTTACTTTCACTGTATACAATTATGATCTATATCGTGGAAGTCCAGAATTCTAACTCAGAATTATGATGTTACAGCAACTGGTATATCTACTTTCAAAATCTGCTGCGGTCTTTCGTTCGTCTGTTTCATTTACACGGTTTCGGTGAGTCACTGGTCTATTTAAGACCTCACGGTATTTTGTTAGAAGGGTAACGATTATAACGAGGTGATGGAATGGACTAATTGCCCCTTCCAAGGGCTGAAGCGACATGCCTGCAACACCTAGAGGATACTCCTGAAGCTAAAAAGCTTCGGATTTGGCATAGGCTTTGCAGTTTATGGAAATGAATAGTTGCCAAATCACAATTCTTGAATCCACCGCCTTTGAAGGTAGACCTGGCCCGTTACAGCTTTTCGGACCTCAGCCCTTGGACTGTAACAATACATCATCTACATACTTCCACTAGCCACTCCATCATCCTCTTGTTATAAGTGCCCCTTTTGACACCTCGCACAACACCGTTAATCAGTCATACATTATGTTTACTGTTGAATCCTGTTTTCCAGGGCGGTTTGAAAGCTGTCGCCTGGGCAGACTCTTTCCAGATGATCATCCTCGCCACGTGCACGATTTTCTTTTTCGTCGCTGGTCTCGTACAAACTGGCGGATTTTCCGAAGTTTGGCGGCTGAACGACGAAGGCTACAGAATGGAATTTTTCAAGTCCGTGAATTTCAATGCAAAACCATTTACACGTAATTTTAAAAGATAATTTGTGGTGCAAGCACAGTTTCATCTGACGAATTTAACTATAACAAGAATACACAGAGCACATGTGTATTCTTGCAGGAAATCAAGATATTGCAAAGCCTCCAAGCATCCACACACAAACTAATCGGTGTTTTGCTGTAGATTTCTCATTTAGTTTGTTCTGTATGATTGTCTATTGCAGCTTGGATCCTAGGCCGTCTCAAAGGTCCACGTTCTGGACGTCTTTCGGCGTTTTCTTCAGTTGGGCGCCGCAATATTTCGCCGCGACTCAACACCAGAGGTACAAATCCCTGCCGACCCAACATCAAGCCAAAACGTAGGTGAAATCAAATTAAATTGCTCAATTTACACATTTTAAAATGGTTTGAGTAACGTCCGTTATAAATTACTATTAGTTGGATAAAAGGAAGGTGACACACGCATATCCAAACCGAACATTGCTACCCTGCGTTGATATCACTCGATTATGGGTAATATGTCATGTCACCCAATAGTGTTACTGTAAAACCCCGAAGTGTGGTAAGTGTTATGATTTACCCAAAATCCTAGCGTTTCCCAAAATGTTGCTCTATACGAAGAACGGGCATTTGCCACTTGACAGTTGGTTTATCTCATGATAGACTGAACCGATTTGGCAAAATTGGAAAAACCTTGTGAAAATTGGAAACTTCGCAAGGGAATGTTAAGATTTATCGAAATCAATTGGTAAAAGTCCAAAACACGTTATATGATTGGAGTATTACTCGCTTTTACCAAAGCTCTCTGGAAATTTCAAGATTTATCCTGGAAAAACCCCAATTTGAAATTTCTTCGGCAACATTAGCAACATTAGGAAGTGACAATTACATGAATGAATGAATGAATTTGTTAATTCGAAAAATAAAATGAAAATAATGGCACTGTTCTTCTTGTAATTGTGAAACACCTGTTTCACTTACCTTCTCTCCATTCGTCATTGGTTGTATTGTTTTTGGTAGGCTGTTCTAGCAACAAGTTCCATGATGAAATGTGGTTTTCTAGGGTCGTTTTGCAGTCGATGGGCCTGATGATATCCTTGGCAGCTATTCAGTACAGCATCGGACTTCTCGCCTACGCGTATTTCGCTGGGTGCGACCCCGTTCTGGCTAAAATGGTAAGTCATTTTCTATTGTAGTTATGTAATGTTTTTCGTATTAGATACCCCTCTCTACGATACCACGCTGATCAGTAGCTTATTGTTATTGAAGGTGTTCTGATAGAATGATATTACATCCTAATTATGTCAGATGGAAGTAAGATCGCATACACAGCATGCAAAAACGAGATTGACTTTATTATGAATTCAATACAGGAGAGGAAAAGACTTTTAAGGACAACTCAAAACGAAGCGAACAAACCTAATGTATTGGGTTGTTCGGAAAGTCATTTCGTTTTTGTTTTTTTTGGGAACATGAAAGACAGTTTTCGTATAATGAATAAATATTTTATTAAATTATATATTGGCCATTCTGGTCCAACACCTTTTGCCATCTTTCCGGCAGTAACATAATTCCCCTCTCATAAAAGTTTTGGTCCTTGCTGGCAAAAAACTGGTTCAGGTGGTTTTTGACATCTTCATTTGAGGCAAAGGTTTTGCCACCCAAAAAATTTTGCAGGGACCGGAACAAATAGTAGTCGGAAGGCGCTAGATCTGGAGAATATGGTGGATGTTGCAGTACGTCCCATTCAAGCTGTAAAAGTTTTTGGCGAGTGATCAAACTTGTGTGAGGTCTCGCATTAGGTGGAACACTACACCCTTCCTGTTGATTGAATTCGGGCCTCTTCTCTTTAAGTGAATCATTCAATCTGTCCAGCTGATGACTATAGACTTCTGAATTTATCGTTGTATTGTCCGGCAAAAGCTAAAAAAATTCCTTTGACATCCCACCAAACGGAGAGCATCACCTTTTTACACGCTTTGAGCCGGTTCATCTTCTCCATGACCTCTTGCGTTTAACATTGTTGTATACAACCCATTTTTCGTCCCCAGTAATAATCCGCTTCAAAAATGGATCATTTTCTTGACGTTTGAGGAGCGAATCACACGAAATTACTTTCCGAACAACCCCATACAACCACACATAGTGTGGTGGAGGTAAAACCACGGGAGATGAGAGCACGCCGCCAAAATACGAAAATACGAAGAAGGCAGACTAAGGACAAATACCTCTGGACACTTGAATCTAAACTCCCGCTCGTTTTGTGAGCTTCTTAGAAAATCCGCAAACCATTATTTTTCATCTTTAGATAAGTGTAGAGGAATCCCCAGAATCCCGGGACAATAAGCGTAATCAGTGGTTCACAATGTTCGCGCAAAGTTGGAAAATTCATTTTAAGACAGGCAGACTACAGGACAATTCGCTGTTAAAATTTGAATTAAACAATTAAATGGTATGTAAATGCATTATGTGTTGATTGCATATCGTAGAGCAAGATTGATAGTGTATCGAGAAAATTTTTTTGATCCCCAAATCATTAATGGGAAGTCAGAATCCTCTCCAGACAAAGATTGCCCCTCTCTGGGAAAATGACCCTAATACATTAGAATCTACGTAGGTAATTCTCGCAGACTGAATATTAATTAGATAAAATAAAAAATACCTAGGCACATATTCTTCACTAGTCTGTAAATATATAGAAGTTACAATGCACTCGAATTCTTCAAAAAATTATTTGATCTTCAAAGTTTATAAGATGGGTTTTGGTACGAGTATGTTGTTAGTTAACATCAGTTCTCATTCACAAGCGTGTTGGCTTTTTTTTTTTTTCTTGACTAGGTTCTGGTCCTTAGGAGTAAGTACAGCGAAAAAATCGTTAAGGGCATTATCGTTTTAGCAGCAAAACAAGCCATACAGTTGTTAATGAATAGTATCAACAATACAGTGCTTGACAATAAGCATGGCTTATGTTCAGACAGTAATCCGATTCTCGCAACTCCTGCCATATTAGTAGCAACCTGCTGAATCAGCCCTTGGCCCAGTACAATTTGCAGGACTTAACGGATGTGGAGGTACTGGGTTTCCCTCAATCTTTTTTGATGATACAGCAGGCCTGCTGTATCCTGCTCTGTACCCTCTGGCGTTAGCTGCACTGTATGAGTGTACCCAGGATGGACCTCGTTGAGGTGCCAGGTTTGTGTGGGATGCGGTCCTTATTAGGGGCAGGAGTTTATGACAAGGTACTTTCTTTCAACTTGTGGTCTTCCCATTATCGGATCATTTTTGGTTGGGTCCATATCTTGTTGATAAAGGACTGAGACAGGGCGAGTACTGAATATCTTCCCAGCCTATTACGAATCTACTTACTAGATTCCTGAACTATTAAATTGCACTGATTATCACAAATCCATTCTCGGCTACAATCCAAGTCACGTTCACACAATAAATACAGTCACAACCTGTTTACACGGACTTCTGTACTTGCCAGCGGAGCTGGGGCAAAACCCCGACCGGCACCCTCAAGCTCACCCTTCCTTGGATGGCCTCCCTGGTGAACGATCTGTATGGTTTCCCGATCCTTGTAGATTAAGAGAAAATAAAATCAATAGAAAGGCAAACAAAAAAAGTAGAAGCAACCGTCTCCCGGTTCAGTACCCCAATCTCGGCTACAACATCTTGGCTGAGGTCCTCATTCAACTTCCCTACGTTCTTCAGGAAGAAGAGGTAGCATCCGTGACCCGCAAGGACTGGTGTCAGAAAATGCCATACCTCCATGCCCTTTCCCCACCTTCTGGCTCACATAACTTATCAGCAAAGCCGTCCATCCACCTTTGCGTTTTGAACCTGTATTATATGCCAATTTAGCAGTACCCGCTAACATTCCTACAACTTCACTGTGTCTTGCTCTATTTCACTCCTCCAATTACACACACGCCCATCTGCCTAGCAGGATGACTCAGGCAATGACCAGAGCAATTGCGCCAGACAACGTACAGACGCTCAATGCTGCTCACCTCGATTCCATACCATAGCCAAGACCATGGACTTCTTTTTATCTTATTCTACATAGATCAAATCATTCATTACCTGATTAGTTTGAACAAACCCACCGATCTGAGTGTGGAATTACTTCTCACCCCTCCACCAACTAGTGAAATTGCAACGTTGATTTCATTAGACACCTCAAGACATCAACTCCTGCCTGATACGAAGATTCTTGTTGCAGGACATTCGCTCTCACTCGACCATTATCCCCTACTTCGTGAGTCAGGTCTCTGTCAACCATCCTGGAATGTCTGGTTTGTTCCATGCTGATGTCATAGCTGCTGGGCTCAGGTAATATTACTCCCATTCGTCGATTCTCTAGGAAAGTAGAAATGGTAAATACCCTTTAATAAATCCTAGATGCAACTAGTACCTCGACTAATGAACAACAAGCACAATTAAGCTGAGATTGCGTTAAATATGATGAGTAAACGGATGATACAAAACAAGCTTACGGTAATTTCAGGCCTTAAGCCATCAGGAATTTATCTTGTATACATGGAAAATTTCTGCATAGAGATCGCAAAACATTATGTCTTTGCTGAAGGCGCCCATCATGTGTTCTGGCACCCCATGAACATCCTGCGAAATTATTTTGGCAGACAACTACCGATTCTAGCTGCTCAAACCTGGCAAGAAGGTCGGTCTTCTCACCCATAAAGGAAATACTCTCTAGTAGTGCTTGCAAAATGAGCTTTGATGGTGCAACAGGTGCTTTCTGAATGCGCCAATCAATGGCTGCATAACAGTAGCCAGCAAGTTTTTGTGTCGTACTAATCTAAAACGAAATCATAAACGGAGAATTCAGTAGAATGAAACCACCTGGTGAACTTTTCATGAAACTTGATGTTGTGATGAGTGTCACAGACCGTTCTCGGGGCTTTTGTGATACTTGGTGACTCCCAAAATGTCATCAAAAGACTTGGGTCTCTTATAGACTCTGATGACATCCTAAAACTAAGTCTACGTGCATTTCTACACCAAATCACAACTTTGGGTACAGCCCAATTTTTATATGAGTTCCAAATGATGTGCGCATCTGTGACAGTGATCTTGCTGAAGCTCTTCCGAGGAATGGAAGGAGAAGAAGAAGAAGAAAAAGTTTATTGATAGTAATAATAATACAAAGTAAAAATCATTTCTGTTAAATAAATAAACATTTCGACAATGGTTTTTCCAACCGTCTGTCGGAGGTGTTGGTCCTAGCAAGAGTCAACATCCAGCTCGTGAACTTCTTCAATATTTCTAAGAAAAATGGAGAAGGTGCAAGGAAAGAAAAGAGGCTTGTTGTAGAAGAGGCTTGATGTAACCGAGTAGGGAGCAGGCTTCAAATATTAAATTCCCTCACCATCATTGCCCTATGCCGCCATGCCAGCTTGCAGAACTGGACCGCCTGTGGGCATCCCTCACCATCGAGAAACCGAATAGCTTCCTCCCTATTCAAACTCGGCTGATGGAACGCTATCACTCGGAATCCCGCTAACACGGGGCAGGTACACAGGAAATGACAGGTATCTTCCCTTTCATGTCTATTGCACATGGAGCATTCCTCATTGCGATCTGTCAAATACGGTTTGGCGTTCAGGTGCAGCAGCTCACCCCTGAGTTTGAAAAGCCAACGCTTGCTGTATGTATCCATGGCGTTCTCCGTCACCAGACTAGCCGATTTAACCGAGATTTAGATTTATTTCCGAGGAATGGGTGATACTTACATATAAAAGCAACCTAAATTCCTCAATAATTCATTTCATACATCAGATTTCAAAAACTGTTTATCACTAATTTACCTACTTCATTTTATCTATCCAAATCACAGTATTTCTATATTAAACCCATCTTTAACGTTGCACGTGTATTGAATGGGACAAATGTCTGGAGATACGTATGCAGAAGAAGCCTCTGAGGCAGGTTCCAGACCCATGAAATGCAGCCTTTACCAGTAGATCTGATCGTTCATTTGATGCCACTCTTAACTAACGTTAGGTAACCTAGTCGTTTTTCCGAGGTTATGCAGTGGTGCCCAGCATTCCAAGTTTCGAGCATTCTTGACCTAGTCTTGCCACAAGTGCCTGTACAGTCGGTAGCGTGCGGGTTGCAGACGTGCGATTTGCGGAAAAACTGAAGTGGTGGGATGAAGATCAAGATGAAGATCAGTCGTGCAGGTTGCGGATATGACACATTTCTCATCACACTTTTTCCAGGCTTAGGACTGGCTGCATTGTGAAACATGACTTGTTGCAGGAGCGGTTAGAAGTGGGTCAGCTCGGAAGATCAAGCTCAGCCGTCATGCGTGAGGAAAACTAGCATCTATTCCCAAGGTTTGGGCTTGTGCCAACATTTTGAGGCAGGGCATAATGAGGAAGGTAGTTGAAGCAGCACAGATACGGCAAGCTAGTCGCGTTTCGTCATTTTCTTTATAGGTACTCTACTGTCATCCCGATTTGCTGAATTTTCCGCCACAAGGACTGATTGTAGTGGTAGTTGCAGCTAGACACACACGTGTTAGACATGCACGTGTGCAGGAGGTAACATTTTCTTAATGGAATTGATGGTCGCTAACTCAAAGTCACATGTCACCATCAGATTGCGAGTCATCTATTTTCAAAAAATCGCTATCGTCAGTTAAAGTTCTTACGTCGGGAGGAATGTTGGTTGAAGTACTGTCGACGGGGTTCTGTTCTGCTCCCAAAGCTTTCCTTCTGATGCTGCACAACGATTGTTTCATACTCTCTGAAGTGACCTCCATTGATAGACGTGTTAGACTGAACTGAGGACGAGATTATCTTGTTGTTATTATCTGATCGCTGCACTATGTCCGCAAATCGCACGAAACAATCATTCGAAGTCGAGGCCGTTCCACAAACAGCACGATTTTGTTGACGAACGCCCCTTTACCCGTCTCTCCCTGTCCTCAACTCGCACGGAGCTCTTTTACTGCGAAACGTTGTGTTTGATATACTATGGTGCACTTGCCAAAAGGAAATGCTGCCTCTATGGGTGGTATCTCAGCAAAAACATCATTTCCTGACCTCTCTCCTCCATTCTGGAAGCCACTGTGCACATGTCCATATTCCCTGAACGCTTAGAAGGGTAACTTACTACTTAGCAGATAACATTTCAGACTGGTCAAAATACGGACTAAGTCACTCGCGACGAAGTTGTGGAAACCCATTTCAAATAAAAACGGAGTAAGATAGAACGTTGTCTATATTTCCACGAAAGTAAAGAGTTACACTGTTAAATCGATTTCGACGGTTAGGTCATCATCAGTAACAAACATGAACTGAAAGTAAATCACAGAAAGCATATCTTATATAGGATCGAGTGAGATTGTGATTGAGGAGGTTCTTGTGGGCTTGAGTACTGTGGTCAAACTGGTAGGAAATTTAGGGAACGAATAAAAGAGCATGAAAAGGATTTCAGGGACAACAAAGGTGATTCCACCTTTGCAAGTCATCTGAATGAATCCAATCATAGTTTCTGTTTTGATCTGACAAACAGGCAATATGTAGAATTTCCTCACTTTTGCCCAAAGGGAGGTATGTTGGATGTGCTAGAAAAATTCGAAATTGTCAAAAGTGATAGGTCAGGAAAATGTTCAAATGATGTCATTCCTCAAAATATTTCACCATTATTGGGATCTTTCTTGTTTGGTTCCGCCTCTCCATAATGATACTGTTTGTGCCCCTTTCACTTTGTAAGCCTTGAGTGGCATTGGTTGGTCCTCCCCGCCCCTTTCACTTCCTTGAGCCAATAGGATTCAATCTCCTCTCACTCGATCCTATATAAGATATGCTTTCTGTGATGTACTTTCAGTTCATGTTTGTTACTGATGATGACCTAACCGTCGAAATCGATTCAACAGTGTAACTCTTTACTTTCGTGGAAATATAGACAACGTTCTATCCTACTCCGTTTTTATCTGGTCAAAATCATGTAATACCAAAATTGGCTCACAAGAGATTGGCTTTTTCGTTATTTTCTCTCTGAGTAACTGTATTATTGTGATTTTTCAGCACCACCACCAGTATGTGGAATACGCTGGCATGTACGATCTACGAAGATTTGGTGAGGCCCTTCATAAAAAACACTACGGAGAAAAAGGCGTATAGAATCATAATCTCGCTGGTGTTTATTTTGGCGATTTTAACAACCACGTTAACTAAAGCTGTCGAGGTACTCGGTGGCACACTTCTAGAGGTAAGACTCTCAAATATTTTCCATCTTACGTAAAATTGAGTTTTGACTGAAAATGAACATTTGAAAGAAGTTTTAAAGATATTGGGTAAGATTAAAGGAGACCCAATCGAAACTTTTGATCGAGGGAATTCATGTTGAGCTATTTTCTGAAAATCACGTCGTTTCCCTGTCCACTGTATATATGGAACGTCCATTCAAACTCGGAAAATACTATCGAATCAATGATATCTATTTCAAAACGATCGAACTTTTCTGCATGCTGAGGAGACAACCATCAAGCACCTTTTTGTGGTGTGTTTGGGTCCTTAGAGGGGGGTTGAGATTCCACACAGAAAATAATTCAATTGCAACGTTTCATTTACATTTAATACATGTGTTTAAAATTCTGCTATTTCAGTCACTTTTAGTGATGAAAACAACGACTCATTCTGCCATTTTCGTCTTGTTCACGGCTGGAATGTTCTTACCATGGATAAACTCGAAGGTAAGCCACACTAATCACTACGTTTTAAATATACATTTTATTTAGAATAGTATCAATTATTTAAGAGAAAGAAATTTAAACAAGTATATAGAATGCGGAAAAAGTTTTCTAATATTTCGAAAAAATCTTGATCACAGAAAAATTGGAGAAGAAATGATTTTGGGAGTCTTGGTCGCGGTCAACAAAATACCTATTTGGATTGATCAGTTGATCATATTTGTGTGCCTCCTGAAATTCAATAATCACTCTGTCACCTGTGAAACACGCACACTCCAAAGCTTAGTAGAAATTCAAATCATGAACGCAAGCCAATTGAATAATAAACCCCAGTGAAAGAATTTGCAGCGTTTCATGCATATCAGAATGCTTCAACCCGTGTGTCGGCTGCAAAGCCTTTTAGTAGTTCACTCCAGTATCCACATTACTACATCACTACGTCACTAGGTTACTGCTATCAAAACAAAAACAATAATAAACCAAAATAAAGCAAATGTTGGCACCATAAATCGGGCCATACATCGGGAATGGTTTGACCTACGGACGTGGGGATGGTCGCATTCGATTCCTCATGGTATGTTCTTCAAAAAGAGTACAAATTTAGGCCGCTTCGACTTGTTTTGAGGTTTTTAGGGATTTTACAAAACTTTGACAGCCCTTAAAGGGCACTTTAAATTAAGTGAGAGAGCTGGCTCAAGAATTGGGGCGTCGTCGGACCAAGATGGATTTTTCCTGAAAATTTCAGATCTTTTGCTCCAGCCGTTTGGGAGAAATCGTGCGTACGGCGTACAGACGGAAAAATGTTTATTGCAGCTTCGGATTCTACACCCTTTGAAACGTAAACCATGCAATTTTCAGGGGGGGTTAGAATTTTTTTCAAGAGTGATTACAATGGTTTATTATTGAATAATAAACCAAAAGCATGCAGCGCGCATTCTGTGCAAATTTGGTAGCCCCTACCTGTGTGAGCAAATATTTTCCGTCATGAAAATAAATAAGAACAAACATCGCACAAGACTTTCGAATGAACTTTTCCAATCAATTCTTGAAATAACTACAACGAATATGATACCAAACATCAATGAATTTGTCAAAAACAAGAGAAGTCAGCTATCAGGATAATCTAGCTCAAAATAATTGAATGTCATAATAATTCAGTAAATTTTGTTATTTGTATCAGGCCCGCCAACACATACTAAATTCAATATATGGTCCTTTGCGAAATTGATTTTGGCACCCCTGTTGTAGGGTATTACAGCGGGAGGTTTGGCAGCGGCGGGAACTTCCATCGTTCTTCTGATTGGAAGCGTCAGCGCTCGGAAGTCAGGGTTGGTCAAGGACCACCCGAAATTCTTAACGACGGAAAACTGCTCAGCGAACATCACGTCGTCGTTGGGCAAGTGAGTTACAGATCAAAATCAACACAAATCAATTATAATGTAACCTCATATCACGCTGTTAGACTTAGATCTATGAAATATAATTCCGTATTATTCGTTTCAGTGTGACGCTCACTATGGGCGAGGAAGGTTATGGATCTCATACATTCGCGGATGACAGTGTTTTCTGGCTTTTCAAACTCTCCGTCTACTACTTTCAAATACCAGGTAAATCAGTCACTGATTGAAAAAACAGTTTGGCGTTTGTTTTCCCAATAACGATAACAATGTTGGATAACCCTTTATGTAAATCACTGATCTATGGTAAGCAGAAGCGGTATCTGAGCTGAAAGTAGTGGCGCCGAATAACATCAAGGTTACGGCTGCGGAGTGTGGTGCGGGAAAAGTGTCACGCAGTTAACTCGAGCTCCATTTATATTTCACCCCTGTAGATCAATAAGGAAACAAATGAGCTACAAGGACCCTTCAGCTGACCATTGTGTATTCTTCACACCTTGTAATTTACTTCTAGTTAGGTTAGTTATGTATTCCTCAAACTCCTTACACACAAAAACTTTACTACCTTTGGTCCAGTGGTTTCAGAGAAGAGCTGATCGGTCTGATCGATCTTTAAAAAATTGGATTTTTGGATAATATGCATCTTGAAACGTAAAATAACCTATTTTTAACCTCTTAACAACAAAGATTCATTGTTGAAAATAATAAACTATAATGTAAACAGAATAAAGAATATAAGGAGAGATCAGTAAATGGTCTTTAAGCGTTGCATCTTCTTCTTACAGGTATCATCGTAGGTATTGTGACGTCCATAGTGGTCAGCTACCTAACTGGCTTTCAGAGCCTGGAGACAGTCGATCCAGAGATGATCGTCCCTCAGATGAGATGGCTGCTTCCATCAAGCAACAGAAGCAAAGTCGAGGAAAACGTCGTCCAAAATAATAAAAACGACGAAGAAACCGTGCAAGAATCGTATGCACTGGTGCCGTTACAAGAACCAGCACAAGTAACATTGGAAGAAATCCACCAAAATACATCACGAATAGTAGAACTGCAAAATCTAGTATACTGAGTGAAAGAATACTGTGACGTTACCAACATCTGATTCGAAGTATTAAAAAATTGATTCACTGCCTCAAGTTCTAAATTTCCTTCCCATTCCAGAATACCATTGACCATGCCTGTCAAACTATTACTCAAATATGCCTACAATATGCCTCAAATGCCAAACCGATGCTTCTTCAAGGTGGTCCATGAGAAAACCATCAAATAGGCAACTATCAAGTTTTTTCATTGCTAAATCACAATTCCAACATGCAACAAAAAAATAATAAAGTTTGGAAGAAGTCTGATAGGATAATACAAGAAGAAAGTTGTATTTGTACCGTACACGAACCTAATATATTTTCCCCGACAATTGACACCTTTTTTGTGCTACCAAATGTAAAGTCCTACTCCAATTCAATTGGCTTTCTGAGAAAAATTGAGGCGTACGGCAAGATCCAAAAACGAAATAGCATAAATGTGGATATTTTGGGAGTATAATAGGTGCCACTAACGTAGATATATCTCTGAAGGTGCGTAATTTCTATATATCATATGTACCACAAGAAAATAAGCAATAATACTGAAATCCTTTCTGATTTCTGTGATTCCACACAATAAGTTTGATCGGGATCCCTTTTATTAACATTCGTCCCCCAAAAATAAATAATTATAAGTAAGAAAATAAAACACTTTTCACAAATCCCAACTAACCCAACATTCCACCCCATATAATGTTCAAGTTTTTTTCTCTCTCCAAAAATAAGTACTACTGAAACCCATTTTGATTTCGGTCATTATACACGATAAGTTCCCTTGGAATTCCTTTTATTACCATTTCTTCTCCAAAATAGGTAATTATATATTACGAAAATAGGTAATTACTCAGAAATCCATTTGGATTTCGGTCATTCCACACGATAAGTTCCTCGGAATCCCTTTTATTACCATTTCCCCCCAAAAATAAGTTAGAAAATGAGTAATTATTGTGAAACCTATTTTGATTTCTGTCATTCCATACAACAAGTTCCCTTGGAATTCTTTTCAAAAACATTCTTTCGCCGAAAATCGAATATTTCAAAATTAAGATAGAGTTTGTTGGACATCACTTGTTAAGCATTTTAAATATCTTAATTTAAAAAACAAAAATTCTATAAAAGATTTATTCATCTAACTAAAAATTACACAAAAACGGCTAAAAACTTTAAATTTATATTTTTTCAACCGAATGTTACAAAACATAACTTGTGCTCAGAACTATACAAAATTTACCTAAATTTGATCAAAATGTGCTCTAAAAAAATCGACCGAAACTGCAAAACATTTTAAATCTTAAAATTGGTTTAATGAGCCAAATATATATTTTTTCACCATTTTTTGCCTTAAAATTGACATTTAAAGTGCTTATCAAACGTTTCACTACGTTTTTCGCATTCAAACTGGAATTTGTCAATGAAATCTGTAAGAAATAACAAAGCCCATCATACCATCAAAAAGATGATTAAATTCCCAAGTTTTCTTGAGGCAGAGATGAGAAAAACACAGTTATAGGTAAAAGTTTAAGCTAATTCAGCTAAAATTTAGCTGTTAGCTATTGATGTACTGCTTATTTTTAGACTAAATATGCTGTTAGATGGTACAGCTGTGGAAAATTAGCTGTTAGGAATAAATAAAAACCCAATACCTTCAGCTGTATTTTTTAACTAAAGCTTTAGCTGTTTGTTTCAACTTTGAAAAAAATTGCTTCCGAGTCAACCTACAAATTTTTGAGAGGGGTTATTACAATTTTTCGCTGTACGAATACAAAGGCTTATTATTGGAAACAGTAAACTAGAAAGCAAGTTTAATTATTTACTTTTATTTCGGATGTGTAAAATTAACGGGAGCAATGGGGGATCCTAACGAAGATTTGAGACCAACCCGAACCGAATCGGTTGAGAATGTAAATGCTTTAGGTGGGAAGAAATGTAAATACGTGATAAATACAAGCTAAATTAAGTACCTAATTACCAAGTCCGTAATGACTGCCCTAAAATAGCGAGATAATGAGCAATGCCATCAACTCCTGATGGTTGAACCTAAGAGCATCAGAAGCGGAGGTGATAAATCGCAAAGAATCTAAAGTAATTGGGATGTGTTTTTTGGTACCTATTCTATGAAACGGTCTAATAATGCGGCATCTTGCACTTGGGTAATGGAACGAGCACAAACGAGTGTGATAAAGATCAAAACATTTAGTTATTGAATTGCATTTTATATTTCTAAAATGTAGCGTTAAATATGAACCTTCTCATCATGTTTAAAGCCCATTTTGGCTGATCACTCGGCACCATGTGCCCCGCGTCGCGCACCAAAAGTTCGGTAAAGTTTTTCGCGGTTTTGAAATAACCGGCTAACTTGTCCTCGACGAACCACTTTTGACGTTCAGCCGTCAAATATTGTTGAGAGCCGCTCCATTCGAGCCGTTTGACGAAATTAACGGTCAACGGGTAAGCGACGACTATGTCAAGCTGTCCGTTGTAGAGGAGCACTTTGTAATGTTCTAATAATACTTGAAACCAGGGTTTCACCGATTTCATCATATCGGATAGAAGGTATTTCTGTACTGTCTTTCCATCGTTGAATGGCAAGTCCCCGACGTGGATTCGCTTTCTGATTTGAGGCTGACATAGAAACTTGCTGAGGGCGTCGCCTTTGATTTCATTCTCACCGTCAATCAGGTAATCGTAGACGTCAACCCCTCCGGTCAAACTTCCCAATAACTGGAAAATCCCTTCAAACCCTTCAGAAGCCTCCAAATATCGCCCTTGCTTAATAGCGTCAACGATTTTAGCTTCTTGCTTCAGAAACTTTTCACGGCCGTCCTCATCGACCAATCCATGCTGCACCAAATAGTCTCCGTACTTCATCATGTTCTCTGGATCCACCAAACCGTTGCCGATGGCCATACCTTTCAGCTTGATTTTCAAACTAGCCGCGGGATTGTTAACGTGAATAGCGTAGGCTATCGCCGGAATGTATTTCCCGGCATAAGATTCACCGGAAATGAAAAATTCGTGAGATTGCAGCTCAGGGAAGAGCTGATAGAACTGTACCAACGCGGAGTACAAATCTCTGGCAACTTCTTCTTCGTTTGTCACGTAACCAGCTGAGTTGTTGGTAAAACTGAACCCTGTACCGACGGGATTGTCTATGTAAATCATGTGAAAGTCTTTAGTCCACGAGTATTTTCTGCTGCTTACTGTTAAGTTGTCGTTGACTATCAAAGGTCCAGTTTCTTGAAAGAGTCCGAACATAGATGATCCTCCAGGGCCACCCTGCAGCCACAAAACTACTGGAGCGGATTCCGGGTTTTTTTCCGCTGGGAAATACCAGAAGAACAAGTTACTCGCGCGGATTTTGTTCACCGTCAAATACCCTGAATAACTCGACACTCCGTACAATATATCTGGGACTTCCGCTGCCTTTTTGCCATCTGCGGCTCTTCCGCGTTCGATGTACGGCGTTAAAAATAAAGGATCACCCGCGCTGCCTCTCCCAGAACATGATGTTATCTTTGAGTAACGACGAAACCAACCGCTATCCTCACGACAGGCGACGAATGCCAACGAAAAAAACCACACAGCTAACGAAAGACCGCTTATCATCTTCTCGGCGTTCTAACTGAAGCGATACTGAACTCACAAGCTCAACATAGGGGAGATTGGTCCATTATCGCTCATTACACAATCATGAAAAAACAGCAGGCTTCCAGATAGACTCCAGTCAGTCAGAGATTAGATATTAAAAAAAAACTTTGACCGCAACGATCATTTATAATAAAAGAAACACAAATCATATCACAAAATTCTTCTACGTAGATCGATATAGATAATTAAGTGACTTATATTCACACTGGTGGGTAAATATGGGGAATGTTTGGTTTCTTTTACGTTATGTTGAGGATTACTTTATCTATTACAATGCACCATGGTACTTTCGACGTGAAACAGTTAGCGAGGCTATAAAGCGACAAGCTGTGAGTCATCTCCAACGGCTAAGATATCACGTCAACGAGGAAGCTGTCCATCTCCTTGACACAAGTGACGTCACCAGAAGACTAAAGCGTACCAAACCACTTGATCTTGCCTATTTGTGAAGCGGTTGAGTGGAAGAACCATCAGTCAGAAAGGACAAAACTCAGTGATGTATCTTAGTTTTGTATATTTATCCCTATTTTCAATATAATATTGTTAATAAGTTATTACTTGGTACAATAAAAATTTAAAAAAAAAAAAAAAATTATCTATTACAATTCAGTTCTGTCCACATTTGAAGCAGTAGCTAAATTCGTAAGTGCGTGATTTCTTTTAGAGTTGACTTTCATGTCTAAAAGAGCGTCAAGATGAACCTAGCCCTGCCAAAAATTCTGAAAACGTTGAACTTGATATATCGTCTCAATAAAATGTCATCCTGTTTGGATCGATTGGTTGTTCACACTGATAATGAAGGGAGGAAAACGTGCAAGGCCATTGCCAAGTTGCAGTGCTAATTATAACGGGAGGCAGTGTGGAACAAAACAGACTTGTTGGTCATAGATCTATTCAAGGTACGAAAATCCAACTCTAAGATTTTTCAAACGCTGCTCTCGGTATTAGCAGGATGTTCGTTTGGCGGACTGTAAATTGTTTTTGTGACATCGGTTCTGTGAAGGACAGACCTCGGAGTGGCCGCCCACGCACTGCGATCACCAAAAATGCTGTACGTGGAGTGGATATTCGAATTCACCGATATCCTCTCCATAAACAAAAATCATGGCGAGAGAAATGGATATTTCACCAAGATCAACGTCCCGACTAATAAAATGCGACCTTGTGATGGGTGCCTGTCAAAGAATGACAGGGCAAATGGTTCAACCTTCAGTGGCACCACAAAAACTCAATTTTTGTGGACACAGCGTTAAAACTCGTGCCAAAAACTATGAGGAGAACGTTTTGCAGAAGGCTGTGAAGCCCCTGAGAGATACCTTGTTGGAGGAGAGAGATTGGGTTTTCCAGCAAGACTCAGCTCCAGCCCACAAAGTCAGAAACACGTGGCTTGAAAACTTTCCAGAGTTCATAAGTGCTTCAGGATGAACTTCACTAAACTACCGTTTGTGGATAGAACTTTGAAAGAATGGCTTGCCATAGAGGTCACAAGAACTTGGACAGCTCTAAGAGGTCTGTGGACAATGCAGCGGCAAAGTTTCCTCAAGAACTGCCACGTGCTGCGATCGACGAGTGGCCAGGACAGTTAAAAGCGTGTGTGAAGGCAAAAAGAGGACACTGATTGATGTGGTGTTTTCATTACTGTATAATGGGAAAATGATAAACTTGTCCTTTGAACTCTATCTAAATTGCTTCCGAGTCTACCAAGGTAGCGGAAGCATTGTTTTCACTTTCGGAATGTGAAAATTTTTTTGTCTCCAAAATCAAAAATTCCACTCTCATTTTGCGTTTTAGACCTTTCTGAACAATTTTGGTTCCGTGTCTGTCTGTCTGTCAGTAAATCCTTGTTACGGGCAAAACTACACGAAGTTATAGTCCGATTTTGATGAAATTTTCTGGGATTGTGCGGGTTGGGGTGTAGATGGTCCCCTATGAGTTTCATGACCCCCGGATCAATAGTAGCCTCTGCGCAAACGTGAAATCCTTGTTACGCGCATAACTCCGGGAGTTCTTGACCAATTTCGATGAAATTTTCAGGGATTGTACGGTTTGATGTGTAGATGGTCCCCTATGAGTTTCATGACCCCCGGATCAATAGTAGCCTCTGCGCATGCGCAAGATATATACAGCCACTGTGCGGAGGGATGACGGCAGTTGGGTACTTCGCAACGACGCTGCAGTCAACCCAACATTATTTGATCCGTCATTGAACGATGCTTATATTTTATTTTTAGAAATGTCATAATAATTACCCATCACTTCAGTCATCTATCCATTCAGCGTCAATGTCAATTTTTATTATTAGGTATATTTTATAGTTTGTTCAATAGTTGTCAACATGCCTACCTTTATTTTCTCAAGTTATGCTCCTGCATAACAATAAATTTACCCTAATTCAATATTTACTTCACCTAATTGAACGAAGTTCTTTAGTCAATAATAATTTTCAATGATCTACACAGTCATGTTATGGATACGAGGGAGCTATGTGCCACACCCACTTGGCAGACGTTTTTTGCTTTGTAACAGAACTTATGGCAAGACTAGGTATGGAATATAAGATTGGAAGGTCGCTAAACATGGATAGCCGCTACTTCTCCATTCAGACTCCTGCGTGCGGTATGCAATATCACATATCAAGTCTCTTTTTCGAGGCAATAGCTATTTAACTGCATTCCATGGCCTATTGAGTCAGTAACACACACTTCTTGTAGGTGTCGTGAAAATTATTCCCTACTCCCGATTATAATCAGAAAGTGGAATCAAATATAAACTGTCTAATCATTTCGTAGGCCCATTTAGGTTGATCCAGCGGCACCATGTGCCCGGCGTTACGAACCAAAAGATCAGTGACGTTATTCACGGTTTTATAATATCCCGCCACGTTACCATCGACGAACCATTTTTTCCGTTTGGCGGACGAATAGTCAGCACCGCTCCACTTCAGCGTTTTGAGGAAATTGACAGTTTGCGGATAAGCTACGCATATATCCAACTGCCCGCTGTACAGGAGGATTTTATAGTGGTGCATCAAGACTTCAAACCACGGTTTGACCGATTTCATTATATCGGCCTTCAGGTATTTTTCAACTACCGTGGCGTCGTTCCACGGCATTTCCCCCAAATGGAGCCTCTTTCGAACGTGACCCGAAGACAAATATTTGCTCAAAATCGTGGGATCCAGCTCAGGCACACCGTTGTTCATGTAATTGTAAATATCCACTTTTCCTGTCGTGTCGTCAATTAATGAAAACAGAACGTCAAACCATTCGGACGCTTTCAAGAACATTCCGTTTTGTGTAGCATCCACAATTAAGGCCTCCAATTGGTGAAATTGGATGAGACCTTCGTCATCAATCAAACCGTGCTGTATTAAATAATCTCCGTACTTTATCATGTTTATTGGGTCAATAAAACCGTTGCCGATGGCCATACCTTTCAAATTGATCTTCTTAGAAGCTGATAGGTTTTCGATGTGAATTTTATAGGATAGGGCCGGGACGTATTTCCCTCCGTACGATTCACCTGCGAGAAAAAACTCGTGTGATTGCAACTCTGGAAAGAGCTGGTAGAACTGGATCATTGCCGAGTACAAATCTCTGGCAACTTCTTCTTGGTTGGTGACGTATCCGGCGGGATTTTTCGTGAAACTAAACCCCGTACCAACCGGGCTGTCTATGAATATCATGTGAAAGTCTTTGGACCAGTAATGCTTCCTTTTACTTACCGCCAGGTTGCCGTTGATCGCGAATGGTCCCATTTCCGTGAAAACACCAAACATGCACGACTCTCCAGGGCCGCCCTGCAGCCATAGAACGACCGGAGCCGATTCCGGTTTGTTTTCCGCGGGAAAATACCATAAAAACATGTTGCTGTCGTACGATTTATTAACGGTCAAATATCCGGAGAAGCTTTTGACGTTGTCCAATAAAGGGGGCACTTCCGCGGCGGTTCTTCCATCTTCTATACGCCCTGATTCGATGTAGGGTGTGAGGAATAAGGGCTCTCCGGAAATGCCGTGAATTCGATCAGACCAAATTCTTCGGTAACGACTCAATCCGCGCCCATCAATCGAAACTACGAAGAAGAGCTGCATACAGCAAACAGCTACAACACAAACCTTCATCATTATCGTTACGTATCGTCTCAAACCTCCGAGCCAACTGGTGGGCTAGATTCACCGAAAACGGTTTATGTAACAACCTTGAATTACAAATTATCGATGCAAACACAATAATTTCGATGATGTGATGCCTTTAAAACTAGTACGTAATTATCTAACATTTTTACTGACCCAGAGTTCACACAATCTCCCTCGTTATGAAATAAGAGATACTAAAGATAGGACGTCAGGAAATCGCCAATGGAAACCAAGAGGTGCTAAAAAGGCCTTGGCCAAGTATGACAGAACTTACCACTTTAAATAGTGAGAATTTCTAGAAATCGGATTTCCAAAGACTCGCTAGTTTCAAATCCACAATCTGAACCTTTTGGTTAATTATCAAGAATAAATTTTCGTAATCTACCAAGAACAACCGATAAACTCTCCACCCCACTTCTACATTCACTACCTACACATAACTAGAAGAATTTTGGCATTTACAGAGAGAAAATTAATGTAATTCAATACAACAGAGTAATTAATTCGTCACAACACCTACGCTTCAGTCCCTCATTGTACAGGGTAGATTCAGGTGAGTGTGCAGAAATTTTTCATGTGGCATTAGACCTCAAAACAAAAGCTATTTTCAACAAAATATGTCTTTATTAGAAGTTTTTAGATGTGAACCCTTATTTCTCAACCTCAAGTCCAGAGGCAGCTGGTGCCCTGAAACTCTGGGGGTGCACGAAACCGTAACGGACGACCACGAAGGGAACGTGAGACAAAAATTTGCTTTTCTCAGCCAAATTCAATTTCAACTACCAATATGCAAAGGAGATCAATCTTGCCCGCTTTATCAGCTTCAAAGCGTGAAACAAACGACCCAATCCTACTTTTAAAAGAAGTTCACTAGAAGGTACGTAAATACCTGGACAGTACCATGGGCTATACAAAAAGCTTAAACTAGACATTAACATATTGTCACAGGGGCTGGACCAGGAGAAAGTTTCATGGATCCTGAAGTGTCGGTGCGAACTCCTCCATCTGAACTATATCCCGTGGATGAAAAATAGAATATATTTATGCTCACTATGCAATATGAACACGAACGAGGATACCGAACACTTTTTGGCGATTTGTCCAGGATTGTCTTCCTACAGGAGAGCTTTCCTTGGAACCGACCAGTTGAGCAAAGATGAATTGATACTGCTATTAGATGGGATTGGAACAACCTGTACAAGTTTGTGAGAGCAGCCTGGAGGTATCGCCTCAGCCTGGTGGCTGAATTCAATTACAACTAGTGAAAAAAAAAAAGTGGAAAAGGACAAGAAATACCAATATAAGCAGAGCCAAATAGTGACACTATATCAATAAAGTAAAATGAACAAAATAATGCATGTAAACTAAACACTGTTGTTAAAACATACATAAGCAAATAACCAATAAGAAATAATAACAATAATAATAATGAAAATTAAAAACCGATATTGTATTATAATAGATATAAGCATTAATGTAATCAAGAACAATAATCACTTGAAGGTGAACTCCGGCTGACGGTTACCTATACCAATGCCTACCATGTTGTTATGGGCTACTTTGTAGTTTAAATTTGTAAATAAAACATGTTATCAATCAATCAACGTAAATACCTAAAAAAAAAAAAAAATTTTTTGAAATTATTGTCGAACCTCAGAAAACCGTGTTTTGCAACCGTTGAAATGCATATCTGCCCAGGAAGAATCATATAAGAGGTGAAATCCCAATTCCATCTTTAATCCAAACTTCATTCCTATTATTGCAGCAAAGAAGACTAGGGAAGCAGAAAAGTTTATCCAGAGTCAATCTACCTTTTCGTAGTAATGAGGGTTGAACTTGCGAATCGTGGAACTATTTCTGCTTGCCTTTGAGGTTTGTTGCAGTCCTGTCAATAGTGGCATTAGACCCCCTGCATTGTGAATAATCAATCTTTGCTGCATCGGCAATTTAGCAAACCCACTTTTATTGTACTTACTGTATTCATTGCGCATTTACAGCTAATACAGTCCAGTCACAAGGATGGGGGGGGGGGGGGCAATCAACTGATAATAGAAAAAAGAGTGTTTTGGTGATTCTAGCGCACTCCAGTATTTTTAGCGGGGGAGTGGATAACTTGTTTAGCACTCAGGAACTTCGCACCCTTTATTTCAGGCACTCTCATTGGTTCATTCTTTGGAGCGGGATCGAATCAACCAATCCACCATCGTTTCACGACCAAGCTCCGCCCATTAGGGTTGTTGCAAACCCCTAACCCCCCTCAACAAACTCACGGCTCCACCATCCTCTCACCCATCCTGAGCTCAGTTTGGCAAGTGAATTTGAAACTCGTCTGGTCTTCAATGAGGGTTCATGTGGAAAAGTTGAAAAACAGTATGATAATTTTATACTTTTAATATTTTTACTATCAGGTATCCTTTTCATTTTGGGCAGGGAGTGCTCCTGTCAGCAGCTGTTTAGGTCACTCAATTTCAACAACCAATATTATTGGATTCTTCTTCCATTCATGAAAAATACATCTCCAACTCCAAACATGAACATTTTTGAAAACTAAAACATGCACTTCGTTTTAAATCCTGGAAGATCGTTAAAGCTCACGAAAACCTCTTCGATCAACCGTCAATTTTGACACTTCGATTTAATTCGATAGACGAAAATTAATCGGGGATATTTTAAAAGACATCGTGGTCTCGATTAAAGGGAGGGAGAGGAAGAATTTGAATCATATTAACAATTGTTTTCTTACAAAAAGGTAAAATAATATTTCCCCAAATCAGCGATATATTACTCAAAAGGATAGGATCTAGTGATTCCCAAAAAAATCAAAAGCCATTAGAGCAATTTTGATAAATGAGAATTTCATTGAATCTTACAAGTTTTAACACTTCCTTTAAAAATAATCCTGGAGATTTTCGAAGAAAAATTTCGAAACACATTTGCAGAAGTTCAAAATTCAACCCAACATCTGAGATCATATATTTGTACTCGTATTTCTATTTAATTAATATTTATTTTCCAATTTAGTTTCTCTCAATGTTCTGACAATGAAAGCTTGTCAACTGTCTTTAGCAATGTAGCATCAGTCATCCAGGACAACGCAACCAATTAAACAACCGCTAATTACTTTTGAAATAAGTTGTATTGATACATTAATAAATTATTAATCTTAATAAATAACCGAGCACCTTGTCCATGTTTGCTTTACAGCTCCTGCAAAAAATGATGGGCATCGTTAAGTCTTGAAATAAGGAAAATGAAACAACGTTTGTAGTATAATTTTTCCAAAAGAGATTATAAAAGATTATTTTTACACTTTTTATAGGGGTATTAACTAACTGATTTTAGATCTTAACGCGGAGGGAATTGAAGTTTTTGTTCCCAAAATTATATTTGTCTGTTTTTCCGAGGGAAAGACAAGAGTTGAGTTATTTGTAACTATCAATATAGGATGTTATCGATTGATCATACATACGCCTCCAATATTCCTCCACCTTACTGCATTAGTTTGTTTATTTAAGTGAATATATTATGTTTGACGAATATCATTCTTTTCCTGAAACTTGGCCTTATAATTGTGTTTTTAAATTATACTATCCACAGTTGAAGGATTTTGAGTAGGCAATCGCCAACATAATTTCTTCAAACGTATTATCACCCACTCGTAATTAGTTAAATGTGTACACCCGCATTTGTTGTGTATGAAATACTTGAAAACCTGTATGTATAGAGAAAAAAACAGCTGAGCTGTAGGAGTATTTATAGAGGAACATATTTTTTTAGAGAACGTCAAGCCCAAATTGTCATTTGGTTGACTTTTTCATTTAAAAAAAAAATTGATTCTTACTGATGAAAAGATCGATTTTTTTAATCGATACTAGTGTTGTCAATTTTTTATGTGAATCGATTCTTTAATAACGATTTTTTGAGAAATCGACGGATTTTCTCAAAAGGAAAATTTATTTTTACACAAACAAAAAATGTTCTTTTACTAGAAATGAGACACCTTTTTCACTTTCAATTTTTTCAAAACAATGAAAAAATAAATACAAAATAAAAATCAATTTTATGAAAAATCGAGTTTATTTTTAGAAAAATTGATTTAGGTTTCGATTTTGAATAACAAAATTAATCGACACTTGTACCAATTTTTCATCCTTTCAACCTACCTAACTTGAACTTGAAGATGCTACTATCATTATCATTAAGATAACTATTTAAAGAAAATAGTATCTCATTAGAAATATAATAACTTTTTAAAAACCGATTTTTTAACAAGTCGATGATTTTTTGGGAAATCGATCTATTGGATTCGATTTTGAATCGATTCAAAAAATCGATTTTTCATATTGATTTCCCACCCTTATGAGATATTAACATAGCTCCAGCTAGTGGGTTAAATATAAACTCCCTATCAAAAAAGATGATTTTACCATATTTCGAAACAGCCAATTCAGTCTTGCGTTTTCCTCACGTCATCGTCTCTGCTTTGAAAAGATCCCTGATGTCGATGAAACGGGATTTGATCTCGGGCGCGTTGTCTTTTGCAAGCGAAGTTTCGAATTTCTCGAAGAGCGTCCAACATTTCTGGTACTCCAGTTCGTTTCGACCTGAAAACGAAAGAGATTTTGAAGAGTGTTATTAAGATTTGACAAATGCTAACTGAAACGGGCCTACATCGACCGAAAGATTTACAGGAAGAAATAGAAAGGCAACTTCTCCGAGATAATAACAACAGAAAACCTATATTGATGAAACCCTAAGTACAACCGCACACTAGTTTAAATGTACCCAATCAAGAATTATTAATATTTGAACCCTACTAGAAATACAAATACAACAGAACCACGATTAACATCGAGCGATGCTTTGAAATCTCTCAGCTGCAATGACTTACCGTGTGACTGTTCGAAAATCAAAAAACTGAATAGTTTAACTTATTTAGGAGTGACGTTTGATTCCCAAACGAAATGGACCCACAACAAAATACACATTCAAAATGTGTGTCAAAAGCTAAGAAAATGTGTCTGTTTCCTGTATAGAATCACATTTCTGTCAGAAGAACTAAAGATCAATATTTATCAGGAGCTGTTTGAGACAATTTTACAGTCTCCCCCATCTTGTTGTATGGGGCAGAAATCTGGGCAGAGGCACTGAGATATAAAAAGTACGCCTCTAGGATGGAGGCGGTCCAAATTAGTGGTGCGTTGCGCATCTGCAGTGCCTATCGGACTGTGTCTGGACCAGCAGCCCAGGTTATTGCGGGTGTTGTACCAATCGACCTTTTGGCTAATGAGAGGAAGCGGGTTCATGCCAGAAAGCAAGAACATGCGGCCAGAGAAGTAAAAAAAGAGGAGAGAGCAGAGACCCTGCAAAAATGGCAGCAGAGGTGGGCAGCTGAAACCCAGGGAAGGTGGACAGCACGTCTGATCGGGGAAGTGCAAAAATGGACGGAGAGGAAACAGGGCGACGTTAATTACTATTTAACCCAGTTCCTGACGGGGCATGGTTATTATCGGTCGTTCCTAAAGAAAATAGGGAAGACTTCCGAGGCAAGGTGTGTGTACTGCCGGATGGGGGAAGATGATGTAGCGCACACATTCTTTATATGCCCAAAATGGCAGCAGCTAAGGCAGGAATTGGTTGGAGTAATGGGTGATTTTAGCCCAGAAACAGTAATAGAAAAGATTATACAATCTGCGGAGAACTGGAGTACAGTCAGCAGGGTGAGGAGGACACATCTTTGATATACCCCCTGTCCAGTAATGGATTTTCCACCAACCTCTATTAAAAAAAAAAAAAAAGAAAAAAAAAGTATGCCATCGTAATATGGGGAAGCGCTTTCAAGTACCTAATTGATACAATTTTCAAGATTGAAAAAATTACATTAAAGACATTGCAAAGGCCCATTCTGAGCCCTTCAAACGACTGAATATGGTTAGCCAAAAATTACAAGTTACTTACCAACTAGCCGTCTGGTGTGCCAATTTACGACCACAAGATCACCAATGTAAATTTTAACTGTATTACTCTACGAATGGAACCAGAATCGTCCAACTCACAAACAACACTAAGAAAGTCTTTCTTCTAGCTCTACGCTACCTACCAACTTAACAAGTTGGTAAATTTTAATTAACTTTACGATTCTTTCTCTGACCTTTGAAACTTATTTGGAGAAGCTGCAGTAGATTCAGAGCTTCTTTTTTCAACCTGGTGTTTTTGGGAAGTCCTGAAATTAACAAAACGGTATTAATTTCTAGGTCATTCACAAATTGAAGCCCAAACATAAAATGTTAACAAATTATACAATTATTATACTCAAATTTCACTAAATGTCATAAAAAATCGATAAAAATGTTAAAACTTCTGAACATCCCAAGTCACTGTTCGAACAGAAGAATATTTTTTTGAACAAGTTTTTGGACAATTTGCTAATTAACTTCTTTTTTTGGCACACAAAGTGATCACATTTCAACTTAATTCAACATAAATATGAGGAGACAATTTTCGAAAATTCTTTCATTCGGTCTTGCTGCATGACTGGAACTTTATAGCTTATTTTTATGAACTTTTACGTCATTTTTTAGTAAGTACAATTTACTGGCTACATTTTAAAATGACCTGGTTCATGTTTAATAATTTATTAAATGACTTATCAAGATTAACTTTTAAATAATATTCCGCCATAACATCCATGCGTGTGGGCTGGCAAGGTTAAGACCAACTAAAACGCTGCAAATTCTTTCACTGGGGTTTATTATTCAATGATTCATGATTTGAATTTCTACTAAGCTTTGGAGTGTGCGTGTTTCACAGGTGATAGAGCGATTATTGCATTTCAGGAGATATGCATACGGAGCACGTAGATCCGTTCTCAACCAAAATACCTATTTGGATTGATCAGTTGATCATATTTGTGTGCCTCCAGAAATTCAATAATCGCTCTATCACTTGTGAAACACGGACTCTCCAAAGCTAAGTAGAAATTCAAATCATGAATCATTGAATAATAAACCCCAGTGAAAGAATTTGCAGCGCTTTTTTCAAGAGCGATTACAATGGAAAAACATTCTATTTGAAAATTTTAAATTTCGTAAGACGGAGCGTACGTATTAGAATGCTTCACAGCCCGTGTATCGGCTATAAACTCTTTTAGGAGTTCACTCCAGTATCCACATTCACTACATCACTAGATTACTGCGATGAAAAAAAAAAAAAAAAACTCTTATGTTTGTTTTGATCGTTTGATCGTAGTAACCTAGTGATGTAGTGAATGTGGATGCAAATGTTGGCACCATAAATCGGGCCATACATCGAGAATGGTTTGAGCTACGGACCTGGGGAACGGAACATTCGATTCCTCATGGAAAGTTCTTCAAAAAAAGTCCAAATTTAGGCCGCCTTGACTTTTTTTGAGGTTTTTAGGGATTTTACAAAACTTTGACAGCCCTTAAAGGGCACTTTAAATTAAGTGAGAGAGCTGGCTAAAGAATTGGGGCGTTGTCGGACCAATATTGATTTTTCCTGAAAATTTCAGATTTTTTGCTCCAGCCGTTTGGGAGAAATCGTGCGTACGACGTACGGCGGACGGACGGAAAAATTTTTATTGCAGATTCAGATTCTACACCCTTTGAAAAGTAAACCATGAAATTTTCAGGCGGGGTTAAAATTTTTTTTTTCAAGAGCGATTACAATGGTTTATTATTGAATAATAAACCAAAAAGACCCTTGCAAATTTCGAATTTAGGCACCTTGAAACGTAATCTGACAAATTGTAAGGGTTGGTCATCAAAAATGTTTGTTATACGATTATAAAGGCTTATTATCTAAAATATAAGGACCTAACTACAGGTTTACCAACCTAAAGAGTAATCTATGACTTTAAGGATATTGGTTACGATTCTGGATGCCTGAGCGGCGTCGCCATTTCTCAACATGTCCTTGGTCTTGTCCATTATCTGGAAAATAAAATAAAATTACCGTAATCAACCAAAACGGTTTGCAATGTTTGTGGCTGTAAACAAAAGATGCATCGAGGGTGAAGTGGTAGCATGACCTACTTGAAATAAGGCTGGACCGATGGTGCTGAACTTGACCAAAGTGTGTTTTTGCAATTTTTCAGGAGATGCCAAAAAACTGTTTGTTTTTCATATTTTACAACATTGATTATAACTGTTTATTTAAACCGACCCTTACAGCAGCAACTGTGAAATATACACCGCTCTTGTGGTGATTGATATTAAAAATTCGATAAAATGTTCAGATAGGCTAAGTTGATGGAAGCGGTGATGCAAATTGCACTAAACTTATCAATAATGATTTTTATAATTAAGAAAGACATTAACATTTCAATTTCTTTTCTAGTTTCCTGTATCTCCATTCTTGTGGCATAGTACTTACCAATGACCAATCTCTCAATATTTTTCTATTGTTCATCGAGGGGTTGAAGAACATCAGAAAGAAAACCACTTGATTTGAACAAAAAACTGTGTTATTAATTGTGATTAAAAGTAGGGAACTCAATGTCAAAACGTAGATGGTAATGTACTTGTATCTAAATAGGTAACGAACTTCTTAGAAAATAAGCTCTTGTAGTGGTGGCTACAGAAAGACTAGCAATGGGAAGATGAAATATGAAAAAATATCACATTGGTTCATGATTTCTGTAGTAAATCGCCCCACAAACCCTTAAAAAATTGGAATAAAAACTAGGATTTCTATTGTTAACAGAAATTAAAACATGAAATTTCTTCTCAGTCTTACAATTTATATCGTACCACAACGTCAATTTAAGCAAATAGAAACAGAAAATAATCAAACGAGGTTGCTCAGGTGACCAGTTGAAAACTGAAAACTTCAAAAATAGTAGAGATGGTTTAGAAATTAATGAAATCCAATTTAACTCCTAATAAAGATTCCTTCTAATGGGGGGCAACATACAGCGGTTTTCTTTGATCTCATTGAGCCCTCTCCCGAGAAAATTGCTAAAAATGTGAAGGACAGTAATTTTTCAAGGAAGTTATTCAAAATATTTGTGAAAAACGCTGCAAATTCTTTCACTGGGGTTTATTATTCAATTGGCTAGCGTTCATGATTTGAATTTATACTAAGCTATGGAGTGTGCATGTTTCGCAGGTGATAGAGCGATTATTGAAATTCAGGAGGCACACAAATATGATCAACCGATCAATCCGATAGGTACCTATTTAGGTTGAGAACAGATTTACGTGCTCTATGCATATCTCCTGAAATTCAATAATCGCTCTATCACCTGTGAAACATGCACATTCCAAAGCTTAGTAGAAATTCAAATCATGAACGCAAGCCAATTGAATGATAAACCCCAGTGAAAGAATTTGCAGCGTTTTACCTACATTTACGGGAATGCTTCAACCCGTGTATCGGCTACAAAACCTTTTAGGAGTTCACTCCAGTATCCACATTACTACATCACTACGTCACTAGGTTACTGATATCAACACAAAAACAATAATAAACCAAAATAACGCGAATGTTGGCACCATAAATCGGGCCATAGATCGAGAATGGTTTGACCTACGGACCTGGGGATGGGCTCATTCGATTCCTCGTGGGAAGTTCTTCAAAAAAGTCCAACTTTAGGCCGCCTTGACTTTTTTTAGGTTTTTAGGGATTTTACAAAACTTTGACAGCCCTTAAAGGGCACTTTAAATTAAGTGAGAGTGCTGGCTAAAGAATTGGGGCGTTGTCGGACCAATATTGATTTTTCCTGAAAATTTCAGCTTTTTTGCTTCAGCCGTTTGGGAGAAATCGTGCGTACGGCGGTGGACGGATGGAAAAATTTTTATTGCAGATTCGGATTCTACACCCTTTGAAACGTAAACCATGAAATTTTCAGGGGGGTTAGAATTTTTTTTTTCAAGAGCGATTAGAACGGTTCATTATTGAATAGTAAACCAAAAATGCCCAAAATGTCAGTTACGTCATGTTGTTTTGCACCAACTCAGCTCAATCTCAGGCAGGTCATACTGCAACTTCACCCTCGATATCCAAAATGGATACTCACAGGAAAATTTTCGGTAAATATATTTTTCCCTTACTTTGAAAAGTGATGAAACTATGGCACCTTGCACTTGCGATGTGGATACTTCTAACTTTTGCAACGAGTTACCAACTATTTCTTCGATATACCTTTCTGAAAAACAAAACGAATAACAATAATATTTATCAATCACCCTCAAGTTATGAATATACAAAAATTTAGAATATCACATCTAGGACGATAGGTATACCTTGGGTTGGAATGTGTGTGGGCCAAACTCTGGCTAGAGTTTCGTAGGCAGTTTCCAACAGGGAAAATTTGTTGGCTAAATTTTCTTTTTCCTCTTTGTCGTCCTCGTCCGATTTATTTTCATCCTGTGAAAGTGTCAAAGTTTCCTTCAATACGTAAAGCCCACGTTAACAACATTGATACAATTTTAAACAGGAGCAATGAAGTTTACCTTATCGAAAATTTCCTTGAGGAGTGGGTAAGCTTGTTCGAACCTGTCGGTTCCCAGGGATTCTATGACTTGACCCAACGCTTCCAGCGCGAAGATTTTGTACGAGGCTCTTTCTTTCTTGCATTCCTTCATCAGGGCTTCCACCATTTGTATTTCAGTTTCGGTTCCAACGATGGATCTATAAAACAAGGTTAATGAGATGAAAGGAATTAACAAATTAACAGTGAAAAACAATATGTATGACATGTCACAACATATGTGACAGTTCTGCTGTCTGTTTTAAGCCTAGCTACACAGAATTGGATAAGCGAAGTTGTTTTCCACCTGCCTACAAGCAGACGAAGATTTGACCCATACGTTCTTTGTGAGCAAACAGTGAGCTACTGAAAGGATGGTCTGGTAGTGTCAGGACATGACACCAGAGATGGTAGTTGCCAAAATGCTTCAATGAGAGCAACATTGGACCTCTTTAGCTGTCTATCTTCAAGAAACCCCACAGACAAAGATCATCCAAGAACAGGGTAGAGATAAAAAACGTCTGCCAAGTGGGTGTGGCACATAGCTTCCTCGTATCCATAACATGACTGTATAGATCATTGAAAATTATTATTGACTAAAGAACTTCGTTCAATTATTGAAGTAAATATTGAATTAGGGTAGTTTTATTGTTGTGCAGGAGCATAACTTGAGAAAATAAAGGTAGGCATGTTCAACTATTGAACAAACTATAAAATATACCTAATAAATCCGAACAATCCCTGAAAACTTCATCGAAATCGGTCAAGAACTCCCGGAGTTATGCTTGTGGCAAGGATTTCACGTTTGCGCATGCGCAGAGGCTACTATTGATCCGGGGGTCATGAAACTCATAGGGGACCATCTACACATCAAACCGAAAATCGAACAATCCCTGAAAATTTCATCGAAATTGGTCAAGAACTCCCGGAGTTATGCGCGTAACAAGGATTTCACGTTTGCGCATGCGCAGAGGCTACTATTGATCCGGGGCTCATGAAACTTATAGGGGACCATCTACACATTAAACCGAACAATCCCTGAGAATTTCATCGAAATCGGTCAAGAACTTCCAGAGTTATGCGCGTAACAAGGATTTCACGTTTGCGCATGCGCAGAGGCTACTATTGATCCGGGGGTGATGAAACTCATAGGGGACCATCTACACCCCAACCCGCACAATCCCTGAAAATTTCATCAAAATCGGACAATAATTTCGTGTAGTTTTGCCCGTAACAAGGATTTGCTGACAGACAGACAGACACACACGGAACCAAAATTGTTCAGGAAGGTCTAAAACGCAAAATGCGAGTGGAATTTTCGATTTTGGAGACAATAATTTTCACATTCCGAAAGTGAAAACGATGCTTCCACTACCTTAGTAGACTCGGAAGCAATTAGCAAATGAGCTGTATGGATAAAATGGGGAACACTGGAGAGATGTGTCAAGGACTTGGCCAGAAGTAATGTGTATTCGGGCTATGTTACAAGGTGGGAAAAGAAAGGCGAAGATTTGCAGGTTCAGCAGGTAAAACCGGGCTGATCAGATGGAGTTCATCAGGGCCATTGTACTACATAACTGTACATCATACACTGAATGAATTGCTATCAGTATTGCAGAACTGCACTCAAGCGAAACTATTAACATGATATTTTTGTGCAACTGAGGTTTATGTTATGAATGAACTTACTCAGGATGTTTAGTGAGCGAAGCCAAAGCAAGAAGAACGTCTTCTTTCCCTTCCCATGTCCTGCCGGGAAGAGTGGACAGCAGAAGCGTGGCCAACGTCAAACGCCTACCCCCAGAGAAATCTGGACGTTGACCCAACGTCTTCGCTGCTCTGGCTGTCTGGATTTACATAGTAGAAAAAGTAATATTTTATCATTTGATAAACAAGGTGGAAAGAAATCACAATTGAAGAAGCCACGATGGTTGAAGAAATTTATGTGACAAATCCACCTCGATAAATTTTTTCGTAGAGAATCTTTGCCCATAGTTCGGGGGAATTATATTGTCTAGAAGAGTAAAACGTGGAAATGTACCACGAGATTTTAGCCCATGGTGATTATTTCTCAAAAGTGGAATAAAAATCATAGCTTTTCGGAATCTCATCTGTGATATAACCTAGAACAGCATTTACAGTATTATTTATTGTTATATGAATCTTCTTCTCTTACTTGGGCCTTGGCCTTCCAAGATTGCGACGCTAAAGCAGTCTCCATGAGATCAACTATATTTTGCTCATTGGAATTCATGGCACTTTGACCGAAAGCCATGTCTGACCAAAGTTCCGTCCATTCCTCCACATCATTGGCATTGCTTTTGTCTAAAACAAGCAAACCAGAAGTATACGTTAAAGTTGAATTATCTCTAGCAGCATTGTTTGTTCATTTACATTTCACTGCTAATCAGTTTTTATATAATTAGTACAAATAAGACTGTTGACTGAACAACTAACAGTTGCTAGCAACAAGTCATCTACATAGCAAGCAAATATACATCTGCCTATACGCAAGTATACGTTTAAAGGTTTCAATGTAACATATTAGCGTACTCATACCTGGCAACAGCTGTAAGTGCTTGGCAAAGAAAATAAGTGGTAAAGTGAGATCCTGTTTGTCTCTAATCGAATCCTGACTGTACGAATTGCACGCCTGAAGAGTCAAACAGATGGCTTTCCTCACGTTGTCATCTGCAACAATCAAAACCACAGTTTTGCTAATAGTAAAATATCAATTAAAACGTTTGATTGTCAATTCGAATGGTAACGATGAACATTGATTTTGCTCCAGGCCACTGTTTATTATAATTGGATAGACTCACCTTCCTTATCAAAATAAAGCGACCTCAATCTCTCGAGTACTTTGACGACGCTGGTATCTTTAGCGCAGCGAAGTATTTGTCCCAGGCAGGCGGAGTACTGCTTTCGGATTCCTGGACTTTTATCCGAAATGCCGGACAAGAGACCGCCGAGTAGTTTACCTGTTCCATAACATTCAGATTAGCTAAAGTTCTCAAAAGCAGCATTTTCGTCCCAACAATCATTTTCTCTACCCCAACTACGTGGGTATATCCATATATGGATTAATGGATACATCCATACAAGGTTTTTGAATCAAGTTCACCAAACTCATTTGAAGTTTAAGAGCTAATTTACAAGAAAAAATTGCTCAAGACTTTCATTTAGCAGCTTCGTTTCCAATGTGTTTCACTTGCAACTTTATGTGTTTCTGATCTCAAGTCACTGAAATGGCAATAACTCCCTTAAGCTACACTTTAACTTTAACTTTGGGGGACAGGTTGTCAGAGCGAGCTGGGGCGTCAGTCCTCTAGCTGTTTACTTACAGAGGGAGTACTGATTGCCCCGGTTCATATCCGGCTGGCACCAATGATTACGGGCCAAAATCCTATCAACTGTTGTATGCCTGTCCTGTCGTTAGACAGTTCACCTCTGATCTCGATATCACGTGAATCCAAATCGCTCCCAACCCTAGGGCGTGAGGCAATGGGAAGCCACGAGCGAAATCGTCCGATCCTAGTTCCGATCCTCTCTGGAGGACGGCTGGCGACGTCCGCAACACCTCTGGGTAGTCGGACGAAAACCCAAGGTGAAATTCCTTGTTTACTTTACTTTTTTTACACTTCAACTTCAATTCTGAGGATAAAGTTGGTAAAATGGTCAAATTTCTTATCGCCTCAGGGCAAAATAGAATATTTTCAACATGACTTGGAACTTTGCAAAATCAGTCCGAGAATCAAATCTTTGAGAATCTATGCAATTTTCGACGACTTTTCTCATGTTTTCCCCTTGCTCATAATGAAAATGTTTTGTAACTTCCACATAACAACAACCTCCTCAGAATTTCAACTTTCTGGAGGATTTGTACTGTAAAATCGACGTCTTTCGTCCAAAATTGTTAGTTTGGTTTGTAGAATGCAAACAGTAACTGCAAAGTTGTAAGGTTGATGAAAAAGAAACCAGAATGGTTGATAAACTAGAGAACAGACTTCTACAGAACTAAAATTATAGATAATAGATCATTACCGATATAAGGTTGAAATTCCTCTACAGTTAGATGATGTGATAGCAGAACAATAAAATGGGAGCACACGATTCGGGTACCGAATCCAGCAGAGGGTTTCAAAAGATCCACCAGATCATTGTGCAGCTGGGGCATCATGTCTGCTTCGATTTGAGGCACACACTGCAAAATTAGAGGTACACAAAGAAAATCAGCAAATGCAATGATACAAATAAAATTAGAATGTTGGGTTGAAATTACAAGCACTATGTGTGTACATGAATAGCCTAAATTGGATGAGTTGAACGTTCAAGAACCCTTAGCACACAAAAAAATTTCTTTTCAAGAAACCCATGCTGAATTCCAAGAAAGGAAAAGAAGCTTGTACTGCAAAACTTCTGCCCAACAACCTTATCTTGAAACCTGATCTAAAACCTACAGTTATCGTCTATTATAACTTAACTTTGGTGTATTATCGCCTCAAAAATTCGCCAATAACGAACAATAACATCTGCAAGCCCAAATGAGCTGGATTCAGCAGACAATAACGCAAACTCTGCCCGAATACCAGAACCAGGGCAAACAATTTGTTAAAAGTGAGCACTCCAACACACCACGTTCTGCTACCATGTGACAATCTAAGTTATTATCGACATTAAATTTCTCATTTCTTTGTATGATATGCGTATAGTAATATGGGTATCCCATTCAATACGAAATTTAGTCAGCTGGAAATGTTAATACCAATTTCTGCAAATATTGATCCAAGAAAGGCATTATAGGGAGCATTCTTTGACAGGTCTATTGTAAAGATTTGAATTTGTATCATTTCGAAGACAAATCAAACCTTTTCAAACCAAATGAAACCTATTGAGAAAATGAGTGAAATGAGGTACCTAGATAGTAGGTACCTTGCAAATTGGAGGTTGACGCAATTTTACCTATCGTAGAAAGAGGTAGACAACATGAAATTTCTATGAATTTTAGGCATAGGATTATCGAAGTAGATCTCACCTTGGTAGAATTAGAATCCATGTTACCTTGAAAGAGGCCAAGGAAGATAACAGAAGGGTGAGAGAACTCCTATCGATTCTCTTTGGAACAGTTCGAATAACAGTTCCTCTGACCAATACAAGAGGGATTTTCCAACCGACCTGCTACGAGCAGGTTCGGGGCATGGCAGTGTAGGGCACTTGCTGCTCGGGACCACTGCGGTGTACACACGGAATTACACTGGGTTGGAAAATGAAATGAAAGTCCCAGAGCAACCTTACGGGAGGATAATCCTCGAACGTGAAACCTTCCTCATCTTGCGTGGCTTCTGTCAAATGTTCCTTGATTTTCACTTAAGCTAGTCTCTTGGTGTTATTATACTGTTAAGTGCACTGTTACCTGAAATGGCCGTAAAAATCGTTGGCGTCATACTGCTCGACAATTCTTTCGAAATACAATCTATTTCTGAGAACTTCTCGATCAATTAGCTCCTCGGCTACAATGTCTAGGAACTCAGAGTCCGACCAAGAACTTTCGCTCGAGGATGAGGACGAAATATCTCCAATTAATTCCAGAAACTCCATCGAAAATAAGCAGGAATAAGTAGGAAACAACCTCACGAAAACGAAAAATGGAATGAAGAAGGTTAGACTTTTGAAGAGGTTACCCTAGGTTTCCTGCTCAGAGCAAGTTACTCCAACCTCAGGCTGGAGTACCCCGAGGAGTCCCGAGCAAGTTCCCTGGCCAGTTGGAATTCAGTGCAAGTTGCCCCGAAGTTACACTGGCGGTTGGAAAACGCCTCATCCTGCTCCCTCATTAGTGCGCCTGCACTCTTCCACAGGTGTAGCTCGGAGCAAGCGGTTGGAAAATCCCTAAGGATTGGTCCAAAACTGTTACATTTTGAGTTCATTGGCACCGATACCCGCTCTTTCTGTTAAATGCCTATGGAGAAGTTGCCAAGTTGACAGGGGACTCACGCAGTAGTCAGTTTGTAATCAGACACTAGAACCATCTAACCATTAGAACACTATTGTGTAGATCCCTTACTATAACCTCAATGCTCTGCCAAGAGCATTACAAAATTGCCCTCACCTGAACCAAAGCTTGAACAATATGGTTAGACTTGATCATCGGCACTCGTAGTTTGTCCAAAGCCTCAGCCCCCGAAGCTCCTGGAACGTAAATGTTGGCCAAGTCCAAATCCGCGCAGGATCTGAGGAGCGAAAGCACCACCACAGGAATATCCGTTTTGGCCAGCCCTTCCTTAACAGTGTCAGCCATCGTTGCTATGCTAACACACAGAAAATACAAAGCAACACATAGTTAAAAATAATTAGTTAAAATAAGGAATTCACTGCAGTTTTATTTCTACTTTTACAATATCAGAACTGTTATTACATAAAAACAAATTCAGGAGTACAACGCTTTAATAAATTTTGTGTTGTTTATTATGAAATGTAGCCCACACGATCTACAGCCGATACAGAATGTCACTCTAGGGTGAACATTTGGCCGAGAGTTCAGACTGACAACGTTTGGACTGAGATATCGAAACAGCTGGAGTTAGTACAGGGTGCGGCAGCATAACTTGCTTTTTTTTAAACTTGATAAAACGCATTGTATGAATCAGAAAATTTTTATTCGTTTTTTATAATATAGGCACATACATAAAGTTTTGTTTTACCCAGTTTTGAAGATCAAATCAGGTAGGTGACGTCCCCCATTCTCCATACACTGAGTAAACCGATTTCTGGCGTTTGTCATGACTCCAGCCAGCATAGCAGGCGTTATCTTGGCAATTTCTTCCTGGATGTTGGTCTTCAAATCTTGTAGGGTCCATGGACGGTTCACATAAACACGGGATTTCAAAAAACCCCATAGAAAAAAAATCACAAGGGCTCAAATCGGGAGAGCAGGCCGGCCACTCCAAATCGCCACTAATTGAGATAAGGCGCTCTGGGAAGTGTTCCCTCAAAACAGTCATCGATGCTCTTGAAGTGTGTGCCGTTGCACCGTCTTGTTGGAACCACATGTCCCTTAACTCCATCGATGACTGTTATGAGAGAAACACTTCCCAGAGCCCTTATCTCAATTAGATTTGAGCCCTTGTGATTTTTTCGATGCTTGTGATTTTTTTCTACGGGGTTTTTTGAAATCCCGTGTTTATGTGAACCGTCCAAGGACCCTACAAGATTTGAAGACCAACATCCAGGAAGAAATTGCCAACATAACGCCTGCTACGCTGGCTGGAGTCACGATAAACGCCAGAAATCGGTTTACTCAGTGTATGTAGAAAGGGGGACGTCACCTACCTGATTTGATCTTCAAAACTGGGTAAAACAAAACTTTATGCATGTGCCTATATTATAAAAAACGAATAAAAATGTTCTGATTCATACAATTCGTTTTATTAAGTTTTAAAAAAAGGAAGCTATGCTGCCGCACCCTGTAGATTATTTTATTCAACAAAAATTGTTCAAAACGCCCTCCAATTTTATCAAGCCAGAGTCAACATCTGTGGTTCTTGTACGACAGGTAAAATACCCAGTAAAAGAAATCCTTTACAAGACTACAACACTTCAGAATGACGTATAACCTTCATTTCACGTGACAACCATCGATTAAAAGTGTCTAAAGATAACTTGAAAGTTGACAACAAGCAACTACCTGACAGCACGAACTTCCGAAACTCTGTTTTTGATTCCAACTTCAAGCAGGACGGGTAAAACCACACCAGCAACTTTCTGTCCAGATTTTCCCTTTTCTTTCTTACATTCCCTGATACAAATCTAGAAAACAAATTGCAAAAATAAAACTAATTAATTCATTTTAAACTTCTTTAATTAATCGTATCAATTCAATTAGTTATAGTAGATATAATACGAGAACACCTGAGGAATGTTCTAGCAAAACTTTTCCACTTTTTATGAAAAACCGTTTTTGGTGGATTCTAATTCTCCGTTTAAAGCTGCATCGAATGGTTGCGTCAGATTTAACACAACTCAACTATTTCTATGCTAAATAGGACCTCAAAATTTGCCGTTTCGTTCAAAACTCGATTTTTCCACGAGAGAGGGCACCGTCTTAAATTTTCAGACTGGTTCTTTCAAAAGTTAACATATCCTTGGTATTTTTCATCCGGCTTTATTAGCAATTTCTGCAAAAGTGATAGTTCGACTTTGTATTTACCGTCTAGAGATGGTGTAGAGGTTGCAGTATTGGATAACATTATCTAGGTGTCCAGTTATCCATTATCCAGAGATGTCATTGCGTTCGTTACCACCTTTTTTTCCCGGTGGCAGGCGAGGAAATCTTTGAGATCCTTAGGTGGAAATCGGATCTCCTAAGATACCCAAAAGGGACCGCACTTTGGGTTATGTGGGATTCAAACCCACTAAAACCTCACCTTCCATTTCAAACGACGAAACTCAGCCTGGAACTGTTTGACACATTACTTCAGGCTGGTTCTAGGGAGGGATTTGTTACTCCTCTCGGTCCGTGTTCTCCCTGCTCTGCCTCTCTCGTTCCTTCACAGCCTTCATTTTCAGGATCTTTTCAGAAAAGGATGCTACGGCGGTCCAGTTCTATTCACGCTCAAGCATTTTACTTATGTTACATTCTGGTGTCATGACCTGAGGTGATAGCTCCAGTGTCTGCTGAAGCCAACTTCTGTTGGCAGCCCAGTATTCACATTTGAAGAAAGTATGGAACACATCGTCATCATCCTCTTCCTTGCAATACGGGCATGCTGGGTCATCCACTTTCCCCATCCTATGCAAGTAGGCGTAGAAGAGTCCACGGCCTGAGAGGAACTGCGTCAGGAAAAAGTTCACCTCCCCATGTGGTCTGTTCATCTATGTTTCAATACAGGGTATTAAGCATGCAGTCCATCTTCCTCGGTGTTCTCCTATCCACATCTCCTGCCAGTTAGCCATCGTGCGCTGCCTCTCTTCCTTGGCAACTGTATTTTCATTTGTTTCCCCCTTTCTATCGAACTTACGTTTCCGTTCCGCTGTAATGAGTTATGATGGGATGACTCCCGCAATAACAAGAATGGCTGGTTCCGACACAAGCAGTTCTCCTTAGATCCAGAGCTAATGTTGTCTTAACCTTTGCTCTTTGGAATTTCTACCTCTAATCGTTCGAATCTATTTTGTTCATCTTTGTGACTGGAGTATTTTGAGTTCATTTCGGGATTTTCCAGCGGCCATATGCAAGGAAACGTGAGCCTGTTCAAGGAGGAAGAAGTTGTAGCAGATCCTGGAACTGCTAAGCGAACGCAGACTGATACTTCATTGCTCCGCCTCAGCACTCCCTTCCCCAAGAGGCAAGTTGAGAAATCAGTCAATCCCTTGCCGTCTTTCATCTGGTAAGACCTCCATATTTGCGGTTTCCTTAATACAACCCAAATTCTCTCTTGCTTTCATATCGGACCTATATCAGATTAAAGAAATCTATATAAACTCCAATCGATTGAAAAGTAAACAACGGCCTTGTCGTCATAAAAGCAAAAACCAACAATGTGGGCGCAAAACTGCAGATTTTTTTTTTCCAGCTTGTTCCAAAGTGAACGTTTCCATGCTTTCCAATCGAAAGTCAACTTTTACAAAACGCTATTCTGGATATCTGACGAATGAATGGTCTTCAAGTGTTGGCACTTTGGATCATTTAATATTTCCCGTAGGAGCTAAGTAATGTCTTCCCAAGGCTTTCAAAAAACTCATTAGATTATAAATTACAGGTTTTTTTTGCGTCTGCTGATACATTTTCAGAAGTGGAAAAATCGAGTTCTGCTGAATCACTCCTCACTTGTAATTTAAAAAAAACACTTAATTTCTCAACTAAAGCATGATTCCTTTTTAATATATACATAAATGCACAACAACAAACAATGTACAACTAAATCAAGATCAGTTTCTTACTTTCGAAAGGGTTTTCGCCGCTGAGTTGGCAGCTTCCCTTGCTTGTTCGTTAACGTCATCCATGACCCTGAACAGCTGTCGCCATAGGTCTCCAAGTCTTTCTGGACATTCCTGATGAAATATAATTTTGGTCTTATTAGAAAAGTTAGGATAGTTGAATAACTCGCAGGTTTGTTATAGAAAAAGGCTTGTTTTACGGAAATTGTACAGGAAACTGGTCATCACGAACTGTAGCCAACTGTTTTATTGATGCCTCACTAATGTTTTTTTTTTATCGATATAGGACACAAACTGCCTAGAAAATTTGCTAACGATTTGAAAACAATCGCAATCATGGTTCATTATTTTCAATTATGAACCTTTACAATTGGTCAAGAAAAACGAATTTAACACAACCCCTTCACATTTTAAGACATGAAGATTCCAAAAACCGAATTGAAAAACGCTGCCAATTCTTCCACTGGGGTTTATTATTCAATTGGCTTGCGTTCATGATTTGAATTTCTACTAATCTTTGGAGTGTGCGTGTTTCACAGGTGATAGAGTGATTATTGAATTTCAGGAGGCACACGAACATGATCTACTGAACAATCCAATTAGGTATTTTGGTTGAGAACAAATTTACGGGCTCTATACACATCTCCTGAAATTCAATAATCGCTCTATCACCTGTGAAACACACACACTCCAAAGCTTAGTAGAAATTCAAATCATGAATCATTGAATAATAAACCCCAGTGGAAGAATTTGCAGCGTTTTTTATGGTTATCAGAATGCTTCAACCCGTGTATCGGCTACAAAACCTTTTATTAGTTCACTCCAGTATCCACATTACTACATCACTACGTCACTAGGTTACTGATAGCAACACAAAAACAATAATAAACCAAAATAACGCGAATGTTGGCACCATAAATCGGGCCATACATCGGGAATGGTTTGACCTGCGGACCTGGGGAGTGGCTCATTCGATTCCTCGTGGAGTGTTCTTCAAAAAGAGTACAAATTTAGGCAGCCTTGACTTTTTTTGAGGTTTTTAGGAATTTTACAAAACTTTGACAACCCTTAAAGGGCACTTTAAATTAAGTGAGAGAGCTGGCTCAAGAATTTGGGCGTCGCCGGACCAACATGGAATTTTCTTGAAAATATTCAGCAGAACCTAGTGTAAACAGGTACTGGCTGTGTCAGATGCGGTGCCTTTGTCTGTGAGTGTAACAGACTCCAACGATATTCTAACAGGGATTTTCCTCCTTGCTTGCAAGGGGGAAGGGAGAACCTAATCTGGGATACTCTTTCTTAAATTAACCTTGGGATTTATAAATCCCAGGGGGGAACAAGATTCAAGTACCTAGGAAGCATTGTCTTTGGTTTGGTCTTTGTCTTTTAGTTTAAAAAACACAGAAACAATAAACCTTCATGTAATAATTTGCAGTGTCTTTCCATCGTAAGAATGAATCTAAAGTCACGAATTGACACAATACTTAATTTCTCACATCGACGATTTTTCCACCGGCAGTTCCTCGCATGAAGTCCTGGATAGCAGCGCAACAGGAAATCCGAACTCTGTACTGCGGATTGGTTAAATTCGTCAGCAACTCCTCGAATATTTCTTTGTGGAGTTTGTCGAGCTGAAACCAAGAGGAAATAATAAACAAAAATTAATTCTTGCAATGGGGATAGCGTCGTTCCACACCTTCCTGGAAATATAGACAACTTTCTAACTCGCTCTGTTTTTATTGAAATGGGTTTTCCACAACTTCGTCGCGAGTGATTTAGTTCGTGTCCCTGAATCAATTCTATTAGGGGTCCTTGTAATTACAAAGCTTTGCTCCAGAGAGACGTCCTAAAAATAAAGAAGGAATTCGAGAATCACTTACAGTATCTGGAGCTGCTAAAGATGACCAAACGCCAGACATTGACTGCTGAATATGCGGCACTGGATCAAATTGGTACCTTAAAAAAAACAAATAAGTTAAAGAAATAATACACAAAGAGCTAACTATTAATAAATTGACCACAATTTAGCCACAGGTTGTAATTTTAAGGATGTATGTACATCAGAACTGTGACGTGATGGAAAGGTATAGTTGCCCCTTCCATTGAGCTGAATGCGGTAATCATCTCCCAAGGCGACGGATTCAAGAATCGGGAAGAGCCAACTAACCATATCCATCACAGAACTGTTTAAATTTGAAGACATGAGTGATTCAAAGCTGTCGAGACTTTGTAACACAAGTTTGTTGGATAAGGGCTGCTCTTTTGATGAGAATTATAACAGTTGTTACTGAGAAGAACAAATTTATTGGGCCGCCAATATGATTTGCTTCCTCTTCTGAAGAAAGATTGCTTCGTTACCTTTTAAATTTCAATTGGATACATATATAGGTGTTTAGAGAAGTGATGGTTGAGCTACATAGAACAATGTTCCCTGGCGCTGAGCAGCACACACCGGATCTAGTAGCTGTTAGGAAGGAGCGTTTGTTAGAGTGTGTAAATTCAAATGTTTCCAGGAGTTGGTACGTCAGTCGCATTGAATTTCCTATCCCTAGGGAAATAGGTACGTAGGACTTGGTACAATCGGAGCAATGTTAGCAGGTTCTTGGAGACCTGCATACATCGGAGCTGACTGACTTTTTAGGTGAGGAGAAATTGATCGAAAAAAGGTGGAGAATCAACCGTTTAAAGGTTTTGGTCTACAAGGCAAGGTTTCTTTAGGGATAATGATAGTAACAAGAAGTTTCAAGTTAGAACAGCTCAGAGCTTCCACTGCCTAGGCAGGCCGCTTGCTCGGAGGCTGGTTACATATTGTGATGCGCGCGTTCACGCCTCCCAATAAAGAAGGATTCACGAACACATCACCGTCTTCCGTAGTAAGAAATGAGAAGAAGAAAGACGACTGCAGCGCTCATAGCAGAGAGAAGAGAGCGGCAGAGGGGATGCAATTTTGACTCGTGCGTTGATGGCTGAATGAAGAGGAGCTCCCTCTATACTAGCAAATCCCTCAACAGTTTTTCCGTCTCTATCATTGAGACAATCTCCGTTTTTCAAAAAAACCTGCCAGGATTCCTTGCCTTTATTCCGAAGAACTGCAGAAGACATCCACGGATTCAACATCTTGCTCTATTTTTTTTTTTTTTTTTTTTTTTTTTGATTGATGTCCCTCCATTATTTTGGTGGGCATCACATGGTGAGTCACCTCCCTCTTGTCATTTATACTCACACTCTAAATTGAATAATTCCATCTCTTTTGCGAATGGCATCCTTTCTTATTCATCACCCTCATGAGGCCAATTAATTGTTCAATTTAATAAATTTAACACTTTGCACTAAAGACAGCTTTGTTTTCTCTATCATTTACCTGTTTGGGGCTCCTATTTGGCAATATTGCTCCCCTCCCTGCAGATATCATGCTCATCTGATAAATTGTTATTTTTATAAATTTCTTTTTTGGCGCCCAACAGTGAATATTTGTATTACAAATAGGGAGAAAGCCATAATATACAGGAGCATCTAGAGACAGTGGATGGTTCTGCGTTCCAAGCACTACCCAGCGCGAAAGAATCACACCTCCCACTCGTGTAATATTGAATCGAATCTTTTGCGTTGCATTGTTCAATACTTACATGACAATCGATACTTGTAGCAGTTCCTGGAACTGCTACGCGAACGCAGACCAATACTTCATTGGTCGGCCTCCGCACCCTCTCCCCCAAGAGGCACGTTGTGAGATCAGTCGATCCCTAGCCATCTTACAACTGGTAAGTCTCCTTTTCCAATATTTGCCGTTTCCTTAATATAACCCAAATTCTCTCTTGATTTCATATCGGACCTATATCAGATTCAATTAGCATTATTGAAACAGTAAATTAGGTTTTTGGGGTAGAAATAAGTATTAATTATCATAGATAATTCCAACACTATTTTATACTCCTCCTAGTTTCTAGGTTTCCACTTCTTCCAAATCATTTTAAATCACCTGGCACCACATCCATCCAATAGAGTCCAGAGTATGCGCACTCGCTCGTTGGTGGTTGCCTAGTGTAATTCTATCCCGCTGGGCAGTGCTCCGGCGGAAGCACCATCCCTTGTCTCTAGATGCTCCTATATACACGGCCTTAGACCCACTTCTACCATGCTCCCACATCCTGGAGAACGCTGAGCCAAAAGCGGTGGCGATATGTCTATTCAGTACGCCTCTATCCTCTATTCTGAATAACTATGTACGAAATAAGTTCCCTTACAGATACCTACCTGTACAACTTGATCAGGACTTTTGGTAAGTGTTCAGTCAACGTTGATCCAGCCTTGGACATCAGAGATGTGATGGTGTAAGCAGCACCCTGACAAAAACAAAGAAAACTTACTTAGTGTTCTCCCATTATTGTTACTGACAATCATTTTGAAAATAATCAATTTGCTCTGTAATTAGGTACTTCTTCAATTTACATAAATATTCCTCTTCAATCACTACTAGCTATTCGATGTTGACCCAATCACAGCAAAAAAGGAAAACCAGACCACACAAAATGTAGAATTATTTTAGATTATATGAAATTTTGTAATTCTATGAAGTTGCTAAAAATCTAAACTTTTGGTGGAAACTCACGAGGTAATGACGTACTGTTAAAAACTCATAAAACTCCATTACGTGCCAATTTGTACCGTTTTGATCAATGCAGGAGTCCCACAAGGGAGTGTACTTGGTCAACTCTACCAAGTCCTGTACACCAGTGACCTCTCAGAAATAGCACCACAGCCACCTTCGCAGATGATACAGCGATTTTGGCAGTAGGCAAAAGTAACACCGAGTCCATTACAGAATTGAATCGATCATTATCCTGCATACAAGACTGGACAGCAAAATGAAGAATGAAAATAAATTAACCAAGTCGGTGTATGTCGATTTCACCAGCAGAAGAATTGGCTACAATCCCGTTCATCTTAAGGACAAAGTGATTCCCAATGCAAGGCAAATTCGGAATGATGCTTGACACCAAGCTTAGATGGAAAGCTCACGTCAAGAAGAAGGAAGAACTCCTCCTTAACGAGGAGAAGGCCGAAGCTGTCAGTCCTGAACTAGCTCACGCTTTACAACCAAGTCCTTAAGCCAGTTCCGAAACAATGTGCTGAGAAATATTTTCAAAGCACCTTGGACTATCTCCTGGTACTTTTGAAACCTCGATCCTCCAAACCGATTCTTTCTCCTCGAAAACTCCATCACGAGTTTCAGAGCAAAACAATGGACGAAGCTATAAAGCGGCAAAGACCTCGATCGGACCAGATCTCACCACAACAAGGAAGCTGTCCGCCTCCTTGGATCATTTGATATCAGAGCTTATTTGTGAAGCAGTAAAGATCAACCATTACCATAACCAACAAAACTGCGTGATGTATCTTAGTTTTGAATAATTGCCCACATTTTCAAAAGTAAACAACATTGAGGTTCGTTTATTTGTTAATATATCAACTAGTTACAACTGAGGTAATATACAGGCAACTATCTAGATATTTACTTCACATAAATTCCGCATTATTATACGAGTGTTAGTCCATTGACAATACACCACATTTCAGCTTCACATCAGCATCCAAGGTCCAATGGCTTGGTCCTTTTCAGGCGTCGGTTTACTTGGGAGTTGTCGAGAAGCCTAATGGCTTCTGGGTTGGTATGAGCAAGAAGCCTCTTTTCGTAGTTCCTTGCGTATCTTTTAATGACATCGGTGACTCTTTCGATTTGGAGGTCCTTGTGGAGGTCATCATTACGAATGTACCATGGAGCATTCACAATACTCCTTAGTACCTTATTTTGGAATGTTTGAATTATTTTCAAGTTACTTTTAGCTGTGCATCCCCATAGCAGAATACCGTAGGTCCAGATAGGCATAAGTACTGTTTTGTATAACAGCAATTTATTGTGCAAAAACTGAGTTGTGAATTTTGGCCCAACAGCCAATAAAGTTTTCTATACCTGATTGATAGCTCTTCCTTTTTTTCTTGACATGTTCTTTTAACTTCAGCTTAGCATCTAAGGTCATTCCTAGGTACTTAGTTGAGTTGGAATGTGGGACTGTGCACTGATTCAGATACAAAGGAGGGTTTGTAATTTTTTTATTCGTGAAGTTCACATGAGTGGACTTAGTTTCGTTTAGTTTGAGGCGCCATTTTCGAGTCCACTCTCCAATGGCATCTGTAGCTTCTTGTAATTTTTCTGTTGATTCTTAAACCGTGTCTGCTACTGCCAGAATTGCTGTATCGTCCGCAAATGTGGCTATAAATGTTTCTAGGGTGCCCAATAAAGAATGAATAAAAAAATGCTTTAAAATGTTGTATCTTAGTTTAATTAACTTTTATTTTCCCATTAAGAGTTAGTGAGTTGCGATAATTCTACCAGTGATCATAAAAGTAGGAGAATGGAATCAGTAAGAGTCCTACTCCGCCTGAAGAACGGACTAGCAATAAGCATTGAAGAATTCATCATGGATTCGGCAAAGACAGGCACCATTCGGTTCGTAACTTTCTCTTGGAATTGCCCACAATTAAACAGAACAACGCGAAGCATTATTCTTGGTGAATTGACAACTTGAAATCACTCACTTTCTTGGAGTTCCAAACAGCATTGTGATTGGCTAGCTCCATGAACTTGTAAATCAGATCAGGCTGCTTCAAATCAGAAGCAAGTTGACACAGTTCCTTGTAAGTTGAGAGTTTGCCTCTGAAATCAATTTTACCATTCGAAATTATGGTTTTGAAGTAATTCTTATTGGTTGTACGATCACCTAACAGATTTCAACCAATTCGAGATTTCTTGCACTGAAACCAACATAAATTCTCACCCTGAAGGAGACTCTCCAAGTTCGCCTTCTTGAAACAATTTGGTCTCATCAGAAACCTTGATAGCAGTTTTCCTGCCTACTGTCAGTTGCTCAATAACTGCCTTGAGGACCTCTTCTTTAGCCTTAGGATCCTTTGTCGCTTCGTAAACGAGAGCCAGACCTTTGCCACTACCTTCTTGCACCAAACCTGAAATGACACGTGTCTTTATAAGCATTACATTTAACCAGAAAGTTGAAACGTTCAATTTCAACAAGAACTGCAATCGTACTGCTATAACAGTAATTGATTTTTGAATTATCTTAATTTTTAGCAAAAAGTAGGGAATTTTACCACCACAAATTCAAAATAAAGAATGATGGTAGGGGCCTATCTCAAGCTGACAGGTCAACTACAATTAATAGTCAAAAATTATTAACATGGAACATGTTTTTAGCCGAGCCTATCTAGTAAAAAAGCGTTATACAGAAAGTGTCACGAAATTGTTAGTTTTCAATACAATCATAGTTTTCACGTACAACCGAGCTGTTTCTAGGGAAATGAAAGTTGTTCAGTTTTCGACGGACGAAAATCGTTCTCCATTCGTTGGAAAGCTCTCGATTTATCACGCAGGCCTTGCGTACTTGTTGTTGGTATTTATGTTGATTTCATGGAACACACATTCGGACTACAACTCAAGACGGACTCTTCAATCTCAACCACGCGCGGTGGGTCTTGCATCGATTGCGTATTCACTCGACACGTGGATAACATCAACACAACTAACTATATCAGTTACTTTAGTTATCATAAACCTATTCTGTCTATCACTTCGACATAAACAATAAAATTCTTTTTCTTCGAACAGTTCATTGTTTTTTACAGACAACATAAAGAGAAAGAGGAACAAGTTGAAGCTAAAAACATGTTCCATGTATTGTGATGTTGGCCACTAAGGCTCAAAGCAGGTACGAGGCGCGGAGCGCCGAGTTTTTTCTAACCATTCCGATCGGACAGGAGGTCTATAAAACCATTCTGAATATCGGTCAATCTATTTTCCACAGCTGGTAAATGCCCGCATTGCTTGGTCAGAGCCAATAGCCAGAAGCACAGCGACTGCCTCATTTGTGGATGCCTGTCTGTCCTCAACAAGTCTAGCAGCCGTGTGAGTACGTTAGACGCGACTTCCTGGATGGAAGGATCAGTCGCAGCTTGGGCTTTCAAGATTTCTTCTTCGTCTTCAGTTCGACGCCAGGGGTTCAGCTTCGATGGAGAAGCCCTGGTGAGGACGCAAGTCGCCAGAAGGTCACCAGTTGATAGGGACATCATGACGTCTTTTACCTGAACAATTCAAACAAACAGTTACTCTATGCCACAAGAAGAGTCCAGCTCTTTTCAACGAGATATTAGATTAGTAGATAATACATACTAAGGGCCATTTCACCAGAATACTATTCAACGCAGATTGGGCAATCTCCATCGGAAATAACCAAAGTAAAAAGTTGAAGATTGCATAACAGAGTTTTGGTTCAAACTACCCAATCTAAAACTCATTTAAATGAGAACATTTTGAAGCGGCCAGTCAATAAATTTGCTGTAACAACCCCAATCATCACTAAGCTGATGTAAAGCCAAACGATTTCCCACTTCCTAACATCGTTGCCGTGCCTTCCATTTTACAGCATTTTTCATGAAATTAAAAGTGATTTACAACTGATTAATTGATGAAACGGCAGAATTTCATTATGGATACCAACAAAGAAAACGGCACTTCATCTTGAAAAGCAGGAATAAAGCGGGAGTACCTAGCAAGGGAAGGTTGGTATGTTGCAGTGGGTATTTCCAAGAATATTTCTAACCATCATCCTATTCCAAGCTGCTATAATAATGTATTATTCGTCATTTCCTGTAAAAATGGCACGTCAATCCTGTTGTTACTGGGTACTTGAAAATGTATTCCAAAAGCCATCTATTTCTTGTTCACACAAAGTACAACCCTGTGCAGGCTATGTGAGGAGACTGACGAAACGGCATCCCACGAATATTTGAGTGCCCAGCACTCGCATCTCGACAGATTTGAACTCTTTGGGGCATGATCGTTGTCGATTAGAAGCAAAACTCCTACAATAAGCCAACAGGCTCTCTTTCCACCTATTATCATCTACTCTACATCATTCTACATCTATTTCTTGTCTGCTTGGAAAAATAGACGAATTTTCATCTGACAATTTCTTGGGATATCGCAGTCGCAATAATCACAATTCACTGCAAAAACCAACGAAAATCACACTGGCACCTTCAAATCACAAATATCGGAGATTAGCAAACAGGTTTTAGTCGTTTCAACTCCAGCTCCTTTGGTATGGGTTTAAACTCAAAAACACACCGGTTTCGGAAATCTCCGTTATTTTCCCAATCTCTTCTAGCTTAAACGGGTTTAACTGTTTGGTGAAAGTGGCCCTAAACGGAATTACGAACCTGTTTTGGAGAATCAATGAGTTTGTCCAAAATATGCTGCACGTGAGGAAATCCTTCGGAGACGCAGAAAGCCGCCAAGGCGGTGCAAGACCTTTCTTTGATCTTCGGGGAGCTCTTCAGGTCCAGAAGATAGTCCAAGAGTTTGTTGACCAACTCGAGACTGTCTGGGGCCGACATTGGCAGGGGGTGCGTCTGCGCCATGAGTCCCAGAGAGGCGAGAGCGACAGCCCCAAGACTAGCGTGATCAGTGTGTTTGGCTGGAATCGAAAGAAAGAAAATTTTCAGTAACTTCAGTCAAAGTTTGAAATAATTATTAAAAAATGCAAGCATTGGTATTATGTTTTGTTTATGCCAGAGGTGTCTTGTCAGGGAGACCGAGGCAACTAGTGGTGGGGCAAAGGGGAAAAAACATAGTTAGTATTTTAGAAATCATTTTATTTACTGAAATGACGGCATTGCTTCATCTGCTGTGTGTTCTGTGCGTTTTATTTGTTACTTTTAGGGGTCAACTCCTACGAGGCCTCCAGACACCTAGTGATTATGAGTTTCATTGTACTAGAATCTAGTGCAAACGTTTAACATCTGATGTCACAGAAGAGATCACCATGACAACTCATCCGCATATGCGTGCGTCCCACAGAGTAACATGTGAAACTCAACCTTACCACAAATTGTGAGGTGACCCTCCTATCAATGGCATCAGCAGTGTTGCCAATTTACCAAAATTCCAGTATAACTACTGGTTTCCTACTTCTGCTTCCCAGTCTACCAGTTTGAGCTTCAAATCTACCAGGCGTTGAAATTGTTGAAAAATAAAATTGAATACAATTAATTAAGCTGCTAGAGATTGGCAAAATTTGTTGATTCACCAGGTCTTACGAGGGCGGATTGATAAGTTTCCGGCCTGACCAAGATATGGCGCCACTAGGCCTACGTTGTGGTGGCGTTCTGTACTACCATCCTTAGATAGCTTGTAGCTATAGTTTCAGTCCGATCGCCATGTTAGTTTAGGTTTGAGAGCACGCTGAACAAGACGCCTCTGTGTTTTTCGTGAAAATGGAAACCGTGCTGTCATCAAATACTTTTATTTGAAGGGGTTATCGCCAAAGGAGATTAAAGAAGAGATGGACTCAACACTGGGGACATCCTCCCCATCATATTCAACCGTTAAGCAGTGGGTTTCCGAGTTTAAAAAGGGTCGTGTGAGCACCTCTGATGAGCCTCGCTCAGGACGCCCCATTGAGGTCACAACTCCAGATGTGATCGAAAAAATCCATCAAATAGTGCTGAAAGACCGCAGGTTAAAAGTGCGCGAGATAGCTGAGACCTGTAAGATGTCATATGAACGTGTACAAAATATTTTCACCAACATTTGTGTATGGAAAAGCTCTGTGCAAGATGGGTGCCACGTTCGCTAACAATCGACCAAACGCACCATCGCACACGTCAATCGTTGCAATGGCTAAAATCAACGATCTGAAGTTTGAATTGATGCCGCACCCTGCCTACTCTCCAGACCTATCCCCGAGTGACTATTTTCTGTTTCCTAACCTCAAAAAATGGCTAGGCGGTAAGAGATTTGCGGACAATGAAGAAGTAATCGAAGCTGTAAATGGGTATTTTGAGGAGCTTGACGAATCAGTCTATAGAGATGGCATTACTAGACTAGAACACCGCTATGAGAAATGTATCAGCCTTGAAGGAGATTATGTTGAGAAATAAATTTAAAAATTCTTAAAAACGTTGTTTTTCTTGGTCAGGCTGGAAACTTGTCGATCCACCCTCGTATACCTACACTTGTCTTGCCAAATTTTTCAGTTTATTATTTGTAAACCTAAAGCATTATTTGGTATAAATTTATCCAGGCTCCATTCACCCTCGAATTTCGTCATTTCACAGTTCAAGGTACTTGGATTCCGAATCTGCAATGTCCGTCCATCGTACCTGACAATTCCGGAATAATCCACAGTCCTTGGAATATGACTTGAAAAATCCAATCTTTACCACATGGACTCCATTTGGGGTCTTGTAGATGCTAACTTCTAGCCAGCCAGATCGCCTGGCACTCATAGAAGCTATGGGGCAGAAACGTGGTATTTCGAGATTTTTACTGACACATGCAAGTGGGGTATTTTCAAGTAATTTTGGACGCTGAATCGATTGAGATGTGTCTCACACCACTCCGAGCTCATCTGATTAAGGAAATCTCATTTTAAGAGTGAAAATATTGAGTTTTCATTTCCTTGTTTTGACGAATTTGCAGTCAAGACAAGTTGGGGTGGGGGGGCTCAAAAATTGACTAAGTTAGAAACGACTGGAATCGAGTTGACAGATTTTCAGGATGTGGTGGAGAGGGGGCTATGTTTTCAAGTCCCTTAAAGATCAGCATCACAATCTGTCACTGGTTCACGTTGACAAGAAACAAAAATTTGCAGCTTCATACCTACCGATGGTTTTGACGTGCTCCGATTGAGAGACTCCAAATCTGGCAGCCAAATGGCCGGAAAACGCCACGGCTCCATGGACCTTCTCGTACTCTTTGTTGATTGTGGTAGTTGACGCTTGGACGATACATTTCTCCAAGTAGCTGGCACCTTCTGCAGGATTGGTGATTAAGTGTGAAGTTACTTCCGCAGCTACCAATCTCACGTCTTCCCTTACATGCTCGACCAACCCCTGAAAAACCAGTACAATGTAAAACATCAGTAATCGAGCACCAATTTTGAGTTTGTAATAATGTCATACTTAAGATTCAATTGCTAACTTGATAGAAGTCGAGTGGGTTACATAACGTGGAGCCAGTTCTCAACTTCTTCCAAAACAGTTGCAATTTTCACTACAATATTTTACGATCAGTAATACCGTGTACTCGAATTTCAAATATCCAGCAATTTAAATAATAATTAATAAAACCTGGAAAGTTTTTTCAATGAAGAGTTTTAACTCCGATTCTCCGGACGAATTGAATAAATTACATAAGAATAGATGCTGGAATACATGCACTTATTCAAATCAATAAATTAACTTACTCACAGTTAAAAACACATAAACAAAGAATATTTTAACACCTTTTGGCTTATAATATGCAAGATTTTGCGAACATTCACAGATTTTTAACTATCAGTGGCATTAAGAATTAAACCAATTTATTACCAAAAATAGGGTGAACCTCGGTTGAAGAATAGGGTAGACAATTTCCGGAACACAACCAAGCACCTCGAGAACAGCAGAGAGGGTGGAGGAATCTGAAGAAAGACAAACAAAAAATAACCAAATAAGCCTAAGGGATTGTGTGTCAGTGTTATTTTCCCAACAACATGAAGAGTGAAAGGAAGGATTAGTTCCTGATGGTAGTTGAATAGAGACCATTTGCCTCAAAATTTATATATTACTAATGTCATCAAGAGCATCCGTATTGTTAGCAATACCTTTAGAAAAGATAAGAAAGTTGTTTCGGAGCTGAAGACTAATTGTGTTTGAAGTAGCCAATTTTCTAGTTCTCTTATTGAATTTCGTTAAAATAGGCACCTTTTAAATCATTTTTCTACATATTGAACTAGATGTGTACACTGAACAGCTCAGATGAACGAGGGGAAGTGCTGGTGGTTGCAAAATGTATCCTTGAGAGCAGCAGGGGACAGTCCAGGGCCTTGTTCAGGAGCTTGCAGAGAAGCACGAGGTCAGCAGAGCTCCGTCTTCTCACATGGGTGACCAGCTGGCATTTCCGCAACAAAATGTCATAATCGATGCCATCTGAAGGGATCCTTATCTTACAGGCAATATAGGTTAAGAATCTTCGATGGCCTCACTCTAGCCAATATCCATGGACTGCATGCAGGGGAGACCAAACAGTACAGGCATCCTCGAGCAAAGGCAGTTTACTCCACACTTTTGTATCTTCATGGTTGGGTTCTTATCCGAAATTTGTAAAGGTGTAACGATGATTGGCTCATTCCTTCAGAAAAGAGAACTATGGAGTTGGCTAAGAGAAACTATGTTTGACCTATTTGGATGGAAATGCGCGGCACAGACGGTATATGCTATCCATGCTAGTTTTGCCGTTGTTGTGTGATATCAGCTTGATATCTACGACCAGTATCTGCATGTCCGTGTGGATATTTGCCCGTTGGTCTTCTCGGCTACAGAGTGGAGACGCCTCCGTTTCAGTCCAGTTGTTAACAAGCCACGTAGCGTGTCGGGATGAGTTTGGGACATTTAAACCGCAAAGTTATCCTCAACGATGGAACGCCTTCTGAATTTGTACAGGAAAAAGGCGTGCTGTCCAGCAAACCTACGCGGTGTGAAAAAATGAAAGACGGGTGAATTTGTGGTGGTGAACTGAAGGAACGCTTGAAAACCGAAAAAAAAACTGGCAATGCTCAAAACGAGGTTGTCAGACTTTTACTTCGATGAGTAGTGTAGCTGTTCCTAGGCAAACGAAAGTACCGTAGAGGAATGGTGGAGATCCTGCAACCTAGCTAATGCTTCCAATGCCTTGTTCAGAGACACGAGAGACACACTCGTGTGAACCACCTGCCCCACCACGACGATCTTCAGTATGAGCCACTACTTTTGCAAGGTAAGATTTCATAACTTTTCTTAATGAAATAACTTCTTACGGTTGTAGATAGCATACGACTACAATGATACCGTTTACGGCGTAAATGGCACATAACGTCTGTACCAAAGCGCATGTATACTGTTATGATTCCTTCCAACTCATCGCTGTTTGTATAGTGACATACGCTTCTTGCATGGAGCTGTTAGTTTGAATCTTAATTTGAGTCCTAAATAACGTATGTAATCTGCAATGTTCAGGTATGTGAGTTATCAGTGTTTCACAGGCTAACGTAAGACCCCTTGACAAACATGTTAATGATTACCATGAGTTACTGGACTGATTGAAAAAACTAGGTCTTCTCCGCCTAACTTCACATACAGTACATTGATGATGTTCAGTTTCATTGATCGTTGACGCAATTTGAGATTCGTAGTAAGAAGAAGGTGGTACAATAATACGAGCTATTCAAAGACCTAGCATCATACAGTGGGTCCCGTTTGACATTATTGACTTCATAAATTGGATTTACAGCATCAATTGCCAGGCCTCCCCTGCTGATTTCGTCATAAAATAAAATAGAAACAGTATCAGGAAGCTATGAGCTCCTGTTTCTCAGCAAGGAAGACTGAGGACATCAATTTATCTGATGTAACAAGATTGAATCACTTTTGGTGGTAAAATAGCTAACATTATAGGAAAATTTCCCTCAAAACCTATCCCTTGAAAACACTTTGAACTTAGCTTCTAGTTTTGGTTTCCATCATCATCCAAGATCTTAATTTTTAGCTGAATTGGTATTTAGCGTGGTGCATGGCTGCACCACGCCTGATCAGTACATTCGTTTGAAACAAGCTCAACTACTTACTTGAGAAACCTTGAATTGAGCGTAATAGCAGGTCAGCATAAGCTGGTATCAGACCAGGGACTTCAGAGTCCAGTTTCTGAAAATGTTTTCTGATCAAAGGGCTCTCTTCGCAAGGGTGGATCAAATTTTCTGGCTCTGCGTCAGGGATGGCATCATTAGCAAGGCACAAACGGAGATACGTTACAACCTGAAAACCACACACAATTGTTACGAAAATAGGTACCAACTCCAATGGACTTTAGGTTATATTGATCGTGTTTATCTATGGAATCTTACTTCATTGAGTAGGTTGATGTCGTGTTTTGACTCTTTTTCTTTGTTCACGACCACTTGCAAGATCTCCCTGAACGAAACGAATCCGGATTCCAATTTGTCGTCTTTCTTGTTGCGTCGAGAAGTGTAGAGAGACTTTTTGGCTTCCAAACTAGTGTCTTCATCACTGAAAGACACCAAATTACTGGAGTTATTTAATATAATTAAATAGAAAAAAACAGAAACTTGATGGGAAAAACATATCTACACACACTTGGCGTTAATATTAGAAACCATGATATTTTCTGAATTCAACGTGGATAGGATAACACCTCCCGTACCATAAGCTCCAGCATCTAACTCTTTGATCTCTTAACGTATTTTCAAATTAGCGGTCCCTCTAATAGGCAGTTGGTAAAACAAGGATCCAGCTCAATTTTCCAAGGCCATAATTGAAAAGAATTGAAGAAGAATTTGGTGAGAATCATTCTAGGTTATGAGGTGAGCTCATTTCGTTGCCACTACTGCTTGCCATTTTCTTATATTTCTTATCCCTGCAATCCCTGAGCATTGATATTGGATGTTTTAGAACCTGTCTGGTTTATTTCTACTAGAAAGCTATCTGTAGCCTGGTTGTGGTCTTTATTTTGTTTACTATTATATTGTTGACAAGAGAGAATCCAGAGCATTACACTGTGACTGGTGCAATCTGAAATATGGCGATTGAATATATGATAGGTTAAGAGATTTGAAACTGAATTTAAAATCGATGGAACCAAAGACGTAAAGTGGAGGTAGGACAAATTATAATTCATTAATTACGGGAATATACCCATGCACGAACTGTGAGGTTAAATATAGAATAGTGTTGGATAAGCCCTGGATAGAACTAAACCAGATCAACCATCTAAAAACTCTAACCTAATTTTTTCGTTTGGGAACCATTCCGGAGCTTCTTATGAATTAGGTTTTCAAGAGTTAAGAATTTGAACGCTGAAAAGAAACTAACCCGCAAACAGTAGCCTGTAGGAGCATGTACACTTTTTCAGCATCGTGGGTAAGGGCTTCACTCAGGAATCTCACTGCTGCTGACCGTGTGGCCTTCAGCCCTTCAAACTCCAAACCTCTTGCTGCATGCACCATCTTCTCCGGAACGCCTTGAGGGCAAGAACAAAATCAATAACTACTTAAATCATTCATTTCCTGCATTACAACACGTGTCTAACAAATTAGCTCTCTAAATGAACGTTCTGCAACATTTGAAACAGATATGAATAGAAAGCAATGGATCTAGAAAGTGAAACTTGCAATTGAGAACCAATTTCCAAAAAACGCTGCAAATTCTTTCACTGGGGTTTATTATTCAATTGGCTTGCGTTCATGATTTGAATTTCTACTAAGCTTTGGAGTGTGCGTGTTTCACAGGTGATAGAGCGATCATTGAATTTCAGGAGATATGCATAGAGCACGTAAATCTGTTCTCAACCAAAATACCTATTTGGATTGTTCAGTTGATCATATTTGTGTGCCTCCTGAAATTCAATAATCACTCTATCACCTGTGAAACACGCACACTCCAAAGCTTAGTGAAATTCAAATCATGAACGCAAGCCAATTGAATAATAAACCCCCAGTGAACGAATTTGCAGCGTTTCATGCGTATCAGAATGCTTCAACCCGTGAATCGGCTACAAAAGCCTTTTAGGAGTTCACTCCAGTATCCACATTACCTCATCACTACATCACTACGTCACTAGGTTACTGCGATGAAAATATAAACAATAATAAACCAAAAAACGCAAATGTTGGCCCCATAAATCGGGAATGGTTTGAGCTACGAACCTGGGGAAGGGCTCATTCGATTACTCATGGAAAGTTCTTCAAAAAGAGTCCAAATTAAGGCCGCTTCGACTTTTTTTGAGGTTTTTAGGGATTTTACAAAACTTCGACAACCCTTAAAGGGCACTTTAATTTAAGTGAGAGTGCTGGCTAAAGAATTTTGGCGTTGTCGGACCAATATTGATTTTCCCTGAAAATTTCAGATATTTTGCTCCTGCCGTTTGGGAGAAATCGTGCGTACGGCGTAAAAATTGTTTATTGCAGATTCGGATTCTACACCCTTTGAAACGTAAACCATGAAATTTTTAGGGGGTTTTAGAATTTTTTTTTCAAGAGCGATTACGATGGTTTATTATTGAATATAAACCAAAAGAACCAAAATGATTTACTTAATGCTAAACTGAACCGAATATCATCTTTCTACGTCGTTTAGCAGTCTAAAATCCTTCAAATCTATTATTTTTCTCGTCAGGTATAAAGGAAGTTGATAGGAAATTCAGTTACCATTCAATTTTAACTTATTATTAACTCACCAGCGCTGGAGAAGTTCTGGAGTTTGGAAACGAGAAATTGACGTAGTGCGGCTTCATCTTCTTTTTCCAAACCCTGGTAAGCTTTGGCCATGGAGACAGCACAGTCTCGAGCAGCACTGCGAAGATCGACATCTATTTCCTGGGAAGATCGACGATTTTGGTTTAGTTAAGGGATGTATAAGGTTTGAGTAATGAAATTATCATCCCAAGAGATCTCTGAAATCCGTATTTCCAAAGATTTCTTGGAGTAAAGAATCCAGCAGCTCCAAGACTGGATCATAATGGTCTGCGACGAGTATGCTTCGTCCAACGAGTAAACGCTTAGTTCCAGAGCTGTTGCTCTGAAGCAAATGCTCTACCTCGGAGGTTATGCTCATAAGCAAAAGCTTCTACTTCTACCTTTTGCTTTGAGCATTTACTCCAACTTTATGCAAACAACCCAACGTATGCATGTCAAAATCAAGCCATCTCAAATAAAATTCAATTGGACTCACTGTTTCGATTTTCTTGAAAACAAACTCGACGATGGCCAAATCAGTTTTAGCCTTGTCAGAGCAACGAAGGACGAGAGACGAAAGAAGCGGGTAGGCCAGGAGTTTCGTCTTCTTATCAGTTCCGACCTCCATGTCCAACAGTTTTATCAGACCGGAGTTGAGCATCGTCTGCCACACTTGGTCAAGTTGTTTTTGAGGAAGGCTGGTACAAACGAAAATTATTAATACATTTGAATTGCATTCATGATTGAAGTTAAAACACAACAGGAAGATTCGAAAGACACCATTCGAGAACAGTGAAATCTGTTCTCAACCAAAATACCTATATGGGTTGTTCAGTTGATCATATTTGTGTGCCTCCTGAAATTCAATAATCACTCTATCACCTGTGAAACACGCACACTCCAAAGCTCAGTAGAAATTCAAATCATGGACGCAAGCCAATTGAATAATAAACCCCAGTGAAAGAATTTGCAGCGTTTCATGCGTATCAGAATGCTTCAACCCGTGTATCGGCTACAAAGCCTTTTAGGAGTTCACTCCAGTATCCACATTACTACATCACTAGGTTACTGCGATGAAAACATAAACAATAATAAACCAAAAAACCCAAACGTTGGCACCATAAATCGGGCCGTATATCGTGAATGGTTTGAGCTACAAACCTGGGGAAGGGCTCATTCGATTCCTCATGGAAAGTTCTTCAAAAAGATTCCAAATTTAGGCCGCTTCGACTTTCTTTGAGGTTTTTAGGGATTTTACAAAACTTCGACAACCCTTAAAGGGCACTTTAAATTAAGTGAGAGTGCTGGCTAAAGAATTGGGGCTTTATCGGACCAATATTGATTTTTCCTGAAAATTTCAGATTTTTTGCTCCAGCCGTTTGGGAGAAATCGTGCGTACGGCGTAAGGCATACGGCGGACGGACGGAAAAATTTTATATTGCAGATTTGGATTCTACACCAACATTTTTTTTTTTTCTCAAGAGCGATTACAATGGTTTATTATTGAATAATAAACCAAAATGAACAATTAGATAATATCATTAGTGGAAATACGAAGTTTCTGAACTATAGCGCCTCTGACGGTCATTTAATCAACTACACGAATAATTCAGGAGTTTGTATAATAAACTATTGAGTAGGCTGTGCCTCTTTCTCCATCACTGATAAGGTTATCATTACTCCTACAATATACATATAGTAAAATGTGATTCACATCCTATTTAGACTAAATCTTTCCTCGTTTCCAGAGTACATTATATTTACTTATTGGAAAAACACTTACTATTTAATGACACTTGCAGCTAATCCGAGAGCACTCTGTTTCAACTTGGGACTACTATAAGCTCCGTACAGCGATTCAAAAAGCACCTGAAAAATAGTAAACAGTTACTTATAAATTTGATTAATACGGAAAGCCAAATAACAAAATTGTTAGCAATGTTTCTTTGACAAACAATTGTGACTGAAACAAGACTGTGTTGTACATGACACATCCTACACGTCATTTTAGCTGTTAAATGTCTTTCATGAGCAAGATTTGCAAGAGAACAGATCAGAACACTCACTGGACGAACCTTCAACAAAAATCACTCCCCACAGCCACAGGGGGTGAGGTTGGGGTTTTTCAGTTGTCATCAACGTCCAGAATCTTCACAATCTTGAAATGACCTCGGAGCCTCAAAAGGCAGGCTATCGCTTGATTTTCGATTGATTCATTTATTGTGAGAATTTTTAGGTCGTTGTGGATATCATCAAAAATCTAGTAGCGGTACACATCGACGAATGACCGCATTTTTATCATAATTACTTTGAAAAGTGCAGCACCAGAGCTGTCCACCATATGTCCTCACTGGCTTTAGGACCTCATTGTTTAAGGTTAACTTATTTTGAATGGACAATTTAGATTTTCTACCAACCAAACAATCAATTTTTCTGAATTGGGTGTCCAATTCATTCAATGGTGAGTCAATTTCTCTGGAATCGCTGTGTAATATCACAATTACTTTGAAAAACTCGCATCCAGAGCTGTGCAACATACTTCCACACTGGCTTTAGGACTGATTGTTTAAGGTTAATTAATTTTCAAAAGACAATTTTGATTGTCTACCAATCAACCAATACATCTTCTGAATTTGGTGTCCAATTCTGTTTATTTCATTTTTCACATGCACTCTCCTTGTATCCAGAGTTATACCAAATATTGCGCCCCATTTGTGTAAGAATCTTCCATTAAGAAAGGCTGGTATATTTTTTATTTGACGGTTTCTAAAACCAGCATCGACTGATTTTGCCTCATTCTCCACTTCGGGGTACCGGCCAATATCCCTCCTCCCCGTTATGTCGAAACTGTTCGAAAAGCTGCTTCTTAAACGACTTAAACCACTAATAGAAGATAGAAATTTGATCCCAAATCACCAATTCGGATTCAGACAACGACACTCTACAATAGATCAAGTCCATCGAATCACTAACATAATTGAGAGGGCCCTTGAAGGTAAAAAAATATGTGCCAGTATCTTCTTGGATGTGGCTCAAGCCTTTGACAAGGTTTGGCACGAGGGACTAGAGTACAAACTGCACAGGGATCTCCCAAGACAGTACTACTTACTACTGAAGTCCTACCTAGAAAATAGACATTTCAGGGTGAAGCAAGATGACCAATACACCGGCTTGAAGCCCATAAAAGCAGGGGTCCCGCAGGGTAGTGTTTTAGGGCCAGTACTCTACCTCCTGTACACACGGGACTTACCCCAACAAGAAGGCACAACTGTTGCCACCTTTGCAGATGATACGGCTATCCTCTCTGTTGGAGATGATATAGAAGCTGCAACACGCAAACTGCAGACGTCTACTACTGAGGTTTCTAAGTGGACCAAGATGTGGAGAATGAAGCTGAACGAATCAAAATCAGCCCACATCAACTTCACTAACCGAAAAGTCCCAATCTTGGATGTTGAGATCAATTCGAATAAAATACCGCATACTGAAGCAGTTAAATACTTGGGTTTGACACTTGACTCCAAATTAAACTGGGATAAACACATAGAAAAGAAGAAAGAAGAACTTAGAATCAAGTACAGAAGGATGTATTGGCTAATGGGTAGGAATTCCCATCTCTCTCTTCACAACAAACTGCTTATATATAAGCAGATCCTTCGCCCTATTTGGACCTATGGGATACAGATCTGGGGCTGTGCCAAGAAATCAAATATTAAGAAAATCCAAACCTTTCAGAATAAAATACTTAGAAGTATAGTTGGAGCCCCTTGGTACATGCGAAACGATGATATTCATCGAGATTTGAGGATGGAGACAGTCTATGAAATTATTGCAAAATACGCAAAGAAGCATGAACATCGCCTCCACAAACACGAGAACCCGGAGATGCTCTACGTTTTGGACAACGAAGGTGAAATCCGCCGTCTCAAGCGAAACAAACCACTGGGTGAATAGAAGTGCAATCGAACTCAGTACTAATTAATTGAGCTATATAATAAAGGGCTAGGTTTTGCTGTAAACCTACCCTCTTGGAGTGTATCTTTATCGATATGTAAAATTGCTAGATGAAATGTATTTGATTTTTCAGTCGCAATTAATAAATCACGAAAAAAAAAATTCTCCACTTAATTTCTTATTTGTGGAGATTTGATGTGAATCCTTCAAGTTTTGAAATCGATTCTCGATTGTTTTCACCAATGGCAAGAACAGCCACATCATCTGCAAATGACGCCATGGTGTAACCCTCCTGTTCATGCAAATCGCTTGTGTAAAGGACTTTCAAGAATGGACCAAATACACTTCCTTGTGATACGCCAACATAAATTATTAAGAATAGATAGGAATGAAGAAGTTCAACATTTTGGTGAAAGCGTTTATGGTCAAATCCCTTGTGCTGCTTGATAAATATGGCACAGACTAAAAGTGCTATTCCATTATTATCAATAATGTGTCCAGCACGAGTGTCCTTGAAGAATATGAAGAATCTATTTATAAACAATCACTATTTATTACACATCAAGTTAGACTACAAACGTTGCTTGACTTAAGGTTTATAGTTATAATTTAACCAAACTGGACTAAACATTTAAAAATTAATAAGTCCATTCTTTAGATTTGATTAGTAAACGCAAGGATATAACTTTGGATGTATCTGCTCATCTTTCGTAATTCAAGATTATTCATTATCCAACAGGTTAAGTAGATATGAAATGTGTAAATTAGTTCGACAGTTCAATTCACACAAAAAAAAAGTCAGGAAAATTCCCTTCCGTTCCTAAGGTAAAAATACTGTACTGTGACTGACAGCAGCGTTACCAGATAGTAAGCATACTGAAGACGTTTTTTTCCATGAATACTTCATTTTAATACTGTCATTCAACGAGGAACATTGTTTTCCTAGTAGCTTTCTTTTGTAATTTGCTTAGCCACCATACAATTCAGAAGTGAGCATTAGAAAGAGCCAATTCAATCTTCAACAACGAAGAAAATTCTAAATTTCTCACCTGAATAGCGGTAGGCCATGGGATGACTCGGAATTTCGCCATGTGATGGAGCAGCTTGAACCTGAGTCTGTCGTTGAGATACGCGATTTTCTTGTTCCCTTCTCCACCGCACATGTACAAGGTGTACAACGGCTTCACGGTCTCCAATTTATCGTAATCGACGGTACTACAACCAAGAAAACACATTCAAATATAGTTCACATACAACCAGCATATGTCTGGAGGAACCACTTGAAAAATTAACAATTTTTATACGTTGCATCCCAATGCGACTTAAGCCTGTAAAACGTGGAGGTGATGGAATGGTACAGTTGCCCCTTTGATGAACTGAATGCGGATAATGCCCGCAACACTCAGAAGATGTCCTAGATGCTGGAAGGCGTCTGGTATATCTCCTGAGGCGGCGGATTCAAGAGTCGGTAACGGCGAACTAACCATATCCATCACAAGCCTCATCTCAGAATTTCAGGCCATTCTGACGCCAGGGGCTGTCAAAAGTTAACTTCATTCATAGTTAACTGTACAATCAGCCACTAGTAATGTTCTGTGAATTTTGAAGCTCTTACACTTCTGGTAAAAGATTTGCATAAAGAGTGAATTTTACGGGAAATTTTCTGCTCCTTCTGGTGGTGTGGTTTGTTTACTGTTTTTCATGATTAGCTTGGTCACCTAACTCAAATGTTACTTACAATGATGAAACTTGTGTAATTCTTCGAGAACATGAGATGCACGTCCCTTACCACCTAATGACATTCACGACACTGGGACATCAAAGATCTTCAAATCAGAAGAAACATGAGGAAAGGTATGTTTAGACTATTAATGGTGGATGTAGCTTGCAAACAAAGTGAACAGCCCTTGTTTTTTTTCGATAAGGGATGGGAGGAGCCCCTGGTCACTGAGACCGCTAGGATCTATTGTGACGCTGTCCCCATTTTTAATTCAAAACCTTATTAATAACCTCTTCGTTCACAAAGTGTAGGAGGTTTTCAGGCGTTTCCAAGGCAATATCAGAGGGTGTTAGGGCACCCTTCCCGAAATGCCGGAATCTAGTTGATGCAACAGCAGGACAATTACAGAGGATGTGTTCTGCTGTTTCCGCCTCTTCGCAGCAGAGCCGGCATTCTACTGTCCTGGCCTTACCCATTTTGTTTCGGTGGTACCTTAGGGGGCAGTGGCCAGTCAGAAGACCCACTAGTTTACGAAGGTCTTTGCGCCTCAATGATAGAAGGGCTTTTGCGCGTTTCCTTGATATAGAGAGGAACCGCTTGGCTTGCCTCTGCTTAGGAGTGTTGTGCCAGTATTCTGTGCGTGTTTTGTCCTCCCATTTCTGAACCTGTTGAGTTATATAACTCTTGGTAACCCCTAGTTGGGGTTCAGGTCCAATTGGATTGGACTCTGATCCCTTTTTAGCAAGGCGATCAGCTTCCTCGTTGCCTTTTATTCCCTCATGACCCGGCACCCATAGTAGCATCAGTTTGTTGCCCCAGGCCGCAGCCTTGAGGGAGTTTAGGCAACTCCAAGTCAGCTTTGAAGTTACCGAGAAGGCAGAAATAGCCTTTAGTGCTGCTTGGCTGTCAGATAGTATATATATATATATATATCGTTGCACCTTTGAGTCGTTTCCTGGCAATCTCTTCTGCACATATTTCTATAGCATGGGTTTCCGTTGATATATGGTTGCGGTCGAACCTAGAGGCTTGCCCAGTTTGAAATTGGGGCCTTTGCCTCATTCATCACGGCAGCCATCTGTGTACCAACAGCCCTTGTAGGCAAGCATATAACGGTATGGGAATCGATATGACATTCTACAGAGTCACGTGAAGTATCACTAGAATTTGACAGCGTAATATTAAAAAATTGTCGATTTAAAAAAATAAATACTCAATTTATTTTTTAACAGTTTAATCACACTGGCTCACTGAATGATGTAATTTACTAACTTAGAAGAATACCGGGAAATGCTACCAGAATCACACATACCAATGCCCCAAGCTGATATTCGTGATAGGAATTTATGGCTGGCAATAAAATGGACATCAAAATTCTAAAATCAGTAAGAAATATCGAACAATGGACTTACTCGATTTTTTTCATTTGTGTTTCTGCCGCATCAATAACTATAGAGCGGCTATCAGCTGTTCCAATTACCAGATGAGGGTATACTTCCAGTGACCCCAAAGTGCCCAGGAACTGAATGACGCTGATTTTCAACTGTATAGAGCACATAACATAGATACGTTAATATCATAGTAACATCGGCATCAGAAAGACATTTCTTAAAAAACAGGCATTTAATTAGTTCTTTTTGCTTTGCAATCTCATTTTGAAGCAATATGTATCACCCAGAAATCATGGATTTTTGCAAATTAGAAGAAATCAGTTCATTACTAGAAGATACTCTTACAATCCAAGAAGAATGTGGCGTTCTGGACAGTCTGCCACAACAGACATAACGGTAAAATATGTACTAAACCATCAACGTTTGTGAGGAGCAAGTTGGATAACTCAATCATTAATACAATATAGTCTTTGAATATTCAGCTCCCAAAACTTAATACCGAGCGTGCAAAGAATAATTCTTATCATAAGGTACTGCGTTTCCTGTATGCCTGTAAAATTAACACTAATGATTTTGGTGATTAAGGGAGCGTTAGGAACTAGATTTTGATTAAAATTCAAGAATTTATGGGATGAAATGTATTTAAATATTTTATGTAGCTTCTATCTAACTGTTTGGTCAAATTAAGTCTTTTTTTCTGGGAATACACCAGCCGCCACAAGTATGGAAGAACTTAGTAGGTTGGTGGGCAGAGGAAAGAATTCGTATTTTATTACTGTCATTTCTGTGATTTATTTTTTCATTTCCCTGTCATTAATTTATATTCTTGATATTCTATTCTACAAGATTTCAGAGTGAATAGAAGCTACACTCATTTTCTTGAACTATCTATCTTCTATCATCGTTTTCCAATAGAATTAGACTCTAGTAGCATTTCGTGAAGTGCAGATCATTTTTGGAGAGAAGAAAGACATTTAATTATACATAAATACCTGTTCCAAATTGTCGGAGGACAAATCTAGAAGTCCATCTTTGGTGAGGCGAAGTAGCGAATACTGCGAGATATCGATGAGAGTAGGGGGAATGTTATCAGGATCGGGCTTGATGCTGAAAACACAATAATGATTAATAACACAGAAAAATCAATCAAGTGCCTGGTCCGCAGCCCAACTTCTTATCCAAGTATCTTTCATTGCCTACTAAATCTCATTAAGAAATATACCACTGAAAATGTACTTGTTGCCATGGAGTCTCCACCACAGCCCATACCAATTAGTAGAGTTTCCATTCCATGGCAATAAATTTCCTGTACAGGCTATAGTGGCTGTATCCCTCGTCTTTTCCAACTACCTTCAATTACCTATTAAAGAATCATTAAGAATAAGGTAGCACTGAACGTTAACTTGATTTTGGTTTCCATGGGATTTTGATTAAAATTCACCATGGGACTGAACAATGTATTTAAATATTTCAGCTTCTATCTAACTGTTTGATCAAATTAAGTCTTTTTTTCTGGGAATACACCAGCCGCACTTGAATGTACTTGAAGAACTTTGTAGGTTGGTGGGCAGAGGAAAGAATTCGTATTTTAACTGTCGCATATTTTTTCATTTTTCTGCAATTAATTTAGATATTTCTACAAGATTTCAGTGATAGGCTGTATTTTCTTGAACTATGCTTCTATCATCGTTTTCCGATAGAATTACACTTTAGTAGAAACAAGTTCGCTCATTTCTTTAATTATACACAAATACCTGTTCCAAATTGTCGGAACTAATCTTTTCCATCTTTGGTGAGGCAAGTAACTGCTATCGATGAAATGTTGCTGAAAACCCAATAATGATTAATAACACAGAAAAATCTAAGTGCTTGGTCCGCAGCCCAATAAATCTCATTAAGAAATATACCACTGAAAATGTACTTGTTGCCATGGAGTCTCCACCACAGCCCGCACCAATTAGTAGAGTTTCCATTCCATGGCAATAAATTTCCTGTACAGGCTATAGTGGCTGTATCCCTCGTCTTTTCCAACTACCTTCAATTAACTATTAAACCTCATTAAGAAATAAGATAGCACTGAACGTGGACTTGTTTCCATGGAGCCTCTACCACAGTCCAAAGCAACCCTGAAGAGTTCCCTTGCCTCCTGGCATATTGGCAATAGAATTTCTTGTATAGGCTGTAGTGCTTTGCTCCACACCTCCACTTCTTCTCTAACTACCTTCAATGTTATTTAGAAATAATCTAACAATTAACATGGATTTGTTGCCATGGAGTCTCCACCACAGTCCATAGCAACCCTGAAGAATTCCCTTGCCCGGCATATTGGCAATAGAATTTCTTGGTATAGGCTGTAGTGCTTTGCTCCACACCCCACTTGTATTCTAACTAGCTTCAATCACCTACTAAATTCCATTAAAAGATGAAGTACCACAGAACACGGACTTGTTGCCATGGAGTTACCACCACAACCCACAGCAACCTTGAAGAGTTCCCATGCCATGGGAATAGAATTTCCTTTATAGGCTGCAATGCCTGTATCCACACCTAACTTCTTTTCTAACTACCTTCAATTAGCTACTAAATCTCATTTAGAAATAAGATAATACTACCATGGACTACTGGTGGACCAGTTGCCACGGACTCTATTGGCAGAGTCCAAATAGCTAATTATTTAACAATTTACAAGATTGGCACACTTTTCCAAGTGATACTGTTCTTTAGAAACCATCAATTACCGCATTGTTCGTTATCATTTTAGGTGATATTTGAGAAAATCGTACCCATATTAGAAAAGAGTTTTGCTCTAATGACTTCATATTCTTAGAAAATTTGGTAAATAGCGAACTACACCGCACCATACTTAATTTTTCTATCTAAATTAAAATATTTGCATAAATTACTGTAAATCATACCGACCCATAAGGTAATAGAAGAATGTCCCTGGCTATTTCCAAAAGCAGCTTCCTGACAGTGGGTTTATCTTGAAGGCCGAAGAGGTTAGCTCGATCTTTGTCTTCTCTTGGGTAATGGAATCCTTTCAGATTCGAAAGCACCAAAATGCAGAGGCTGAAAACACAGATAACCGTAATTAAGGGAATAAACTTGGAGAAATACTGCAAATAGCGTCTGATTCTTAGTGTTTGTCGGGCAATTAAGTATTTACCAACCTTTCCTGGTGAGCAAGAGGGCGGGTTTCTGCAGCTTGAATCAACGGCGTGATCAATTCCCATTTTTTCTCTTGACTGAGGCGAGGGAATCCCATTTTGATGTAAATTATGGCAAAGTTCTGTCGGGACAAAACACACCGAAACAATCATAAAATGTTTCTAATTCAGGAACTACACCACACAAGAAATAGAGCCCATCCAAAAGCAAGCACGTCCATTTTCTTCGTAAAGAGGCTGGTTTGCCTGTCAGTTTTTATCATAACTAAGCTAATGTAAGCATGAACCTCTCATTTTCAAGTTCGAAAATAGCAAGCCCGACCAAAGGCCAATATCGTTTGATGACTTGCCCAGACAAAAACACTTCTCATCATGATACTTTACCTCTTGACACCTAACAATGATCATTCGTCGTTTCCTAGTGTTTATTGAAACATAATCGCATAGGTAACAATATTTGGTCCATACCATTAAAAAACGTCTGCCAAGTGGGTGTGGCACATAGCTTCCTCGTATCCATAACATGACTGTATAGAGTATGCAATATGGTTCGATCCAAGCTCGAGGCTAAAACTTTATTTTCTCTTTATTACTCACGAGGACCATCTTTACATCAGTCCGAACAATCCCTGAAAATTTCATCGAAATCAGTCATTAACTCCCGGAGTTATGCGTGTAACAAGGATTTCACGTTTGCGCATGCGCAGAGGCTACTATTGATCCGGGGGTCATGAAACTTATAGGGGACCACCTACACATCAAACCGAACAATCCCTGAAAATATCATCGAAATTGGTCAAGTACTCCCGGAGTTATGCGCGTAACAATGATTTCACGTTTGCGCATGCGCAGAGGCTACTATTGATCCGGGGGTCATGAAACTTATAGGGGACCATCTAACATCAAACCGAACAATCCCTGAAAATTTCATCGAAATTGGTCAAGAACTCTCGGAGGTATGCGCGTAACAAGGATTTTACGTTTGTGCATGCGCAGAGGCTACTATTGATCCGGGGGTCATGAAACCTATAGGGAACCATCTACACCCCAACCCGCACAATCCCTGAAAATTTCATCAAAATCGGACTATAACTTCGTGTAGTTTTGCCCATAACAAGGATTAGCTGAAAGACAGACACGGAACCAAAATTGTTCAGAAAGGTCTAAAACGCAAAATGGGAGTGGAATTTTTGATTTTGGAGACAAAAAAATTTTCACATTCCGAAAGTGAAAACAATGCTTCCGCTACCTTGGTAGACTCGGAAGCAAAACACAATCTTACAAAACTATATTCTTGAAAAAACGTCATTCATTGATTACAGTAATATGCTGATTAAAATACTACAACATTACGCAGTCGTGTCAAGATTCTGGTACTTCGGAAGTGGCAGAATTCTCAACATTGTCAGCACAAATTCTATACGTCAACGTTGTGACGTAAGCTTCTCACAATTAGTAAAAGCGCAAAAACGGAACAAATTCCGTAAATGATCCTAATTGTCAACAGGGTTTCAAACTAGAAGAACGATACCTATATGCGATTTATACGTCATCGTGGTGGAGTAAGCTTCTCATTATCAGTAAAAGCAGTAGTGGTACTTGAGAAATGGCACAAATTTCGCAAATGATCAGAACTATTTGATGGATATGGTTAGTAGGCCCTTCCTGATTCTTGAATCCGTTGCTTTGGTGTTTCAAGCGTTCAAGTCATTCTCTGAGCATGGCGGAGCATTAAACTGCATTCAGCTCAATGGAAGGGGCAACTTTACCATTCCATCACCTCACAACTGTCAGCACAGTTTCGAACAAGATGAATGAAATCAACCTTAGGTTTATATAATCTAGCCAATGAGTAATGAGTGTTAAGTGACTGTGTCAGAATTCTTTCAATTCTAAAGACTTAACAAGAATATCTTCATTATAAAAGCGAACAAGTCATTAGTAGCCAGAACAAACAGAAAATATCCATGAGAAAAATCTGATTTGTCCTTATTTAAGCCTTACCGGTCAGAACTACTTTATTTAAATTGTGTATACAGTCATTATTAAATGACCTAATACATTTAAAGGGTTTTATAATATAAAATTGGATACTGGGTGTATTCATATAAGAAACAACGGATATAGGACACTTTGATTTATTCGATTACGAAAGACGGAAAACTAGACGAGCGGGGGGCAACAAGTATAATAATGATGGAGGTACACTGAAGCCAGTTCACAGCAGGGAGGGAGGCGCAATGCTGCCAACCCTATATAACTAAAAGTCTTTATTTCTTAACAAAGGGCCATATCAGTGCGCCAGCTTTCAGGAACAGTTTTCAACCTCTACTGAATGGACGTACTTGCTCTTTAAATCAAATTTATCAGTTCAAAAGTTGCAAAACATATCATTGGTCTTAAAGGTCTTAAACATATTAATGGTCTTATGGTCTTATCAGTGGTTTCTAATAGACAAATACTTGCCACGATGAAGGCAGAGGCTTTCGGATCGCTGTATAACTGCAGAAGTTGGTGAACGGGTAGCTGAACTCTTTTCGAAGCTCTCACTCTTTTTGAAACGTGGGAGAGCAGCTCTATCACCTGATAAATCAACAAATAATTGAACAACACGTATCACATTAATCTGATTCGAATTAATCACAATTTGACTTTTGTTTATGTAGAAAACAAAAAACTGGCATATTTTAAGAACTATATATATTTTTAGGAACATCCCGTATTGTTTTATGCAGGACGCTGAATTATTGAGTGGTCCAATTCTTTCAATCTCCATGACAAGTGCAAATAGCACGATCTCGAATCACCAGCGTATTCTATCCATATCCTTGACGGTTTTTCTTCGTGTAGAGTGGCCATTTTGAATTTGATCAGACACGGAGAAAAGATTTTTAGGGACGACTACAGATGGTTATGTGAGTGGGGATGTTAGAGTTCAGGTCACAGGCCCAAATCAACTTAATTCAGTGCCTTTTCCAAAAACACATCAACTACCCCCCGAAAAAAAACGTTGGTACCAACTTGGATTCGAACCCGGGACCTCTCTCTTTCCATTGTCGGACCACAAAAATTGTCAACTGATGCCCACTTGCATGTGTCTCCACGATCTAAACTACGCAGAACCTATGCTCCCCACAGAAATTGAAGAAGTTAGGCTACTCCTTGGTTTAACGTCTTTGTTGATTGATATAGTCGTTCCCAAAGCAGATATATCTTTGATTTGCAATATAAATTACTCAGTATACCGAATTCATAGTAAATTGAAAAATATATACCTTAATAAGAACACTCACAAGTTACAAACCCATTTACTTTTAGATCTAATCAATAAGAAATAACTTATCTCAAAGGGAGAGCCTAGTGCCCTCTTACCCTCAACACCCAGTAGAAAACGTCGTAATGTAGTGGAAATGTTTGGAAACTAGGTAATGAGTAGGGCTCGGATTTGGGCATACGAGCATATCTTACTGGTTAATTATACTCATCAATAGAAGCGTTTTAGCACCAGAACCAGCTTTGTAGGATGATTAGAACAAAAGTTATAAAAGCATATTTAAGAATGAATGGGCCATTTTGCGCGAACTGCGCGAGCTTTCACCCGGTGCAAACAATATTATCTCAGCTGTGAAGAAAATCTTTGTCGAGGCTCCAAGCCGCCTAAGAGCGTTCATAGCAATGCACCCAGAGCTTGCACTGCCTCCTGAATCCATTCTTACTCGTTGGGGAACTTGAGTGTCAGCTGCTCTCTACTACACTGAAAACTGGGAAGCCGTGAAAGCCATAATTGAAACGTTTGATGAAGAGAGTAGCAGGAACGTAGTAGCAGCCAAGGCAGTGTTTGAGATTAATGCAGCCATCTCGGAGCTCTTTCATCAAAGCTCACATGGGATTCATATAAGCATGAATGGGCCATTTTGCGCGAACTGCGCGAGCTTTCACCCGGTGCAAACAATATTATCTCAGCTGTGAAGAAAATCTTCGTCGAGGCTCCTAGCCACGTAAGAGCGTTCATAGCAATGCACCCAGAGCTTGCACTGCCTCTTGAATCCATTCTTACTCGTTGGGGAACTTGGGTGTCAGCTGCTCTCTACTACACTGAAAACTGGGAAGCCGTGAAAGCCATAATTGAAACGTTTGATGAAGAGAGTAGCAGGAACATAGTAGCAGCCAAGGCAGCGTTTGAGGATAATGCAGCCATCTCGGAGCTCTTTCATCAAAGCTCACATGGGATTCATATAAGCATGAATGGGCCATTTTGCGCGAACTGCGCGAGCTTTCACCCGGTGCAAACAATATTATCTCAGCTGTGAAGAAAATCTTCGTCGAGGCTCCTAGCCACATAAGAGCGTTCATAGCAATGCACCCAGAGCTTGCACTGCCTCTTGAATCCATTCTTACTCGTTGGGTAACTTGGGTGTCAGCTGCTCTCTACTACACTGAAAACTGGGAAGCCGTGAAAGCCATAATTGAAACGTTTGATGAAGAGAGTAGCAGGAACGTAGTAGCAGCCAAGGCAGCGTATGAGGATAATGCAGCCATCTCGGAGCTCTTTCATCAAAGCTCACATGGGATTCATTCCCGAACTGATCGCCAGCTTTGAATTTGAGGGAAAAGAGCTTACCAAACCGTCGAACTTATGGTTGACGCCCTTGAGAAAGCCGAGAAGTGGCCAGGGAAAAATGGGCAATGAGAGAGAACTTCAAAACTGTCATTGAACGGGATCCTGGGTGGGAGGTTGCGTGCAACTTGTCGCAAATGTTGAAAGGTAAGACAACTGAAGAGGATTCAATTAAAGCAAAAGCTACTCAATTAGGGAGCTGTTTGTTAAAAATCTCTCACTATATTATTTTAAGCATTAAAAATAAATAAAATATCTGCCACGATTAGAAATTTTACAGGTCAGATTTGAATTGCCTTCACAAGATTTCGTTTGGATGGAAATGTTACGAAAAAAATCCCTCGTGCAACAAAAAATGTTGCAAATTAGTGTTTAAGTGTAGACACCCTGTATATGTATCTATTTCAACATGACACCAATTGGAAGCACAAATCTTTACCTACTAGAAATCATTCACAACTTCTTAGAAATCACACTAAAGAAGGAAGTAGAATAAGGAAGCCTTGGTAAGCTAGAATAAGGTTATACATGAAATGGATTACAAATACGTAGAGCATGATGTAAAATAATAAACAGTATAACCGTAAATCTATATTTTAAAGATTTTTCAACCATTTCCAGACCTTTTAGAACGAGCATATGGAGTGCAGAATTTTTCGAGCATTGTAAAAGCATAAAATTCAAGAAATAGAATGCTAATTATGATGTCTAACCTATATAGAGCACTTTTCAAAGAGTAATGAAATAAATTTTCATGGTTGATAATTATCATTCCGCGATGCGTTAATGAATTAGGGACCTTGTAATTAATTTACAATTATTGGTTCAATAAAACAATAGTTTAATGGAGCTTTAAACCAATAGTAGAAACATTTCAATTCGTAAATAATTAGGGTGATGACTTTTGGGGCCTCAACAACAAAATTGTTCAATTATCATTCCCAGCGTTACCACCCCTTGAAAAGCGGATATACTCTGATATTTTCGTCTTTATATAGTTTGATGGAGTATTTCTCAATCCCATTACTTTAGGACCAAACGGAGAGGGCTCCCTGAATGAATTGAACCCTAGTCGCGTCACAAATCCAGAATGAATAGGCGGATTGGCAGCGTGGCAGCTGTCAACGAAACGCTTGAAATATCTCTTTACATCGTAGGAAGAGTAAAATCACTCCAAATTGGCATTCAAGGGTTAAAAATAGATTGAGCAAACCGATCCTAACCCTAGTAATGAGTAAATAGAAACGAGACATACCTTATTCCGAACGACTTCATAGGGGCTCGCTGATTTTTTCAAGATGACCGGCAAACATTTAGCGATGCTCTCTTCGAACTGTTCGTCCGTGTCTGACATGACGACCCTCAGGAAAATCCTCTCCAGTAGAGCTGAGGAAGTTATTCGTTCATTTAGTTATTTTCATTCCAACTGTGCTTATGAATTAGACACTTAATTACTAAGCTTTAAAGCCATAGCCACACCTGTGGTACTTGGCAAGTACTTATTATTAGTCAAATACTGATTATTCGGCATTCTTTGAGTCAGGGGCAGCTGCTGACAGGAGCACAGGTGCATCTGCACCCTGATACCTGATAATAACGATATTAAAAGTATAATATCATCATAACACACAGGGAACACAGCGTTCCTGACACTGACATATACAAGAGTATACATGGGAATATGAAGAATCGATGGCAGCTAGCCTATGATTCCACCGTAGCTCATCGCTATCGAGAATGTAACTCTATCATCTCGGTGAAACCATGGTTCAGAATGTTAGAGCATAGCAGAGCAGATACCAGGAAAATAGCTCGTCTTCGCTCGAATCATGGCGTATGTGGAGCTTATTTGCATAGAATAGGACTCGCATGCAGTTCACGGTGTAATTTCTGTCCACACGAGGAGGAGACCCTGGAGCATATCATCATGACGTGCCCCAGGTACTTACATTTGAGAGCTGGGATGATGGACAACATTGGGCAACATCTCCAACAACCAATGTATTATGATCAAATTATAAATTGTATAACTGTATTCAGTTTACAAGTCATTATGTTCATTTTTGCAAGAAGGGAATATAAAAATTTTTCTTTTCTTTTAATACGAAGACACAAGTGTTAACACATTCTGATCTATTTGTCCAACTGAGGAGCTTACTTTCAAAAAGGCACATATCCAAATCTGGGAGAAAACGTTTTTTTCTCAATTTTCTATCTCTGAGTATGAGTTGAATCAGATCTCCCTATCATTTCCGAACAAAACAGAACACATCCACGTCAAATCCGGGGCTAAAGTTATGTGTTTGCATCAAAAGGTAACAAATCCGTCCCCTACATTTTTTTTCAGTGCCTTGCAATCGAAATGGCACATATCCTCCGAATTTCTTCAGGCGATAAGTCGTGGGTTTTCAAAAAGGCACATATCCAAAAAGAAGCATTGCGCCTTCGTCTTGACGTTGAATATTTACACGAGATTCGATAGATGGCAGGCATGACAAATGAAAATATGGAATCAGGTAAAGTTTCCAATAAAACCTACAGAATGGAGAATGAATTCTTTCTTTTTCAAAAAGGCACAAATCCATGAGTTTTGATCAAAAGGGCACATTTCCAAAGTGAAAATGGATATACAGCCTCGCGTTTTGGAGAAAATTGATTCATATTCTGAGGCATCTTTATCTGTGCCTTCTCACATATTACTCCGATGAGAAACTGCAGAAAAACATCACTAATCTGCAAATCGTTCTTTTTTTTTCACTTCCTGAACATTTTGTCGGAATGGATATGTGCCTGTTTGAAAGTAAGCTCCTCAACTGGCCTATACTTTACTAGAAGGATTGATGTAGGATATTTTTTGTTATTAAGATACGAGCATCCAGACCAGCAAACTAGACAGAACACACATCGAAAGCGTGGACCTATATCGATAGGAGACATCGTGTTTTTCAATACGTCAACGGTCTTATCAGGATGGGGTTTCCTATTCTCGACTTCTACCGAAGTTTTTTAAAAAGTATGATTGAGTCGTTTCACGATATTATCCTATATATATCGATGAAAGTACACATCGATACATGTTCAAATGAGCCTGATAAGAGGTAGGGGTTACCTATTCTCTACTTCAACCCACGATTTAAAGCCGAGAAAGCGGACAATATTGATCTCGTTTACGTATTGGTAGTTCAATCAAATTGGATGTTATAAATATGTTTTTTACCTCCGTTGATTTGAATTTAACGAGTACAACTCAAGAGCGATTTCATTTTCCTGAAAATGGTCATTTTAAAGTTTTTACCGCATATTTTCTGAAAAACCGAAGTAATTCAACTCTTCTAGAAATATAGGTAAGTGTGAGTAATATGAGTGCTCAGAAGAACTCACCATTTTCCTCGTTTTCAGTCCCCATTTCCAATACTAGGGAGTTGAGCGGCGAACCAGACAAACGACCAATATCTTTCCACACTTATCAATGGAGAGGAACGATGAGTTTTACAAATTGAAAAACTAAATTTTCAAATCTTTTTACCTCGCAGTGACACAACAAACTTTCATCGGCATTCGCTGTTACAATGATGGCGGGTTATAGTGCGTCACTTCCATTTCGATTCCGCTTAGTGTCCGCATAAAACTTCGGTTTGTAGACACAATGTTGTCACAGTGGAGGAAGAGTTGCACCGTGACGAGGTAGGTACTGTATCTACCCAATGAACTGTAGACACGCTGGCACCAGCCCTTCTTGGCCGGGAGGCAGGAGTTTTACAGGAGCTTCTCGAATATCCAACAAAATTGGGAGGCCTTGCTCTCGAAAATCCTGTCATGACGACCTCGAAAGCTTTTGAGGTATCCAGAGAAGCCACTGCGCCACTCATTCAAGCCATAAAAAGTGGCTGCACGTTGGATGTTGCCCAATAAGAAGGTGCTGTGGTGTCAAAGTTCCAAGAAGTGGCTACTCGACGTAAAGCCACTGAGCTTGCAGCCAGCAAGCAGCTCCTGGCAACACTACCCACAAGGCAGCAAAGAACCATTCGAAGGACAAGAGAGGCGTCCCAATGGCTCAGCGTCCTCCCATTGGTGGCAGACAACTTCGACTTGTCACAATCCCAATTCCGCGATGCACTGTCCATTCGGTACAGCTGGGAACCAAAAGGGTTGCCAGTGTGGTGCGACGGATGCGGGAGTCCCATGGATATGAATCACGCCCTTAACTGTGTGAAGGGAGGCCTGATCAAACAGGGACATGACCTCGTCCGAGATGAATGCGCAAAAATAGCGAGCCTTGCATGGAACGGCTTGGTCACAGAACCCGTTTTACGTGACAGTGCTGATGGCAGCCCCAACTTGGTAGCGGACATGAAGGTCCATGGCGTGTGAGACCATGAGAGACCTGCGTTTTCCGATACCCGCGTTATAAACGCTGACGCAGTCTCTTACTCCTCCATGAATTGGCCTACCATCTCCCGGCATGCAGCCCAACTTCAACTTCTGGCATACCACTTCGAGCTTTTGGCATATCAATTTATACTTTTCACAAATCCCAACTAACCCAACATTCCACCCCATATAATGATCAATTAATGTTTTTTCTCACTTAAAAAAAAAAAAAAAAAAAAAAAAAAACTGTAACTGATCTTGTTGCCAATGAATTGACAGCTTTTAAAATGCAAAGCAATTTGCATGCTTTATTTTACCTATTAGACGGTATAGCGTAGTATGAAGAACACAGCTATAAATAAACGCAAAGGTTTATCATTTCTGTATCAGATCTTATTGAGCTCAATGAACTACTGCTGATTAGAAAAAATAGTATCCACCATGCTGATGGGCTATCGCCAGCCAGTCTAGTACCCACTCTCGCTCATCCTCGGGTTAAAGACAACTTTAAGATCTTTCAAATAAATAATGAACGGATAATTGTACAACAGCCCCAGAACAACACAGAAATAATTTCTATCTATATCATACAAAAAACTTGGTAACTTCTTACATAGAACGTTTTTGAGTTCTCAAAATTCTCAACAGTCCAATCTTAAATACTAATTAATGGATTCGTTTGCCAAGATTGATGGCACAGCCACGATCGATGTAGGATTTTTGAAACAAACGTAGTTCCAGCAGTTTTGAATGGCATGCTGCTTTTTTTTTCAATTTGATTTTTGAAAGTTAAGTAGCAACATAGCTTGAAACATAACCAACAAGTTTTGAGGGAGAGCTACATTTTTGTGTGTGTACAATATGGTACACAATGCATCTTTCTCCACTACTATCCGTAGGTGTAAGAGTAGGTGTTGCTATGAATAAACGCAAAGGTTTATAATTTCTGTGTCAGATAACCATCCTATTGAGCTCAATGAACTACTGCCAATTAGAATAACTTAGTATCTACCCAGGGGGTTCTTCACAGAACTAATTTCAATCTATATCAAACAAAACGAGGTACGTTCTTAGACCGAATGTTTCAAAAATCTTCAATTTTCAACAGTCCAATTCTTAAATATTAGTCCTCAGGGTTAACTGATCCAATAGCCAATATTGACGGTACATCCTGGATCAAACTTGAACTTGGACCAGTAGTTTTGAAGAAAAGCTTTGGGTAACAAGTAGATTTCAACAATTAATTTATTTTTAATTCGACTTTTTAAATTTAAACAGCCTTCATACTTTGAAACACAACCAATAGTTTTAAGGGAGAGTAAACTGGTACCCACCCAATCCATCTTAACCAGTTTCTGTAAATGAGCGTGTGTGGTTTAGTATTTCCAACACCATGTTTTACCTCAACCTGCGGAACTTTTTGTTGTAAATGCTGAATGCAGAAAAAGGCAGCAACACTGACAGTAAGAACCAGACGCTGGAAGGCGTCTGGTACATCTCCAGTGACAGCAGATTAAAGAGAAGGGCTAACTAACCATATCACATGTTGTAGAATGGAACCCAAAACTTTGTTAATATCCAACATAAATTTAAGAAAGAAATCAGAGTCAACATTAGATAGTTAGATACTCTGAGAGTATGTATTTCAATTTGAACAGATTTGATGTAGACAGAAACCACTTCTATTGACGTTGGGAGATGAATAGTCACCAAATTGCTTTCCTTCAGCGCGATTGGGGGGGTCGTAGATCATGCACATTTGAATCCTGTTAGGCGATTCAACTACAAGTTAGAGTACAGCAGGTATGGAGTGGTGGTATCTTCGAGAACGTGGACTTTTATGTGGCCTTCGATGCTTCCTCTAGGCTCCTCGAGAAGGTTTCGGTAAAGTCCATCGCCAGATAACCTGAGTAGCACCTGTAAAGTTTCTTATTATGAATGGATATTATTTTGAAGGCTTACAACATGGATGATTTGCTAACTTTGGGTGTTACATCATCCCTGAAGATGAGTAGGGGAAAAATGAACTTTGAAGTACAAATTACAGGTACAATACTCAAAAATTGCAAGAACCTAATGTACTGATGGGTGATTCTCAAAAAAAGCGCAACTTCCAACGCTGAAATCGTACGACAGTGAAGCATTTCCAGATTTCTTCCAAAATTGCATATGCTTCCAGGGATCTTGAAGAGCAAAACAAAGAACAATATGATGTTCAATTACATTTTCAAATCCAAAACTCCAAATTTAATCAATTCAGTGATTTGGTAGTGGCAATGAGAATATGGAGTTCGTGAACTGGCCTTTTCTATGGGTGAGTTCAGAACGCAGAGGGAGGAGGAAAGCTAGGAGGCAGGATGTCACTATCGATGCAGGAGGGAAGTTGGGAGTCATCCTCCCTCCTGGCTGGTCTATTCAGAGGAAAAGGGTCGCTGAAGAGGTCAGGTAAAGAGATTGAACTGAGGCGAACTTGTGGAGAAGAGTGTGGTTCACAGTAGACAGGGTGGAGAGGAACGGCCTTGAAACAAGCAATCACAGGCTGGGGAGTAGCGATGACATCGTATTGGCAATTCCCTGGAATCAAATTTGTTTGAAAATCAAAAGCATCCCCTCTCCAGCGACCCTCCTAGCGCGACCTCTCTGCTCTGAACGCCCGCATTAATTTCTTTGTACTTGTTTTAGTGCAAGAGGCATCGACATCGACCCTCAAGCGTGTCTCCGCCCTCTGCCTTCTGAACGGACGTACCTAAGAAAGGACGTAATGAATGGATGAGATTTTACAGGTGGTTGTAATCATAAATTAGGCTTTTACCGTCAAATAAAAAATGGCTTATGGACAGAAACATACCTGGTAGACCATGATTATCATTCACATTGGTATTTGAAATATTTTGAAATAAGGAATGCAACACAAGATCTCATGTGTCTGAAGGAGTCCTAAAATAACATACCATTTGCGCTCTTTTTAGAATCACCCATATACTTGAAAAACATTTATTAAGTACAAGTACTTGTAATTGAAGTTCTGCTATGATGGATCAAATATAATGGGTCTTTGATGTCTGAGCAGAAATGGTTGATGGGAGTAGGCTGCCTGTTTCTATGCTGTTTGTGGACTCACGACAGAGTCCAAGAAAGAAGTCCTTATGTCTGAGAAATGTCTACTTTAATTGCAGAATGCATTATCACCAAATTTCTTCCCTGTGAAGGAGTCAAAGTCTTGGAAGTTTTGCAAAGGTTGTCTGGGCAGTAAACATCGTTTGACAGCTCCCATAACTATTCTCTAATGACATTCCTGAGACAGTCACACGGCTATCTCCTTCAAATCATGAACGGCACGAATGTTCTCTTCTGTAATGCTGTTCCAGGGATGATGATCTTGTTCTCCATTCTGAAATTCTTTGAGCTAAGCAAACACTTGAGTCCTAGAGATGGTTTTGTTTCCAAACTGGGTGGTTTCATTCGAACACCTCCATCACGGGCAATAAATTTTGTGATGCTGCCTGGCACATAAGAAGTAGGCACCTGTTAATCTGACATTGCGGAAGCACTAGTGGATGGTCTTGAAAACGAACATCTCTTGGACTTTGTCAAGATCCCATTCAAACAGCTTGGAAGTAACAGCCATCTCCCATCAGCATCCATAGATCAAAGTCTGGTATATTTTATACACCCTCATAAGCAGAAGCACAAAAATACAAGAAACCATTGAGTGCTATAGAGAATGGTGGTAGTCATTTTGGCTCCTTTCCCCCACTCCTTTAAGAGAATCTACTTGCCAAGTACTTTCGCAGTACCTCCCTCTTGTGATGCTAAACCTCTTTCCACTGGTGGAAAATATGAGTATTTCTCAAGTATTTGAAGAAAAGTACTTCACGTACCAATATATTTGGATATCCCAACTCTTCCCTGAAGTGAAGTCAAGTTTGTTTTTATGAATGCTATTCACACTTTATTTCATCGCTAGTTCCAATCTACTTGTTCAACTAAGCGCTAATTCACTAAAAAAGATTGATTTACGATGTTTTTTTTTTTTTTAATAGTGAGAATATTTCAGGCCATTTAACTAAACAGAAATACAATTTCACCTGTTTTTTTTAGATTACTTGGTACTTGATAGAAGTACCCATGGTGGTGATGGGAAGAGGGGGTTTGCAGTACTTAACTGCCTACTTTACTGGGCAAAAACTATTACTGCCAGCATTTAGCATGGAACATAGGCTCTAAACAGTAAGCATCTGGGGGTCCTGGCGAGACGTGCAGCCCTGAGTTTTTTAAATGCTTTAACTAGAGATGTTCGATATTTCTGCACCGGTGACAAGGAACTGGAAAAAGCAGTGACAGATATTTCGGTGACTGCGCAGGAATCCAACACGAAGTACTACTATGCGCGGGATTGGAACGGTGGCTAGGCGCCGAAAAATCTCCTGAAAGAGTTGCGAACTCTATAACACTGTTATCAGTAAAACCTTCCTTGAGACTACACAGCTAGAGATGTTCAATATTTCTGTACCGGTGACAAAGTCACCGATATGATTACTTTGTCACCGATATCGTTTCGGTGACTTTGTCACCGGTACAGAAATATTGCTACAGAAATATTTAATGCTACAGAATTTGTGTTATCATTCGACATGAATTTATGTTACCATTCATAAGTTCCTTAAAACATGACGTTTTCATGTAATAAAATAAATTTTTAAAGCGATGACTGTGTTTTTTTAATTTTCTCTCACTCTTATTCAGAAGTTTCAAATTTAGTAAACATTTCTAACTGTAAAGCAATCCCTCTTTAATCATAAAAATTTATGTTCAACATCTCTTCTTATGCTTCCTTCCTTTGAAAAACTGTGACAGCTCCACATTTCATTCATTTCCACTCTCTGTCACTGATATGCCAGTCACTGATATTTCCTTGTCACTGGAACCGAAGTCACCGATATTTGTAAGTCACTGGATCGCACATCTCTAGCTTTAGCAACTAGTACGTTATTGTTTCTTCTATTTTTACTTTTTGGAATATGAATGGTAAGGGTGTAATGATGCAAAACCATATTTTTAACATTTAAAAAATGGTTTGAGGTGGTTGAATCCCGCTTTGAGAATGGGGGGGGGGGGGCATTATTAAGAACACCTAAAGAACTAAATATTTTAGTTGAGTCAAAACATTCCAGCACGAATCAACTTTCATACAAATATCTGGAAAACATACCGAAGACAGAAACTAAAGGCAGGCAGGAATATCAACAAGCAAACACTTCTCACGTTTTTTGCAATTTATATTGACCAGACGTTAGGCTTGCCAACTCCTTCAAAAATTTTTTTGATAACAAAATACATGGATCACAAAAATAATCTTCTAGAAACAGTCTTTCCTCTTTCTTTTTAATGTTCGGACATTAAAACACCTTTTTTTTTCAATTGTAGTAGTTTTGAAGACGACAAAAATCCATGTGATTAACAACAAAAAATTTACCGATTTAAATTACGAAACAAAAGATTAAACACCAACAAATAAATGAAAACGTGGTCACATGAAATTAATAAGCAATCACAGTCTCGAAAAGCGTACGTTAAAATTACATTAATGTCACAAAAGGTATTTTTTAAATAACAATTTTTGTACAAATCACTTTTATCCGACTCTTAAGATTGAGCGCGGGGTGCAAAATTTAATTTTTCGAGCCTAAAATTTCATACGTTACTTCAATTCCACCGTCGGGGGATTACGCTTTTATTTTTTTAGCCAATGAACAATTTGAATCATCGTACAAACCAGTTGATTAAAATAGACAACGTACACTCTGGCCTAAATGTACCTAAGGAACATGAAGAAAAAAAAAAAGAATTTTTTCTGATATAATGTTCTGTTAGGATCGAAACAATACTTAACTCATACCTATCGTAGAATGAAATTTCGTTCAATGAACAAATTGATCCTTGAGCAGACAGGAAATGACATGTTTGAATAAATCCTACATAAAACTGTGGTAGAAACTAGAGCTCAAATTGAGTATGATTGACGTTACATATATTCGACTAATACTGGAAACTCGGCGAATCTCTACGTTTCAATAGTAAGGGGAATTCGTTCGGTTTACAATCACTGGGAATAAATTCAATATAAGTACGGTACACAATTTAGGAAAAAGCTCTTGATGTAGGGGGATGTAATCTTATTAATGAGGTAATATCTTGTAACCCGATACATTGCAATGGCAAGAATCAATTCTGGCGTGAAAAATGATCTTCTGAAATGAGAAATGGTGTCTGTTTTCATGTAGACTTGGCTGAAACGAATTAGCAACTGTTTAACTTCAAAATATCAAGTAAATACTCAATTCTACCGCAGTTTTGATATTAATTGCGGATCTGATGATTTGAAAGATACTAATTAACATCCAATACGCATCGAGTATGAGTAAAAAGGGTTACATGCCGCATCAATATGCATCATTACCTAATATACCCTTCATATGAGGGGATATTAAAGTTAATAGGTAGGTATTATGTTAGGTATTGAAGAGGGAAAGAACCTATGATTATAGGAACGAGGGTACGAGAATACTGCAGGGATAGTATGATCTTGAATGTAAACTAAGCAAATAATAAATAATTAAAAGCAGTAAAACCAGTATTCTTGTTTCGTGAAGTTAAGTCGCACTTAAGATTACCGGCGCGGAGTTTTGACCGGTAATGGGCACTAGACCCGATTTACTTATCAGTAAAAAATAAGGCGTTCATACAATTTTGAAGCGGCATGTTCACATGCAATCGTAGATATAATACTTTATGCTACATTGACATCCGCATTTATCACTAGCAAAACGTTGACCTCACCGAACGAAACATGGCTTTTGCACGAAAAATGTTTTCCGGTCAAGAGACACGAGGGTATGAGTTGTCGCTGGGCCTGGGGAGCTTTCCGTGTTCGACGTTTGTCACGAAGAGGGGATGTAGAGAGTTGTTCCTGGGGTTTCGCTTGTCAGTGAACATCAACGTCATTCCTCTAGAAGATATCTGGCGAAGTTGACAGTGACCCGCGATCGGAAATCCATGTTGGACACGAAATCAACGCCTTGATACATCCTGTTCACGCACGAATCAACCTGTTACGTAAAATGACAACAACGAAAAACTAGAATCAGAAACAGTTGGCAAATATTTTATTTCCACTGGAACGCATTGTAAATGAATAGTAATCCTTTTATTCCAGGAACAACACATATTTAAACAGAGTTTAAAGCTGGATTCACATCCATCCAGCAAGCTACTTGGAAAGTGAATACGAGCAGCTGATTGGTTGGACACCAGCTGGGGAGAGGGAATATTTTTTCCGGGCAGGCAGTTTTGAAGCGAACTGTATGCATCAGATTTTTCGAATATTTGACGCCACGGAATGGCGTCAGGAACTGAAACAGCTGTTGGAGGAAGCGCAGGAAACGTGTTGTTGGCGTGTGCTAGGCCAATTCCCCTCCATCCCCTCCACTGCTGTTTACTAGCTTCCCCTATCCGTATTTCCAAACGATCCGGATGGATCTGAACCCTGCTCAAGTAGACATAGACAGACTTTAAGAGCAAGGCCTCCAGGGGTAGCTCCACAAACACTTCATAAGTTTATTCCATCCACCTAAGCCAACAGTCAGGCGTGGCTGCTAACAGGAGCACAGGTGCATCTGCACCCCCTGGCCAAAATGAAAACGATACCTGGTAATAATAATATTATAAGTATAATATTATCATACTGTTCTCCAATTCTTCCCCATGAATCCTCTTTGAAGAGCAAAAGATCCACGTGTCGAACAGAGCCTCATAATGGGTAAGAGGATGGTGGAGTTGGGAGTTTGGTGAAGGAGGATTAGGGGCTTGCTGCCATAGAACATGGCTGACTCACGCTCCTAAATGGGTGGAGCTTACACAGAGAACACGGCGTGTGATTCCATCAGGGTTCAAAGAATAGCGCCTGGAATACAGCACCCAAAGTTTCAGGGAGCACACCTAGTTGTCTGCTCAACCGCTAGAATGCGTGCATCTAAACCCCAAAACACACTTTTATCCTATCTTAAGTTATTGTCCTCAACCCTTGTGACTGAACTGTCTAGCTGTAAATACACGATGAATACAGTAAGTGCTATAAAACGTGTGTTCACTAAATTGTTGGAGGAGCGATTCGCGATGCTGGCAGCACTGACAGGACTGCAACAAACCTCAAAGGCAAGTGGAAATAGTTCCACAATTAACAAGTTCAACTCTCAGTACTGCAAAAAGGTAGATTGGCTCTGCGGATGTAAGGTAAGTATTTAAACTTTTCCGCTTCCCTTGTGTTTTTTGCTGCAATAATAAGAATGAAGCTTGGGTTAAAGATGGTATTGGTCTTTCACCTGCATGATGGTTCTTGCTGGGCAGATATGAATTTAAACTGTTGCAAAACACGATATTTTGAAGTTCGACAATCGTTTCAACATTTTTTTTTTTTAAATTAGGTATTTTTAACCTATCAGACTCGCGTCTCTCACGTCTAGTCTCTAGTCTCACGTTCACTTCGTGGTTGCCCCTTAAGGTCAATCCACACACACCCTTGACGTGACAGTACTGTGACAGTGGCATGATCGCTTTTCACAGTGGTCAGTGTTTCAAACGTGCCGTGGCAGTGAAGTTGCGTCGCCATGGTGTTTTCCGATGATGAACTTGTGATCGCCTTGATTTTGGATGAAGAAAACCACGAGGAAAACCAGAAAAAGAAACGGAAGTGGGTCCATCAAGCACGAGAAAAGAGAGTTATACAAGGGCTTGGTAGATGATGGAGCAAAATTTTTCGAATAGTTCAGATTGTCAGGAAATTTGTTCAACGTACTACTGAGCATATTGGAAGTTCATTTCAAAAAGCATAACCACACGCTGGGGAAAGCCATCACACCAAGAAAATACTCTTCAAAGAAAGTTGAAAAACCACCAGAGAACCAGCTGTGAAAATGAAAAAATATCGTCCTCAACTAATGTGCCTGATCATGGTACGAGCACGGTGTCATCTCTATTTGCACTGGCACTATCACGTCCCGAGCAAGTCGGGACAGGCCCTTTCATTTTCCTGGAAGAATGATGTTACCCTCACCGGACGGATCACAATCCAATCATGCCACAGGTGTGTGAATCGACCTTCACAGTCTTGGTGCACCCCCAGGGTTTCAGGGCAGGAGCCTCCACTGCCAACAGTCCCAACAATCCATCCAGTTCCATCCCAACAATCAGCTCAAACAGCAGTTGAACTTCTGTTCCACCATAACAGTGTGGTCGACCACCGGTTAACTTCAATCGAATCAAAACCAAATCGTTGATGGAGTCTGGCCCATTCTGATTGTCATAGGAAACCTCTCGCATTTGAAACCTACTCATAACCGCCCTCATTTACACTCTGATATCACTTACCGATGTATCTTGGGAGCCTGAAAGTATCACAATTCAGAGCAACTCCATAACATTTTGTGTGACCAGTAAATTTTACGTGAAAAACATCGATTTCCTTAGGAAGAAAAATATATTTCACTATTTAAGGTTCTTTCAGAATCAAGGAACATAGCCACACGAAATTACTACTGTAACTCTTTTTATTGCTGCAGCCGTCCAATTGCGATCCTAGAGGCTGTGGACAGGGTGATGACCATGGGTTAAACACAGTTAGGTGGATGGAATAAACATAACTTAAACCCACATCAAAAACATTTAAGCTTTCTATTAGAATGAAGTAACAAAACGAAGTAAGGGTGTATCGTTTGGTTGTGCACACCACCCACTTATTTATAACAGTGCAAAGACAAATGAAAACGCTTAATTTCAAGTTGTTTAGGTTTGAGGGTGGAAGTGAATCAGGATTCTTCCAAAACGTTTTTTAAAGGATTCATTTATCAGCCAGAAGTGTATTCACTTAGCTGTGGCCTCATCAGGGCAATTAAACTGTAGGGGAATACATGCTAGAGTACAACAGGAGAGATTTATAATTAAAGATACCTCTCAATGCTTGGGCCCAACGTTTCCAACTTGGTGTTTCGATAGTGAACTGATTTCCTTCTGCCGTGGTTGAGTAGGTATTGAAACTGGTATTGGATTGACAATCAGTCAAAGTTTACAACGTTAGACCACAACTTATCCAGCACCATGACGCTCAATCTTCTTTTGTTACGTCTGAGCAGGTAGTGAAGTCGCCAATGCATGGGCCACATTCACAAGTTCAAACAAAGAAACAATTTTATCCACCAAAAATGCCTCAAGCTGCCAGTTGTTACCAAAGATGATGCCCCAGCCACCATCGAGCTGTGGCTCCACTAATTTCAAGCGAAAAATATATTTTGATTATAGCGTTAGAAAAGCTGAGATTCTGGCTAATATTGTAGAAATGCAGCCTAAAATTTAACACTGAATCGCAGGGACGTATAAGCGATTGAAAGAAGTGGAGAATGTCAGGATTTGACAATTTTCCCTCTTCAAGTTCATTGTTCATCCATTTAGCTTAGTAGAAGAACTTTGGTTTCCCTGGGCAGATACAAAATTAAAGATTTTCAACGGTGAAATCAAATCTGAAGTTACTTATTCAATTAAGAGGAGAAAAAATGGAAAAAATGTATAATTAACAAGACTTGTGAACTAAACGAGACAAGAATTAGTACGATCGATTGATTAGTACAATTGGCAGCAGCAGGTGCCAATCAATGCACCAATGCCAATCTGCCTGTGCCTTTAACGCTTGATTCCTCCTTTTATTTCATCCCTCACCTTATTACAGAACGATATTGGACTTATTTTCTTTTGACTGCTGAAGTACAACTGGTGTGTCTTACTTCTAGTTTGAAAATATAAAACACGATAGCATTTCTTATTGCTACATGGGTGTCCATCTCGTGGTGAATACCTAAGGGTAGTAACATATCGGCGCACCATCGCTGCTCGCATCCCCGCCACTTACCCCGATGCCTTGCATCGATCAGTTTTCATATCAGATCAGTTCACCATGAATACTCTCCCTGTCGTGTGTACTTATCTGCAGCAGCCAAATGTTGGATAGTGAGTGGCTCACTTTCGAACAGAAGGTTCAAGACACACCCATGGGCAGGGTACCTCAAACTGAAGAGTGTCCACAGCAGGGGGTATTCTGTGGTGTCGACCTCAACTTTAGTGATTCACAGAAAAATGGAACCCTACATAAAAGGGCTGGGACCTGGGAGAGGAAAGCCTCCCAGCAAATCATGAACGAGTCCACATCGATGCTTCCCCCTGATGGGGAGGAGAAACCAAATTTTTTGATATCGCTGTGGGCTGCGGGGATCGACTGCGATGGTGCGATGATGGCATCCCGTGACATTGCAGTGAGGGTGGCTCATTATGAACGCTCCCGCAACATTGCATGTATTTGTTTTACATCGCTGTTACTGCGGGGATGCGAGCTGCGATGGTGCGCCCAACATGTTACTACCCTAAGTATGGAGATCAGGTTAGGTCAATGATGGTACGATTACGTATTAGGAAACTCACGTTCAATTTTTCCGAAAACGCCATAATTATGGCCAAATTGTACACGTCCCAGTGGGAACCTACGGCAAGACTAAGGAGAGCTTGGCGGGCATCATCCGGCTTCAGGCCCATCTGGCGTGCTCCCAGCATTTCATCTGGAGTCATCAGCATCTGTAAGTAATCAAGGAGACATTTTTAATTTTCCCGTTAATAAGCACAGAAGCACATTCCAAACTGTAACCGTTAGGATAATAAAATAGGTGCGTAGAGTTCCTAGGAGATCCGCCAACACCGATACGAATCCGTAACGCGATACGAACGAGCGACTGCGCATGCGCCGCCAATACGATCGGTCGTATTGCAATACGACGGTGGTATCTTTACGGAAGTTACGATGCCACCGATGCGATCCGAACGAACGTATCTTTCGTCCTTATCGCAAAGTAACCCGCCATCGGGGTAACCTAGTTGTAAACCGCTTCACATCAACATTTTCAACGTTTCTACCTAAAAATTTGATTTCTGAAATTGCTAAATTGAAATTTCATGCCAAGAGAGAGCAGAATTTTCATTTTGATTCAACATCATTTTATTAGGTACTTTACAGTTTAAGAAAACACTAAGATTTCGATATTTAGTACCTACGAACTAACAACTTGTTTTGAGTGAGCCTCTCGCCAACTGTGCGAGTTTTTAAAGAGCCTAACAGCTTCATTTAGGAATTCGCTATTATAAAAACTGTCTAACTGCAACCCCAGAATCCCTGCTGTACATTCCTTTTCTGGAGTATGTACTTCCCAAGTCGCTAAGTAAGAAGTTACAAACAAATCAATTTTGATTCCAAGCGTACTTATCTGTCGTAACTTCTGCGGGAATTTGAAGGAGCCTCTGGAGTAAATGTACATGTTCTCTATTAAATCGGAACGAAAATAGTACATCATCCTCGCTCATGTCATCCAGGGAAAATCTCCCATAGAGCAGGCTTAATCGTCGAGGTGCTTCCCTTACACTCTCCCGCTCCAAATACGTTCGAAAAATCAACAGCAACTCCTCAGTTGAAATCAATCCGTTAACATAATATTCAAAAAAGTCTGCCACCCCCTGCATTTTTGGTTAAAAAACGAAAGAACGAGTGATCTTGTAAAGCATCAAACAGACTGCTCGTTTTCTTATAGTGACGTGAAAGCAAAACGTACGTGACTCTTAGATACGGATCAGAGATACCACTAGTTCAGCTGAGTTGGTGGTAACGCCACCATTTTTGCTAACCAGAGCTGTGCTCGCCCTAGATACCACCACCGACTAGATACGATACCACGGTGTCCGAATCTCCTAGGAATTCTCTATTAGGGTGATCAGTTGAATAGAAGCTGAGAAAATGGGAGAAACTGACTACTTTTCAAGGGGATTTCATCAGCCTGGAAAAATTAACAACTACCCTTAATATTGAATGACAAGAGTTTTGACAATAAGTAGATTTGTGTCGCGGTTGCCTGTAACTATTACATAAATCATTATTAATTCTTTATTAAGTTATTTCAACTTACGTGGCCGAGGATGCAATGTATTATACACTGTTCTCTTGAAAACGTTTCCACACGGTGCCGCAAGAACGCTCGTTCTTCATCACTCTAAAGACATTTCAATTCAGTTAGTTTAATTTCTTTTTTCATAAAATGAACAATATAATTAGTTTATTATGTACCGTACAAATGTGATACATTCTTCATGCTTACATATTTCCAGTTTTCAAATATTTCACTGTGTTTCAAATACGCCAGCTCCCTGTCTTGCTGGGAAAAGTTTAGACAGTCGGCGTTGGATTTGGGCAATGAGGTTTGCGATAATGAATGATACGAATTCGATAATTGGTGAACCTGGAACAAGAACAATGCACCGTGAACAGTCTAATGTAGGTACCTCCGAAAAAAATCACGTCAATTTTAATTTTATGAACGACAGCCGGTTACATGTGGGAACAGCCGAAAAATCTCAATCCCACCCCAAATTGGTTCACCAGTTCTCTCAAGAGGCAGTGAGCCAAATGAATCGGTGAGTACAAAAACCACTTCAGTCGAGATTTCCGAATTTTTCAGGAGAGAAAAAACGTCATAACTCCTCCAAATTTTATAATATTATAACGATAATTTTTTCTCTATCATGACATGCATCTATGTTGCTGTCATGCAAATATATAACCTAGGTTCCACTTGAATTGGGTTCAGAAAAATTTAAAATGTGATTTGGACTTACGTTGTTTCTGCACTCAACTGATTTTTAGAGTTGATTTTGGAAGTTATGTATTCCGAAAAGTACATTTTTTCACATTTTCAAATAAAAAATGAAGTTCCGGTTGCTTTGCCAATATAACACAGGAATTTACAAAATTATTAATATTACAAACTCTGAATCAGTGTGTCAATGTATTTTAGTAGCATGCTGCATACATCACTGGCTCCTTTGTGGCTACTCCTTTGTGGTACAGGAATATTTCTGATTCTGATCCAAGTTCTACAGGGTGTCTCACGAGTTGTCCCCCCCCCCCCCCTCCTAAAATCGTCCAAACGGGAGTAAACAAAAAAAAAATTTTTTTTTTGAATCTTCATAAGTTTTTCCAAGGATCCCAAATATCATATTTGCGCACCCCGCGCAACTGCGCAATCTTGCGCAACTGACACTAACTTTCTTATTTTAAATGGGAACCCCAATTTTTTATTGCAGATTCGGATTCTACTCAAAATTTCATGAAAATTTGACCCCTCAATCAATTTTTTTTATTGCGCGCAACCGGTTCAGCGAGCACGCAAAGTTGCGCAACCCCAAAATTGTCAAATAGTGGATGATGGTGAACTCTAAAGTGTGGCACATGAATTTTCATTGTTTTTTAACGCTGATTCACGTGGTGCTATCCGTTTCTTGATTCGGCTCAATTTTTGCGGAATAATGACCTAAATTTGGTTATTTCTCGTGAAAAAATCATCTTTTTTCGCGCGTGTGTTTGGACCATAGCAGCCCTTTCTTCCATTGAATAACGCGTGGTAGGAGCACGAGGCATGATGACAATGATGTCGCAGACAGAACTAAGGAAAGTGAGCTGTGTCCAGTGGATGAGTGGACAAGGTGGAGTTTTATCGCTTTCATGGTTTGGCTAGAAACATCAACTCTTATCAGATGATCTTTGGTTGTGTGTACATCAGGCACACTTAGCTACCTCGAAAGGTTGTAAACAGAAGAAACAAAATACTTATCTGATTATTCAAAGGTCACTGTAACGGCAGCTAATTTATGCCGACTTTCAACTCTCAGATTAAGATGATTTTTCACTTAACCACTGAAGAAGGTTTCAATCTCCTATTTTTACATTTTTCAACCGGACCTCGAAAACTAATCCCCGTAAAAATCTGAAAACAGACGCCTAAGATTTAAAAAAAACGGACGAGAAATAACCAAATTTAGGTCATTATTCCGCAAAAATTGAGCCGAATCAAGAAACGGATAGCACCACGTGAATCAGCGTTAAAAAACAATGAAAATTCATGTGCCACACTTTAGAGTTCACCATCATCCACTATTTGACAATTTTGGGGTTGCGCAACTTTGCGTGCTCGCTGAACCGGTTGCGCGCAATCAAAAAAATTGATTGAGGGGTCAAATTTTCATGAAATTTTGAGTAGAATCCGAATCTGCAATAAAAAATTGGGGTTCCCGTTTAAAATAAGAAAGTTAGTGTCAGTTGCGCAAGATTGCGCAAATATGATATTTGGAATCCTTGGAAAAACTTATGAAGATTCAAAAAAAATTTTTTTTGTTTACTCCCGTTTGGACGATTTTAGGAGGCGGAGGAACACCTCCTGAGACACCCTGTAGATGCCAAAACAATTTACCCAAAGTTGCCTCAAGTAAAAAATATCCTGAACTGGGATCGCTGGAAGGGGGAGATTTTGCATAAAGTCAAATGAAAGTGCAACGGTGTCTTCCCGTTCCGCACACAAATTGGTGACACTCTGAATTTTATTGTAAAATTTCTTGGCTCGTTTTAGCAGCCCTTTTAGCTGTTTCGACTATCGAGGAGCTCTGTATTTTTACCCCAACCTCTTCACATTTTATGCAGGTACCTACCTGCGGACGCCCAAGCAATGAAAAATTGTTACCAATATAATTGAGATTGAGTATACGGTTACAGATTGAAAAACATGGAAGACAGAAAAACAACTGGAGGCGATGATCTGCGCATGATCGTGCGAAGAGTAGGTGTTGCTATCTAGCGTTGGGTGAAGAAACCAATCTTGTCAAGTCAATTTTATATTTTTTCTTTTTATCTCAACGTTCAGCAAACAACCAACTCGACTGACATGGTTTTTACACTCAACACGCATCTTGCCTTCCTGAGCTATTTCCCGTAGAAACAAATTTCCGATTTTTTTTTTACTGAAGTGGTTTTTGCACTCACCGATTCAAATAGTAATTAGGTACCTACGATATAACCTAATCAAAATCGTAGGCCAATAATTCTATGCACATCATGTGATTAACAAGCAAAGTGTGGTCGTACCCATCAACCGGGAAACCAATCCTCTAATGATTCGAAAATCGTCGGGAAAACGATGCTTCTAGTAGGGAGAGACCGGTGCAAGTTGGCACAGTTTTTGGTTTTTGAATTTTCCAATTTTTTCAAAGCTGATTTCAATGATTCAGCAGTATGGTGCTGTTAGTTTAACTCCTTGGCTACAAAATCTGGTAGGGCACGTAATTTAAAAAAAGATTTTAATACCCATAAAACACATTTTTCCAGAGTGCCTCAACCATGCCAATATGCACTTCACACTTTCAAAAAGTTGCCCTCGGTACTGTTTACAGTTCCATAGAAGCTAACAAAAACTCAAATTTCGGTGACGAATAAAGAAAAATCTATTTTTACAGTTTTCGGAGGGTTTGGATCAACGTGAACAAATAAATTGGGGTCATTTTTGGACTCACCATGAAATTTCCCTAAAATCTAGCCTTATTACAATTTTTTTGGACAAATTTCATGATAATCAGAAGAGTACACCGCAAAGTTGTTATAAAAAACTATTAAAATGACGAAAAAATCGTCCAATCGGAAAAAACGGACAACTAATTCAGATTCAGCAATCTCAAAAATGATCAAATCAGGTCATTTTATATTATGTATAGCAGTGTAATCATTTTAAGCCTACTCAGAACACCACCTTAGACTTAACCTTGCAGGAGGCATCTCGTTCTTTCATTGTCAAGCTCCACGAATATCGATTCAGCCGAGATTCCGTTAACTGGACGCAGAAGCCGGAAACTATAATCACTTTCAAATTCGGAAATTTGTGTGCTCAAAATTAGTTTCAAAACAACGAAGATTTCGGCGACAGTGCTATTCTTTGTTGCTTGTCGCCATGGTACAGAACTTTGGGTATTTACCATAAAGCTCATGTTGAATACTCATTTTGAATTCAATCTTGTGAATAAATGAAGCATTACAGCATGATATTGTGGGAGGTAATTCCTAAATGTAAATGACTATATTTATGAGAGAATATGGCTGAAATTCATCTCTACAACAGTTCCAGTAATCGAATACGACAGATAATACAATAAAACTACAATTGAATGGCTACTTCCAACAACGTTGTAAAAGACAAAATTCAAAATGTTCAGCAGACACAATTTCAACGAATAAAATTACTGTTTACCATTGCAGGTATTCTTTGCGAGCGAATGATCATTTCGCCCCATCAACCATCATAGGGCAAAGGATGATAACCTGCTCCCCCAGACCCCGCCAGTGATAGGAAGGAGCGTCCCCGTCGGGGTTAATAGCCTAAATTTGTTGTATCTTTGTTTGACGTTTTCGTCCTGTAGGAAATAATGGGTCCCCATTCATTGTATACGATTTTTTGACTTTGTATATTGTTAATTTATACCACTCCCTCATTGTGTTATTCACTCATTTCTTTTTAACCTGCGTAGCAGGGCCATTAAACTAGTAATACAATAAAATGACAATTGAATGGCTACTTTCAACAACGCCAAGCAAAAGACAAAATTCAAAATTTTCAAAACACAATTTCAACGAATAAAATTACTGTTTACCATTGCAGGTATTCTTTGGGAGCGAATGATTATTTCGCACCATATATCAACCATCATGTGGATTTGAATGGCATCCGTTGATTAAGGATGACAATGAGTAATCCAACATAGCCAGATCGCGTTTTGAGCAAAAACATTGGATGTAGGAGTGACACCATGAGAGTCCCCGTCGGAGGTGAAAGTGATTTTTTACTGCAGCAAGCACTTTAATCAGCTTTACACGTTACATGGGTAAAACGTATATATAAAGATGAAAGCATCTGATCCCCTGTATATATAAAGATGAAAGTATCAGATCCCCCCTTTACACGTACGTTCTTTCACGTATGCTCAGGAGCGTACGGGACTACGCGCGGGGAAGCTCGCACACTCAATCACGCATGCTTGTTAAGTTGCGTTAATTGGACATTCTTTCTTTCGCTCGCGATTGCGCTTTCCCGTTTCCCTTGGAAGGGAAATAACGTCCATGTAAAGGCGATTCACCCACCATAGAACGCAGGAAACTGGCGCGTGTTGGAACGTATGTTTTTCATGCAGTTTCCCTTGGAGCGTGTGGTTGCTTGGTTGGTTGTTTTCGCGTTTATAACTATTTTAATTGTTAAAAGTTTAATTTTTACAAGTTTTAAAAGTTTGATTTTTACAGTTTGTTTACAAGGTGGACGTAATTTCAAGGCGCAAAAGAACCCTTGCAGTTGCTTTTGCCAGTCTTGCGGTTTCTGGCCAAGAAAAGTGGGCCAGAAGAGTCTGGAGCAAAACCTATCGTAAATTTTGTCACCTGCCCCTCATACAGGAGCTAAGGGAGAAGTATCCCACAGGATACTAGGAACAAATATCCCACTGGGAACAAACAATAACACTACTGATAAGTGATAACAAAAAGCCGGGACGTCACGGGGACACTAATTTAATCCTCCATTTGTGTTGCTGATTTTGAAAAAGCCGTTTAGAACGCGTTGAAGAAAGATTGGCCACTAAAAGAAGTGCTGGGTATCGCAAGAGACGATGAAAGTGAAGTTGGAGATTGGCTGAAACATTCTTTCGGGTTTTCAATGGTGAATCCCGATGAAGTCGAGAGGCATTTTCGAGCTGGGTGATTCTGCACAGTACCCACCAAAACTGTGGGCGAGCAGGGTACCGCATTGTCAGTGCAAGTAATGTATGCGAGTCATTTCATGGGAGCTTCAAATCAAACTTGGTCGGGCTTCACCCAAATATATTGCCCTGCCCTTCAAGTGATCACGGGGACGCTTGTACATGGCGGCTTACCGGGGACGCTCATGCCTATTACTTTCACCCTGGGGACGCTCGTACACGCGCCCGTATGTAGATGGCGCTTACAACGAGTTTGCTCTTAGGCTTGGATTGTGATGCCCTTCTGGCTTAATAAAATGATAAGAAGACCACGGAGATCAGTAATGTTAGGACACATCCGTTACATAGGTGAAGCCAAAATAGCAAACACGAAAATAGCAAATTGAAACCAGCAGAATGATAAGAAATTAGCGAAAGGAAAACAGCAAAAATAGCATGGCTAAAGCATGTTCCATGTTTTTTTAAATTTCAGCCTCAGGCTTTAAGCAGTAAGCAACCGGGGTCCAGGGGGACTGCTATCCGGCAAAGCGCCCAGCGCCGAGTTTTGTGGGTGTAATCTTTTACTGAGGAACCCTGTATTTAGGAATCCCCTTCATGTTTTGACAATAAAGACTTTCAAAATAGAACATTTCAAAAGTTTAAATACTATTACAGGAAGAAACTTACAAACGACACGTCAGTCAACTGAATATCCGTCGCCAATTCCGCTTCCGTTTCGCTGGGAAGCCGAATGATCCGCTCCTCCCCCGAGTCTAGACCAAAAAAAATCAAATCAAAACAATTGCGGTTACCTCATCAATCAAATTGCAGTTCAGTATAAAAACTTTCATCATAGCAGAAACGCACATTTTTTCCACAGTGCAGTTAATGTACTTGTGTGTTGGGTCAAATGGTTTTACGAATGAGGGGATTGACCCAACCAGAAGAAAGGGCCTGCCAATTCCTATTTATTGAGGAATATCTACATCTGTGTAGGAATATCTATCTATGTAGTAACAAGGATTTTGCTATTCGATTTCAAAGATTTATATTGAGAATAATAAGTAAGCAAGTCAAATGTTGCGGTTATTAAAACAACAATTCTATACTTGTATTAACAGATTTAAGTAAGTACAGGTTAAATAATAAATGTAAGTTTGAAATTTTATCTTTAAAAAACGCTGCAAATTCTTTCACTGGGGTTTATTATTCAATTGGCTTGCGTTCATGATTTGAATTTATACTAAGCTTTGGAGTGTGCGTGTTTCACAGGTGATAGAGCGATTATTGAATTTCAGGAGGCACACGAATATGATCAACTGATCAATCCAAATAAGGGTATTTTGGTTGAGAACAGATTTACGTGCTCTATGCATATCTCCTGAAATTCAATAATCGCTCTATCACCTGTGAAACACGCACACTCCAAAGCTTAGTAGAAATTCAAATCATGAACGCAAGCCAATTGAATAATAAACCCCAGTGAAAGAATTTGCAGCGTTTCATGCATTATCAGAATGCTTCAACCCGTGTATTGGCTACAAAGCCTTTTAGGAGTTCACTCCAGTATCCACATTACTACATCACTAGGTTACTGGTATCAACACAAAAACAATAATAAAGCAAAATAACGCGAATGTTTGCACCATAAATCGGGCCATAGATCGGGAATGATTTGACCTACGGACCTGGGGAGGGGCTCATTCGATTCCTCATAGAAAGTTCTTCAAAAAAAGTCCAAATTTAGGCCGCCTTGTTTTTTTTTGAGGTTTTTACGGATTTTACAAAACTTTGACATCCCTTAAAGGGCACTTTAAATTAAGTGAGAGAGCTGGCTCAAGAATTGGGGCGTTGTCGGACCAACGTGGATTTTTCCTGAAAATTTCAGTTTTTTTGCTTCAGCCGTTTGGGAGAAATCGTGCGTACGGCGTACGGCGGACGGACGGAAAAATTTGTATTGCAGATTCGGATTCTACACCCTTTGAAACGTGACGCAAGACATTTTCAGGGGGGGTTAGAATTTTTTTTTCAAGAGCGATTACAATGGTTTATTATTGAATAATACGCAAAGTTACTATGCTAAGGTGTGGCGTTCATTCCTCCCAAAAATTTTGTCGAAATCGGCATAAAACAGTTCAAGTTATGGTTTATGAAAGTATTCGGGTCAGGATTGATTGTACAACGGTGGGAATGTACCAAGTATTGCAATCGCATAACCAGTTATTCTCGGCATTTCGTCCGAAGACTGAAGTTAATCATTCGTTTCAAAACTACCACATCAAGCGTAATAACACGAATCAACGTCTCAGGAGTCTTAATGTTTACAGTTGGGTTCAAAGTCACAAGGTTGTCACCACACCAGACAATCACGTTACGAAGGTACAAATAATAGAGACTTTTTGGTGGACGACGAATAGGAAACCGTGGTCACCGAGTTGAGGCGAGCAGTTGGATGCTAACACTTCCATGACAAATAGCATCAAGGCTACCGGCTGTTGAAGTCACGTTTAACGTGACGTCAACATTCATTGGAAGTTGTATACTGTCGTTATTGTGGATTGAAGTTTGTGTTATTGAGTTGAAGTAGTATTTTGTGGACTGTTGACAAACAACACGGACGTTCGTTATTGCTACCGCGTGCAAAAAAACTTGTACAATGCCGAAAACGGAATATGAGAAATAGGTAAAATGGGTTATAAATATGGAAGGTTATGTTACTGCCAACTCGTCAAGGAAAGACGTATAGGAGAACCGATTTCAGACGGTTCGTCATGACGGCTTGCATGACGGACGGGACGTCACGCATGCGCAGTCTGCATTTTTCTCCAGACGGTACCGTCAACGTCGTCGAGTGAACCGCACCAAAAAGTCTCTATTCTCTCCTTATTGATAAGGAATTGTTTGTTATTAGAACTGTGAATGATGATATTTACTTTATTTACTTACTTTCTTGGTTGTCCTTTTGCTCCGCGATAGAATCTTTGTCCCTCCGCCAATGGTCTGATTCCACAGCCGTCATTATTGTTCGTCTCGAGTCGTAATCGTATTCCTCGTCGTCGATTGAGCCGCTGAGATTTTTCGTAGACATGAAACCTATAAAATGGGACGAAATCCTGAAATATTTGATTTTGGAGAAGATAATGCGATTCACGATATTATTCTAAGTCGAAACAGGATTTACAACCGCTGCAACTTGAAATTTAAAACGCTGCCAGTTCTAACACTTCAGTTCATTTTTTTTTTAAATAATGCGTGATTGCTTGCATCATTATGAAGTCTGGGAGGTCACTTTTATGTTCACAAATGGCCATCATCAGCTATCCGTGAATTTTAACGGATCTCAAACCTATGCTAGGCGATTTTGCCTCCAAATGTACCCCACTAGCCAATATCAACCCAAACCTCTAAAAAACGTGGTAAATAATCCACGTTTCAGAAATCCATTAAATAAAATTATTATAAACCTCCTTACGCATTCCAGAACTTTTTTCCAAAACTACTAACTCATAATGAAACTTGGGTCAAAAATCAGAAACGGGGTCTTTGGTACCGGGTTCCAGCCGTTGGTCTAAGTCAATTTCTAAAAGATGAAATCGAAGAGCTCAAATATTCAAAAATCTAAATAGCGACAACTTAGTCAAATCTCGCTAATCTTTTCATTTGGAGCAAAAGATCTGAAATTTTCAGGAAAAATTCATCTTGGTCCGACGACACACCAATTCTTGAGCGAGCTCTCTCACTCAATTTAAAGTGCCCTTTAAGGGCTGTCAAAGTTTTGTAAAATCCCTAGAAACCTCAAAACAAGTCCAAGCGGCATGAATGTAAACTTATTTTAAGAACATACCGTCAGGAATCGAATGAGCCCCTCCCGAGGTCCGTAGGTCAAACCATTCCCGATGTATGGCCCGATTTATGGTGCCAACATTTGCGTTTTTTGGTTTATTATTGTTTGTTTGTAACCTAGTGATGTCCGGCCGATAGCGTCGAGTTGTAGTGAATGTGGATACTGGAGTGATACCCGATGTGAATACTTGTAGTGTAGTTAGTAGCCGATACACGGGTTGAATCATTCTGATATGCATTAAACGCTGATAATATATAGGTAAATATTATTCAATATTATTACTGGGGTTTACTATTCAATATTATTACTGGGGTAAATAAGTATTCTTTCACTGGGGTTTATTATTCAATTGGCTTGCGTTCATGATTTGAATCTTACTAAGCTTCGGAGTGTGCGTGTTTTACAGGTGATAGAGCGATTATTGAATTTCAGGAGATATGCATAGACCACGTAAATCGGTTCTCATCCAAATAGGTATTTTGGTCGAGAACAGATTTACATGCTCCATGCATATCTCCTGAAATTCAATAATCGCCCTATCCTGTGAAACAGCACACTCCAAAGCTTAGTAGAAATTCAAATCATGAACGCAAGCCAATTGAATAATAAACCCCAGTGAAAGAATTTGCAGCGTTTTTTATTGATTTCGAAACTAAGAGTAATAAATTTTCTTTGTAATTGAGATTTGATCTTGATTGATTTTCAAACTAGCCGCATATAGATATGCTAGGCACGTTGAACAGTTAGCCTAGGCAAAGATTTTACTCTGATCACAATTCAATTTTCAACAAGATATCGAGAAAACAATTTATTTGTAATTATTTGTGAATTAGTGAAAGAAAACGGCTAAATCGGTGGGTACAACCAACACAGTCTACAACAATCAATTAATGAATCCATTTTTGGCAATGCATTCTCATTAAGGAAACATGCTATGCAACATAATGAACAAATTAGACTTCAAAAACAAAATTTCGCTTCGTAAAACAATTGTAATATCGATAACTTGAAAGTGGGTGGTTTAGCCATACTACCGCACATTGCTTCATGGAAGTAGATCACCATCAAAGATCTGGGTTTATGACAGCTCTTGTGCAGGCAAACTAGCGGCGATTGACCAATGAGCAATAAATTAAAATAAACGAAGAGACAAAACCGCAGCACACAACTTATTCAAAGCTTGGAATCGCTTTAAGCACATTAACGATAAACGACCATTGAAAGGAGCTCCAGACAGGTTAGTTCTGACATCTTTTTGAGAGCTATCCAAGGTCATCCAAGGTTATCTCTATTGTCTCAAGGACTCCATTAGTGTAGGCCATGTTGTAAATACTCAACATAACCAAACCCAGACCCTGGAAAAAGTGATATTTTTGATGGACACCCATGTGTTTGCTAAGTTTTACTTAATCTTCCTCCAAATTAAAATATTTTGAATTCGATTGATGTTCAGAATAGAAAGGTTCCAAAATGCCAACATTCATCTTGGATTCAGTTGGCAGAAAGGCATGAAGTGAAGGTTAACATTAATCCCAACGAACCTAAGAGTGTTTTGTACCCAATAAGCGAGGTTATACGGTTGGAGAAAAGTGGATTTGTTCAAAAATGCAGAAAAAGAGCTCGGGCTGCCATTTTCCCAAGAGCTTTATCAGCACTTAGGTCCTCCTTGTTATATTTTTAGAACCCGCTGCGAAATGATGTATTTAAATTTTAGGCCGTGGATTTCTGATAGAGTTTATACTTGTCCGCTTTGTTATTCTTGGGATCATAAAACGGTGCTTAATTTTTTGGCACAGTGTCATACTATGTGAAGTGTGCAGAAAGAAAAGTTTGGTTCTTAATACCTGACAGAGGAAGATGAAATATTTGAATGATTTATTGTAATGATAATATTGTAAGTTAATTATAGAAATGTGCTGGTAGGGAGTTGAATTACGAAGTTAGGATGTTTGAAGTGTTCTAGATATAGTGATTTGAGTGTGATGTATTGTATTCATTTATTTCTCTCATTTTAATATCAATCGCTTATCGTAGTAATTTTCCTCTATCGTTGTGAATTTACCAATTTTTATATTAACTCTGTTAGCAGGGGCAGTTGCTGACAGGCGCATCTGGACTCCCTGGCCAAAACTAATAAGGTACCTGATAATAACAATATTAAAAGTATATTATTATCATACTATTTTCAAAATTTTCCTCATGAATCCTTGTTGAAGAGCAAAAGAGTTCCAAATTCACGAGCCTCAGGATGGGTGAGAGGATGGTGGAGTTGTGAGTTTGATGAGACGGGTTAGAGTTCACTGTCTGGGAGCAACAAACTGTCTCTGTGCCAGATGGGTGGAGCTTGGACGTGAAAAATACATTTCACACTGTTCAATTCGATCTGGCTCCACAGAATGAACCAATGAGAGTGCCCGAAATAAAGTGCGCAAAATTTTTGAGTGCACAAATAGTTTGTCTGCACACCCCCTAAGGCGCCAGCAGGCAATTGCCTCAATAGGCGACTGTCAGACCATGATCACCGAGTAACACACACTATCAGACAACTGCCTACAGGCGGACGTCTTAAAGTGCAGATGCTAGCCTGAAGGTAGCATAACACTGTACGTTCATTGCCTGCAGGCGGACTGTCGGCCGCAAATTGCGGACTGTAGGCGGCCTTGAGTCAGGACTGCAGGCGAACAGCTTTCCATCATGCTTCGTCAGAAACGTTGTGCGCTATTCCTGCTCTCAGTTTTTGGAGATCCCCCCGAAAAAGGGCCTTGGGCGAAAGTGGCTCCAAGATAGATGCAGTAGCTCCTTTATGTCATTAGTCTGGGACATGAGGCAGTCTCTTATCCTAATATTATCAGTTGATTGTCCCCAACCCTTGTGACTGAACTGATTTAGCTGTAAAGATGAGATGAACACAGTAAGTGCTTCAAAACGTGAGTTGGCAACATTGTTGGTGGAGCAAAGAGTAATTACTCGAGATGAAGGGAGCCCAATCCCACCGTTGACAGGACGCAACACACCTCAAAGACAAGCAGAAATCGTTCCACGATTCGCAAGTTAGTACACCAGTTACTACAAAAACTAAACAGTATACTTTTCTGCTTCCTTTGTCTTCTTTGCTGCAATAATAGGAATGAAGCTTGGGTTAAAGATGGAATTGGGCTTTCATCTCCACGATGGTTCTTGCTGGGCAGATATGAATTTCAACTGTTGCAAAACACGGTTTTCTTTTAGTTGGTGATGGTCGAGAGATATTCAAGCCTACTGCATCTAGACATCTTTCAAAATAGGTGTCCAACATTTAACATATCAACATAATTATCACCGCCCTGTATCAGCAAGATTAACCTGAACCTATCTCTGTATTACTACGAGTATTTGAATGGGCAACAACCCAGAAAAACCGCTGCAAAATATTTCACATAATTTCCTTAACTGCCGAAAATGGGGATTTAAAATATTGACATTTTCAACATTACCATCTTTAAAATGGGATTATCTACGTCGAAGAAGCTGGGAATTGTTTGGGGCCCATCTGAATCGATTCGTCGTCCAAAATTACTTGGAAATGACACTTCACGAGAATATATCAATAAAAATCTCGAAAAACACGTTTTTGAGCAATTTTTGGCCCATAGCATCAATGTGTGTCTCGAAAGATCGGATGTGTTTCATCAATTCTAAGGATTTTTAAGGGTATTACGGCTATACGATTACAAAGGCTTATTATATTAAATTATAAACCGTAAAGATCTGAGAAATGCATTGTTACACCCAATCCTGCGCAATTTATTTGTCCTGATTTGAATCATCTATATATAGGAGGGCAATATTTCACGATGAACTCCAGTTTAATCATGTCACGATCTCGTCCCAAACGAACGTATTACCAATTCAAATATTTGACAAACACAATATTCACGGTTGTTCCTCATTTTATCTTATTTTTCCTTTACTGATGATGACGTAACCGTTGAGATCAATTCAACGTTCACAACTCTTACATTTTGTTGAAATAGACTAATTTTTTGTAAATTTTCAGCGATTTAAATATTTATCGCGATCGATTTTGTTTTTCAACTTACGAACTTGATTTTCGTCAGTCTGTTCTTGGCATACCTCTCTCCCCTTCTTCCAGGCATCCAGTTCTTCTCCATTGACTGGTCTCATAGCTATAAAAATGAAAACCTTCAGTTCTCCTTCCATGCCCTAACACTTCAAAGCTAAGAGTCTCAGTTCTAGTACCCCAACAATAGGAACGTGAGAATATTAACTGACGAATGGTCCGAACTCATTTCATTAAAGCCAAAATTGTTTCGAGTGACGTTAGAGACATTTTGAAGAGGAGGGAGTCAGAAAATTTCAGATATTTTGCTCCAGCCGTTTGGGAGAAATCGTGCGTACGGCGTACGGACGGAAAAATTGTTATTGCAGATTTGGATTCTACACCCTTTGAAACGTAAACCATGAAATTTTCAACGGGGGGGGTTAGAATTTTTGTTTCAAGAGCGATTACAATGGTCTATTATTGAATAATAAACCAAAATGTCCTTAGTTATTGTGAAATAAAACCAGTAAAGCTATTTAAGTATTTGAGATACAACTATCAATTCAAATGTCAAAATCTCTAAAACATATAATATATTTTTATTATATCTAGTGTATTTTGATCCGCCTGGGGGGGGGCGTGCCCCTGTGCCCCACCTCTGAATCCGCGCCTGCTTATAAATTACCTTTTTTTTTGCATTTATTGTAGTGTCAAGAATCGATTCTGCAATTCCTGATACGTCCAAGAATTTATGAGTTTATTTTACAAGACTAATTTAAAACCTTACATCTAGGGCCCCATGTCAAGTTACTCAATGTTTCTACTTACAATCACTACGATCCAGGATTCTGGTTTCAATTGTTGAGAGATCTTCCGAATCCATGTCTTGATCAGAATGCTGGTCTGACATGGTGAATAGGTTATCAGTGGTTCTAAAACAAAGAAATATGGAATCCATTAGAACTAGTTGAGGCATTTGACAATAGGCAAGTCGAGGTGGCATGGAGGGATTCCAAACAAATTAGATAAGTAATAACAACAACAAAAAACCTCTAGTGTAAAAAGCAAAGTAATTGGCCCATCTGGTGGCCTACATCCTGTGCCACACACAACACCAATTCTGATCAAATCCTGAGTGACTATCGTACGTGTGAATCAAGTGAATACATCGATACATGTTCAAATGAGCCTGATAAGAAGTAGGGGTTACCTATTCTCTACTTCTGCCGAATCTGTAACTAATGAAGTGAGTCTTTTTCTTTTAGGTAGACTGAAAGTCATTTGGATGATGTCAAAATAGTCTATATTGATCAGAGAGAACATGTATTGTCAGTTTTGTATGTTTCATGTATTGGATGGTATTTTATTAAGAAATGTTTTATCCAACTCCTTGTAATGCCTTTTGGCTTACATAAATGGAAATTCATTTCATTTCAATCAATTTAAATGCAGTCGTACGAGTGAGCTATTCATATAAGTATTTAGGTTTGTAGTAAAAACAACTAGTTGATAGCTGTATTTCCGCCAAACTCCGACCAGGATCTTGTGAACAGGAGAATGACCTGTGTAATGACAGTTCTAAAGCTAAATAGCTATTTCTTACTTCTTCCACAATTTACTCATCAGATCAAATTATCAAATTACTAGTAACTCAAACTGAGGAGGGTCACCAGAAAGTACCAAGTTGTGTACACTGATTTTATACGTTAACGATTCAACAAGTCACAATTTAAGCAACATTCTTCTCTAACCTACGTTAAAATATTGATAGTGAAGATATCCAGAAGCTACAAAATATCGAATAACTACACTAACTTTCTTCTTTTTCAACAGGCAACGAAGGAATGTATGAATTGTGTATGGTACGTCACATACCAGACCCCACGTGATTATGCTGTGAAATGTATTTTACATAATTATACCTATTCTCGAAAATTCCTTTAAAAAACAGTAATTTCCTTGAGCGGTGAGGAAAAAACTGTAACGTGTCGAATGAGGTTGATTTCGTTATAAAACAAGAACTCAGTTCCGAAATTGGGCGTTTATAAATAACCGCGGAAACCTCGCATCTCCGCATCAAGTCAGGTTCTTTGACCTTCTTCGTCATCTTAACTTATCGTTCGATCAGTTTTGTCGATAATTCCGAGTACATATAATGTTAAACTCACCGAAAAAACTACAAAATATCGAGGCGAGACTCGAAGGAGGACCAAACCACCTGTTGACCGCGAAAATGACGATTTCCTACGTCCCGCGTGGACTAAACGTCGTCAAAATTCACCGATCCCAATTCATGTTGATCCCATCTTAAGACTAAACTCGGGGAAAACGGCGAAATATCGGAAAAAATTAAAGTAAAACGGACCGGCCGGCAAAATTACACTTCACAAACACCGCGTGCAACGTATGGCTTTCGACCATAATCACGAATGACCGTATCAAAATGGGAAGTGAAAATGTCTTCTCCGTGGTTTCAAATGATAAGAGTTGATAAAACCATTCCTACTTGTTGCAAGCCCTCTTCTGAATATTTATACTGTCTTTGATGAATTATCCTGTGATGTTTGTAATATTTTTGTATGCAGGTGATGTTTGTAATATTTTTTCTTTTGCTTAAGGTTTGTAAATATCAATTATCCGACTATCTTTTGTCTGAACCCCAAGTTTAAGCTGCAAGTGGATATATCCCAGAGGCATGGATCGCTATCTCAAGATGTTGCCACCATTCCATACAAATTTCTCATGTAGAACTCTAGCGGCAACAAAATTAAACAGTACCTGAGGTAGGTACTCCTGAATTCTACGTTTGCACATGAATCAAGGGTCTCGTTCTCACCTTACCGACTTCTGCGTGAACTTCCAACAGGCAGTTACAATCTGGTAATCAACTTTTTTGCAGTCACTGCAGAGATGAATAATAAAAGAATCTTGAGCTCCAGTATGCAAAAGTTCCAGTCACACAGGATGGTCGAATAAGAGAACTTCCCAAAAATATCATGACATTTATGATAAATCAGGTGAAGGTTTGCGGATCAAACACCAATTGTATTGCGAAAAAACTCGTTTTAAATGATATTCTTTTAGTTAAGGAGTATTCTTTGTTGTCGTCTATTAGGGAATAAAGCATTTTGCGACTAAGCAATGAGTTTGTTAGACAAAACTTTTTCAAGCACATTAAACAGCCCAAACTAAGAAACGTCTGCCAAGTGGGTGTGGCACATAGCTTCCTCGTATCCATAACATTACTGTATAGATCATTGAAAAGTATTATTGACTAAAGAACTTCGTTCAATTAGGCAAAGTAAATATTGAATTAGGATAAATTTATTGTTATGCAGGAGCATAACTTGAGAAAATAAAGGTAGGCATGTTCAACTATTGAACAAACTATAAAATATACCAAATCCGAACAATCCCGGAAAATTCCATTATAATCAGTCATGAACTCCTAGAGTTATGCGCGTAACAAGGATTTCACGTTTGCGCATGCGCAGAGGCTACTATTGATCCGGGAGTCATGAAACCTATAGGGGACCATGTACACCCCAACCCGCACAATCCCTGAAAATTTCATCAAAATCGGACTATAACTTCGTGTAGTTTTGCCCGTAACAAGGATTTGCTGACAGACAGACACGGAACCAAAATTGTTCAGAAAGGTCTAAAACGCAAAATGCAAGTGGAATTTTTGATCTTGGAGACAAAAAAAATTTTCACATTCCGGAAGTGAAAACAATGCTTCCGCTACCTTGGTAGACTCGGAAGCAATAAGTTACTGATAAGTTCTAGAAGTACGTACTTTTTTTAATTTGTACTGGTTGCAGCTCAAATGGACCATCCATCCATCTTCGAGTTTTCTGTTAGAAATGAGATAACTCACACATTTTATGAGTTATGCCAGTGGTGTCCACAGGGGGGGACTATGATGCAGACTGCGTCATTGAAATTCTTGGGGGGGGCCAACAAATTTGGGGGGGGGGGGGGGGTAAAGTTTATTGAAACAGTGACGACATTAAAAAATGAACTACATCCTAGGTAAAGAACCTAAAAAAATATACTTACACGTTTTGTCTAAATAGACAATATTGTTGACTGGGTTTGAATTTTTTCAATACCTCTTCTTCTAATTTTGGATAAAATAAGGGGTGCTTACCAGTACTTTTTACATTTGGGGGGGGGGGGGGGGGTCATGAAGCTAGGGGGGTGCGTCATGAACATTTTGGAGGGGGGGGGGGCACCCCTGGTTATGCTGTGCCTATGTCATTTGGAAAAGGTTTGACCTGATGGTTGCTTGGTGTGAACATTGCAAAGCAATCACTCCTGTTTAAAAGAGCTTAACGGACTCAATCAGACCAGTATTAAAGTGGCCACATTATTTTGAAGGGCTTTGATGCGTACAAACATTTCTGTAGAACGTACGACTGGAAAAAGGAATGTACCATTTCAGACATCGTAGTGAGTCTCATCAGTTTTGAAACGACAAACAATGAAATAGATTTTCCTAGACTAATATCAAACAAAAGTTAGGCACTACCAACTTTTGGGCAAGACTATCAGATGAAAGGTAATGGGAGTAAAATTTATGGTGCAACAGAAAGCAGAATTTCCACCAACAAATCCTTTTTTATCATCCAATTGTCGTTTACTCTTCTAATTAGTTAAGTAAGGTCTTAATTAATTGTACAATTGGATACTGAGATTCTGGGTTAAATACTCCATTTGAAAGCGTCATTGATAACAGAAAAAAAATCGCCTTGAAAAACATCAATTTTCTAACAAAATTGACAACTTTCGTTTGCCCTTCATTTTTTACCCCTGAAAATCGTCTTTAAGGAATTTTATTTCCCACCAAACGGAACATTATCCTCAATTTTGAGTTCATTTTGTGAATTGAGGGATTTATGACCGTTATAGTGACGAGGCCTTCCCAACGAAAAAATCTTAAAAGTGAAAAAAGTCGGATTTTTAGTTGAATAAACAAAAAATAACTTTAAGTGGCACTTTTTGTAGAAAATCAATTGTAAAACCGGTCATTGAAATTTGGGCAATCCCAACAGTAGGATCGTGGTTCGTTGTAATCACGATTCATCTACGAAACCTTAAAGGAAAGTATTATTTCTTAATTATCTAAATGGTGCCTTACCTTTGTATTACTTGAATCAATGTCGATGTTCATCCTTTCCGAAGGCAGTGTACAAACAGAAGATTGGTTAGTTATCGAGATGAGAAGTGCCTAGACAACCTCACTTCCAAGACACTTGCGAAAATTAAATGATTGATTAATGGAGAAGCTAATACCACAATAATTATTGATTAATTACAACGGAATATCGGTCGTCCATTTCAGTGTGGAAGGAGGAAAATCACTTCACTATTGAGAAATCACATTAGTTGCAAAATGAATAAACATGTACAGTATGTGAATATAAATAGGTAATATATAATATATATTGAGAATAAAGACCAAAATATTATTCGATTCAGTGAATAAATTTTGCCCCAAATCATTTTAAAGCATTTTTTTTAAAACAGGGTAAACTTAGTTTTGTAATTCAGGGTCATAGATGGCAGAGACTTTTTTTTAAAAGCATGGAACATGCTTAAGGGTACTTACAGACTGGAGCTACGATGAGAGCGAGGAAAGAAAGCAGAGAGTTGCCCATCTCAGAGTCAATGCGGTTCTCATCCTTCTTGACGATGACTATTTCTTTGCGGAAAACCCGTCATTGAGAATCTGGTATTTACTTCAGGGGCGAAAAGTAGAAGGGATTCACGCAATTAATCAATCGCGACACATTCACAGGGAAATTTCATCATTTGTACGATGAACTCTGAGAAGATTCCAACAAGTTTTATGAGTATTCTCGGATGAATATGACGACATTCGACAACTTGCTGGACAAAGTACAGCGCAAATTGCTGAAGAGGTGGTCAAATTGCACTTCAAACCCAATTTTGCCTGTTGAACCTGCACATTTTTACAACAGCTTCGTACCGAAATGAATGTTTCATTAATAAACGTTGAGTTGATAACGTGAATATTCAGTTCAATTACTTCAACATTAAAGGAGCCTAATTCGGTTTATACGGGAATAAAACACGGTGAATACAGTATAATTAACCTTCAGTCCGGAGGGACGTCGATTAGACCGCTCTTCAAACTGGGGCAGGGGAGTTGATAACGGTGGCTCACAACTTCGTATTGCTCAGTATCCTCCGCAATTGATTTTGAAGTGACTGAAAGAGAACTTGAAGACTGCGCTAGTGATTGGACTGACGAACAAAACGATCGCCCACCGTTTTGGTTTTCCTATCATAAATCCGGAAATTCCGAACGATATTCCCATTACATACCTGGGGGAAAATGATACGGAATGGTGTTCCGAGACTCCTAATTTGCGTGTAAAAACAAGAGCTGAGAACGTAATTAGGGGCTCACCAGGATTGAGAGGACCCGCATTGCAATTCGGATCCAACCCATCACCACTCCATCTTTGGGGACTTTGCGAATAATTTCCAAGCATTAAAGTCCATTTTGACGGGAATATAAGATTTTTTTTCGTTTTTGTGTTCCCAGTTGTATTTTTATAATCATTTCCAACCTCATCACATGATTTCTTAGAGAGCAATCATTAACAGTCTGAATCAACGCTCCCTCCTCATCAGGGCAGGGGTCGTTTAGACCACTCCCTCCTCCTGATGGCGCAAATCGTCCCTCCAGACTGAAGGTTAATGTCCCATTAAGGTTTTTTCATGAACAGTACACCAATTAAATCATCAGGTTTCATATGAGCGACGAAAATTAACTGGTTTGGTTTCTTCACTCTTAAGCAGGGTTCATCCAGCAGGTCTGGAAATACGGATAGAAGCTAGTAAAAAGCAGTGGAGGGGAATCGGCCGTGCACGAGCTAACAACTCGTTTCCCGCACTTCCTACCACAGCTGTTTCAGTTCCCGACGCCATCTGTATGCATGATAGTGAACTGCACAGATGCAGAACGCACAATATTTGAAAAATCTGATGCATACAGTTTGCTTCAAAAGTGCCTGTCAGGAAAAAATATTCCCCACCCCCAGCTGATGTCCAGCCAATGAGCTGCTCGTAAGAACTTTGTGGATGGATCTGAACCCTGCTTTGCATGGAGCTCTGCTCGACCTTGAAGTGCTGCCCCACTCTGCCTCCCTGTGTTTGTTTTCTTTGCTCTCTTCCTTTGCTGTTATTGCACCTCCAGTCTGTAAGCGCCCTTGGACTGGCTACTCGAAAAATGTCACGCGTAAGTGGAACGTGGGATGGGTGACGCGAGATTTTACAATTATAAGGTAAGAATAATGTACTTCCTTTTAAAGAAGTTAGTGGAGAGTCATCAAAAGCACTATAATCCATTATAGTTCATCAAGAACCTGAGCTGCAAATCCTCATTTACATATTCAGTCTAACAGCATTATTACGATAGATATATTTTAGACAGTAGACCACGGAGATCAGTAATATGAAGCACATCCGTCGTATAGGTAAAGCCAAAATAGCAGACACGAAAATAGCAAATGATAAGAAATTACCAAAAGGCAATAGCATGGCTAAAGCATGTGCCATGTTTTTTGAATTTCAGCCGCGGGCTCCAAGCAGTAAGCATGTGGAGGTCCAGGGGGGCTTGCCCCCTGTTGAGGCAGCTTGCTCCCAGCTTTTTAGTATGGATGCCTTACGCCCCTCCATTACCTCTCAGGCTATTTTGATACTTCTCTCCAGAAAACAATCATTCTTCAGTTCCAGCAAGTCGAAATTCCATCACCACTTGTTGGAAATCAAACGTACAAACGCTTTTCAAACAACTCCTAACATATAGGTGCAGGAGGCCATCAATACCACTTGCTACAAAACGTATTCAAAGCTTATAATTACAAATCAGAGCTAATTCAACAAAACCGATGATCAACATCAAACATTTGTATGAAACGTCACAAAACTTATGAAAATAGAGTCCACATGGTCTAGAGACTTGCGATAGGTACTTCGAATCGATAAATTTCGCTAGGCACTTATAAATCACGAAATTAACTAATCATACACAAACCAGCTTTAACAATACGATATATGAAATGAAATATGAACATTTCAATCGAAAATGTCAGTCAATTCAGTGAGCGAGATCAGCTTACAAACAATAAATAACCAACATCTATCATTATTTTCTAATACGATTATCACGTATACTTACGTTACATCATGATAACGAACACAATGAGAAAGTCAAATAAGATCAATGAAACATCAGTCAAATTTATCAACAAATCAAAATATTAATAATCAAATAGAAGAGTTGAGCAGAAAGTAATTCAAAAACTAAAACTGGAACTAAATAATTGATTTTCACGAACTAGAACAATTGGTTTTAGTTTGACTTCTGAAACTAACTCAAGAACTGAAATAGTTTTTAGATAGAATATAGAAACAGAATACTAATTTAGATTCACAAATCAAACTTTAGTTTTGTTAGAAAAAACAAAAGAAAACTAGAAAATACTTTTTTTTTTTTAAATCCATTTTCAGTTAGTCATACATGCAAGGTATTGTGAGGATTGAGGAGGCTGTGAAATTGGACAACAATGGCGTATTGCTTCCATTTTAAACCAACATTGTGACTAAATCCGTTTTTTCATTAGTTTCTCAATTCAAAGTAAAAACTTGGTCAGTTCGAAAGTTAGTTTCAAAAATTTGAACTAAAATTTCAGCTTTGCCGTGAATGGAAAAACTAAATAGCTGGACGTTGACGTGTAGAAGCCAATCCGCCATTTTTTAATTATATCTTATAGAGTTTTCTAGTAATCACTGCCCATGTACTTACGAATAAGTGTTAATCAATCAAGACACAATAAACGGTTGTATAATATTGTTTTAAAGGAATCAAACCATTAGGTATTAATTACCCACACATTCCCTGAGTATGAATACAAGAATGGAAGAGTGAGAAAATGACAAGGCAAGAATTGTGATAGTACATGCTTTGTGTGTACTATCCTTTTTATAGCGTGGGAACCCTGAAGGAAATCCATCCACTGATTGGTAGACAAGGTTTGAGGTTAGTTTTCAATGTTCATTATCGTGAATTCGACATGTTTTGAAAAGTCCGACAAATATCTATTCACTCATACTGGAGCAATTTTCGAAATGTAACGTAAAAAAATTCTCTACCAATCATTAGATTGTTTCCTTGTGGCTTCTGCAGTAATATGGGATACATATAAAATCTAAAACCACGTAAAAATACCATTATAGATATCAATTGTCGCTCAAGTCTTTAAATCCGTATTTACAATTAAATATAGCTATCATCTCTTTACCACATTCACCACTTTAAACACATTTCATTCAAATAATTGCGTTTTACTTTCAATTAGGCGAGGCATATTCATATTCTTCGTAAAGTTTTTGAATAAATTTCCTAATTATTTTATCACAACGCAATTTAAATCTTGTCATTTAAATGTATAATCATTAGGCACTACATACAATCAGATTAAAAAACATCATATCGAGCGAATCTTCGAATTTCCCAATTATCATTTATTTAGCTATATCGTTTATTAATACATTATACTACAACATTTTAATAATAAATATCAACGTAAATTCATGATTCTTGATTTAACTTTAGTTTCAGACACAGTACAGCAACCATAAAAGCATTCTGTGCATTATTATTGGCGGTGAAGTACTCGTAAATTGAAGTAAAATTCACGTAAAATAAGAAATATGATTTTTTAAATTTATCAACTAATAAAAAATGATGATTTGGCATTTAAAATTTAATGTGGACATTTTCACAAAAGACTTACATACTTCCCTGTAGAAGACAAACGGTTGATTAGGTAAGTTCATGCTAAAATAACGAACACCGCGACACAATCATTTTCATGAAAAATGAAAAATCTTTATCTTTATGAAAAATCTAGTCTTGTGATTTTTTTTTCTTCGATATGGGATGGGAGGAACCCCTGGTTACTGAGACCACTGTGATCTATTGTCACACTTCTACATGAAAAATCTAGTCTTGTGAAAAATTTGAAAATTATTGGATTTAATATATACCATAATAACTTTGGTAGCTCTCCTCCTTATGGACTTACTTAATTTTTAATTGGTATCACCATGTGACAAGTGATTGGTATCATGTGCCTTATGCGGATATGCTTTAATTTTAAATAGGGAATCATCATTTTTGATTAATTAATAAGTCGTTTAAAAAAAGCGTATCGTGATCAATAATTTATATCATTGATATCAATAATTACATAGTTCTAATGTATACCACTGTCATCAATTTTTGTTTTGTAATGCCTACCTATCATCGCTTCATGCCTTATAATCAATGTATCTTTTGATAATAATAATTATATCAAAAGATATATTGATCATAAGGCATGAAGGGATGGGTAGGCATTAAATAACAAAAACTGATGACAGTGGTAGTTATTAAAACTATGTAATTATTGATATCAATTAATTAATCAAAAATGATGACGCTTTTTTTAAGCCCTTTTAAAAATTAAAAATGACGATTCCCTTTCTAAAATTAAAGCATTCACTTGTCATATTTGATACCAATAAAAAATGGAGCAAGTCCATAAGGAGGAAAGCTACAAAATTTAATAGTTCACAATTTAATATGTTATTACAGATGCTTGCTAACAACGAACATTGCGATCCAATAATTTTCAAAATTTTCACAAGACTAGATTTTTCATATAGAAGTGTCACAATAGATCACAGTGGTCTCAGTAACCAGGGGTTCCTCCCATCCCATATCGAAGAAAAAAAATCACAAGACTAGATTTTTCATATAGACTTCACAATAATATATTATTGTGAACTCAGTCTTTATGAAAATTATTGTGTCGCGGTGTTCGTTATTTTAGCATGAATAAAACTATGTAAATATTGATAATGGTTTATGCCAGGTAGACCGTACAGTTAATAATTAGTAATCAACTTAATTGAAGAAAAGTTTCCAGTGGAAGCGTCGTTGTTTAAAGAAGAATATCCGGACGATTCGATCGTGCCGCTGGCAGCACCCGGGAGATGTTCACCTTTAGTGGGCATCACAGTCGATGAGAATATGCGATTGTGGTCTTCCATCGAGATGGCCATATCTTCCACCTCGTCTTGGCCCTTGGTGCTGCCGACGGTCACCATGGAAATTTCTGGAAAATCGAGCGATGAATCAGAATCTCTCGAGTAAAACGCTTTTTTTTTCAAGAGCGATTACAATGGTTTATTATTGAATAATAAACCAAAAAAATGAGATTGATGTCGCTAAGTAATACACGATTACTATACCTCCCCAGCAATTTTCTGTCAAATCAGTCCAGCCGTTCTTGAGCTATAAATAGCGTAACTATCACGACTTTCTTTTATACAGGGTGTCCCAGGAGTTATGCACAATCCGACTCCTACGTGTTCTACAGCTCATTTCCGAACAAAAATGCCTCCTAGCAATTTTTTGCCAGAGGCCTCGTTCCCGTGTTATTCGCGATTCAAGATTTTTTTCGTGTTTTCGATCTTATGTCATTAAAACTGCCATAACTCCCTCAATTTTGGAAATAGCTCAAATTTAATGACACCGTTGGAAAGAGCGTTAAATTTTCTATCTATTTGATGTCAGCAAACATTTTTTTATTGCATTGAAGATGTGCGATTGCTGCGTGAAATGGCAGTTTTGTCAAAATCTTGAAATCGCCTGTTTTTCACCTCGCCTAGAAACCCCATTAATGCTTGACGCAGAACTGTGCAGGTCTGGTAAAACATGCGCCAAAATGTCAGCTTTGCAACGGTGTAGTCGTTTTGGTTTAAAAAATATTTTTAGTTAAGGAAATGGTGTTTAACTGCAGAAAAACGTGTGTTTTCTGTTAAAATTGAGGTATTTCCAAAAGTCTCGTCGAAAAAAGGTTGGAGGCGGGATATACGTAACTTTTCTCGCTGAATCGAATGGTGACAACGCTCAAGTGACCTCTCAACCTCTAAGTGACGATTTAAGTTAGTTTTGTCGGATATTAGACCCGTTCGTTTGTGAACAGCGTCTACGGCATTCCTAAGCTGTCCGGCCAAAGTCAGGACAATCGAAGAGCCGAGAGACGGCTATTGTTTCTGTTCATTTACGATTGATTGCGATGAGTTGCATTCATCTTTTTGCTGACACTATGGACCCTTATCAAACCAGGCTTCCGTATCACTACTAACTCTTCCCTTTCGTCTCTTTCCTCGCTATATTTCCTTCCCCATTGCATATTCCAATTCATCATGGTGTGCTACAGCTATTGAACAAGATGGTAGTAATAACCAAAACCTTAGTGACAAAAAAGGATTAGTAGATAGAAAAAAGATAGTTTACTAAATAAAAAAGGATCAGTGACGTAAACAATATTATCTACCAATATTTTTTCCCCATACTATTCACGTGTTCGCAAGGGTCTGCATTGTACACAGGAGGAGTGTGACTCCCTTGCCGCTTCAGAAGCATTACTGTTGGCAAAACCGTACACAAAAATCATGTCAACATACTCACTTGTGGTACAGCTACTCAACTGAAAGCAACTCATCGCAATCAATCGTAAATGAACACAAACAATAGCCGTCTCTCGGCTCTTCGATTATCCTGACTTTGGCTGGACAGCTTAGAAATGCCGTAGACGCTGTTCACAAACGAACGGGTATATGCATCCGACAAAACTAACTTAAATCGTCACTTGAAAGAGTCTAGCGTTGTCACCATTCGATTCAGCGAGAAAAGTTACGTATATCCCGCCTCCAACCTCTTTTTCGTCGAGACTTTTGGAAAAACCTTAATTTTAACAGAAAACACACGTTTTTCTGCAGTTGAACACCATTTCCTTAACTAAAAATATTTTTTAAAACCAAAAAGACTACACCGTTGGAAAGCTGACATTTTGGCGCACGTTTTACCAGGCCTGTACAGTTCTGCGTCAAGCATTAATGGGGTTTCTAGGCGAAATGAAAAACAGGCGATTCCAAGATTTTTACAAAACTGCACATCTTCAATGCAATAAAAAAATGTTTTCTGACATCAAATAGATAGAAAATTTAATGCTCTTTCCAACGGTGTCATCAAATTTGAGAATAAGATTATCTGGTTGCTAACTAGATGCATCGTCAGCTGTTTAAATAGTGGGGTCAGGTCCCAACAACATTAGCACCATTTTGATTGTATTGTAACGTATCTCATTGATGTACATGTTAGTCTATTTGGCAAAAAGACCAACATAAAGGAAATACAAACTTGTCAGAACGAAATCCTGAGAAGTATAGTAGGTGTCCCCTTGTATATGCGAAATGATGACATTCATCGTGACCTAAGACTGGAAACAGTCAAAGAAATCATCATGAAATACGCCCAGAAGCACGAAAAACGCCTCCACCAGCACAAGAACCCGGAGATGCTCAACGTTCTGGACAACGAAGGAGAACTGCGGTGCCTCAAGCGAAACAAGCCATTGGACCTGATTGTGCTGTGCAAGTTATAGTGAAGTGTGTTCCAGTTAACAGTCTGATACTCTGAAGGGTTGGTTTGTTGAAATCTCACCCTGTACATCGTGCTCCATTTCAAGCAGATAATATATTGCTAGATGATGTATCCTACAATCAGTTGCAATAAATAAAATCACGAAAAAAAATTGTTGTACATGTGCGCGCTAGTATAAACTTAATGGTTTCAGCAAAATAAATTGTATATATAGCGCCATTTAAAATCGTAATTACCTGCATTAGATACTGATAAGATGTCGGGTGTTCCTATGCTCATCTCGATGTCAGGCTCATTTCGATGCAGAGTTCTGATAGGTGAAAGATCGGGGCTCGAAGGAATGCTATCATTTCCACAGATCTTCCGTTTTTCAGTACTCCATTCCTTTAAAAGGTTGGAAAATAACAAACAATACTTATTAACATTCAGGAAACGTTAATTTATAAAAACTATTTAATGGTTTACTATCAGACTCTAATAGCTAGTAACCATAAACCTGGTGTTGTTACGCACAAGTGACTGACATCGTCCTGTTAAGTTCAACGGGAGGTCTGAGCTCAACCGCGTGGCTGGCGAGAGCCCAAGTATTTCTATTTTGAAAGCAATTTAAAAGATTTGGAGGTTCGAGGTGCCGATAACGTACAACAGACCAGTCTATTATCCATAGAGCTATGATTTACGTAGATCAGCTATCAAATGCAGCATTTTACCTATTTGAAACACTTTGGCTAGCATCTGAGTGATGAGAAATTTAAAGTTACTCCTTCAATTAAGGGAATTATGTTCATTTTAGTGGGTTAAAGTCGAAAACGCAGAACAAATCTTATAACTGACACAACTCAGAAACCAAGCGAGACTAAATAAAAAAACGCTGCAAATTCTTTCACTTGGGTTTATTATTCAATTGGCTTGCGTTCATGATTTGAATTTCTACAACGCTTTGGAGTGTGCATGTTTCACAGGATGGAGCGATTATTGAATTTCAGGAGATATGAATGGAGCACGTAAATCTGTTCTCAACCAAAATACCTATTTGGATTGATCAGTTGATCATATTTGTGCCTCCTGAAATTCAATAATCGCTCTATCCTGTGAAACACGCACACTCCAAAGCTTAGTAGAAATTCAAATCATGAACGCAAGCCAATTGAATGATAAACCCCAGTGAAAGAATTTGCAGCGTTTTTTATTGAACCTCAATACCCCCCCACAATAAAAACATCTATAATTTATGAAGTCCTTTAGCACTCGTATTGCGTTAAAACTTCAATCCAAATTCAAACGATGTAGCCAAAGGTAGACTGATGTAGAGGAGCCACACAAATATCATCAACTGATCAATCCAAATAGGTGTTTTGGTTGAGATCCGATTTACCTACGTGCTCTGTGCATATCTCCTGAAATTCGATAATCGCTCTATCACCTGTAAAACACGCACACTCCGAAGCTTAGTACAGATTCAAATCACGAACGCAAGCCAATTGAATAATAATCCCCAGTAATAATATTTACCTATATATTATCAGCGTTGCATGCATATCAGAATGCTTCAACCGGTGTATCGGCTATAAACTACATGTATCCACATCGGCTATCACTCCAGTAACCACATTCACTACAACTCGACGCTATCGGCATCCCTAGGTTACAAACAAACAATAATAAACCAAAAAACGCAAATGTTGACACCATAAATCGGGAACGGTTTGACCTACGGACGTGGCGAAGGGCTCATTCGATTCCTAATGGTATGTTCTTCAAATAGAGTATACATTTAGGCCGCTTCCACTTGTTTTGAGGTTTTTAGGGATTTTACAAAACCTTGACAGCCCTTAAAGGGCACTTTAAATTGAGTGAGAGAGCTGGCTCAAGAATTGGGGCGTCGTCGGGCCAAGATGGATTTTTCCTGAAATTTCAGATCTTTTGCTCCAGCCGTTTCGGAGATATCGTGCGTACGGCGTACGGCGGACGGAAAAATTTTTTATTGCAGATTTGGATTCTACACCCTTTGAAACGTAAACCATGAAATTTTCAGGGGGGTTAGAATTTTTTTTTCAGAGCGATTACAATGGTTTATTTTTTAATAATAAACCAAAAACCAGTAAGTGTATTGAAAATGGTTAACACGGTGTTGGAATCGGTACTTGATCGGTGCCATTCACTTCGATGAACACAACCTTCATATTCATGAAACACAAATCCAAAAATCCATAAACACAAATAAAAATCATACAAATACATGAAACACAAATAGGAAACTCACGATTCTAGATGAGAAGTTGCATTTTTGTGGAGAAGGGGTGAAATGTTGGGCACTGAACCTAAAGTAGAACAGAAAATCGTGAGTGGAACAGAATTTATCAAGTATGATTCACAAAACCTGATGATGAGGAGATGAAAAAATGTCGGACACTCACTTGACAGGGCTTAAATCTTCATCGTCTTTATTGAAGAAAAGTTTTCTCCTTAAATTCGATGTGTTCAAGAGTAGATCTTCAGAATCGACGGCAACGCTGCCCTGCTATTGAAAAACAAGACAGATGAGGTGTTTTCACTGGAATTGTGAAATACGGGGAGATTTTGAAAATTCGTAAGGTAGGTGCAGAAATTAAGGCCGAGTAGAGGTTTGGGGCACGATACAACCTAATCACTGTGGCTTATCAACTTGACACACAGTTGGACAACAGTTTTGAATGATTTTATGCTAAAATTTCGAAATCTTAATAAGGTGACAGCCAGAACTCATTAATCCCAATAAGGTCATTCCATGATCCCATTACAGGCATCCCTAAAAACCAGGCAATCAAGAAAATTTAGAATAAATCATCAAAAATTGTTTAAAAATGACTCTTGCATCATTTGAATGAATAGAAAGGGCATAAAAGGAGGTCATACACTATGCAATTGCCAGCAGGACGTCGTCTCAACAGGCGAGCTCAAGACCAATATCGCAGAGCTCCATACATTAAGCAGTCAACTGCCAGCAGAAGGCTGTACAGAACTGCAGATAGCCTGAAGATAGCACACACTAGAGGCGGACTGTCGGTCAAGGCCATCAGTCCAATCTCGGCTGGTGAATGAAAGCACAAAAATGATCCCACGCCTGCAGGCTAACTGACAGTGTGTGGCAGGGGGCACGTGAGATCACCATCCTACAGTTCATAGGCAGTAGCGGATCTCTCATCCAATCCTCACTTACCCGACAACCACACACCTTCAGTCTGGGCGAACTGCAGTCCATTATCTTCAGATCAACTGATGAATGTATGGGCAACCCCGATTGACGGTGTCATTAGAGAGTTCCTAGGACATTCAGACAACGTGATATCGTATCTAGTCGGTGGTGGTATCTAGGGCGAGCACAGCTCTGGTTAGCAAAAATGGTGGCGTTACCACCAACTCAGCTGAACTAGTGGTATCTCTGATCCGTATCTAAGAGTCACGTACGTTTTGCTTTCACGTCACTATAAGAAAACGAGCAGTCTTTTTGATGCTTTACAAGATCACTCGGATCACTCGTTCTTTCGTTTTTTTTTTTTTTAAACCAAAAATGCAGGGGGTGGAAGACTTTTTTGAATATTATGTTAACGGATTGATTTCAACTGAGGAGTTACTGTTGATTTTTCGAACGTATTTGGAGCGGGAGAGTGTAAGGGAAGCACCTCGACGATTAAGCCTGCTCTATGGGAGATTTTCCCTGGATGACATGAGCGAGGATGATGTACTATTTTCGTTCCGATTTAATAGAGAACATGTTCATTTTCTCCAGAGGCTCTTTCAAATTCCTGCAGAAGTTACGACAGATAAGTACGCTTGGAATCAAAATTGATTTGTTTGTAACTTCTTACTTAGCGACTTGGGAAGTACATACTCCAGAAAAGGAATGTACAGCAGGGATTCTGGAGTTGCATTTAGACAGTTTTTATAATAGCGAATTCCTAAATGAAGCTGTTAGGCTCTTTAAAAACTCGCACAGTTGGCGAGAGGCTCACTCAAAACAAGTTGTTAGTTCGTAGGTACTAAATATCGAAATCTTAGTGTTTTCTTAAACTGTAAAGTACCTAATAAAATGATGTTGAATCAAAATGAAAATTCTGCTCTCTCTTGGCATGAAATTTCAATTTAGCAATTTCAGAAATCAAATTTTTAGGTAGAAATGTTGAAAATGTTGATGCAAAGCGGTTTACAACTAGGTTACCCCGATGGCAGGTTACTTTGCGATAAGGACGAAAGATACGTTCGTTCGGATCGCATCGGTGGCATCGTAACTTCCGTAAAGATACCACCGTCGTATTGCAATACGACCGATCGTATTGGCGGCGCATGCGCAGTCGCGCGTTCGTGTCGCGATACGGATTCGTATCGGTGTTGGCGGATCTCCTAGGAACTCTCTATTAACTGACTTTGTCACTGCGCTCCCAATAATGTAGATCTAACTTTCCATCCTTCCCACACTCATATCAGCCAGTTTTTACTTCAAAATCAATCCTCGAGATGGAATCTGCAGTCACAATTCTTCATAAATTTAACCGTTTCATTTCTCTTACAGAACAGCGACACTGTACAAAGCTTAAGGTTGATGCACCACAGAACTATAAAACAACTGGGACTCACATTACCTGCCTGCTCTAGAATAACAAGTGTTAAGATGGTGTCTCCTCATATTTTTCCCACATTGGCAACACTGAGTAGCAACAGAGCTGCCATCTATTGGATTACACTGAACGTTTTTGAAATAAAAGGTGGCCTTATTTGCAGCACCTACCATAAAGTAGGGGGCACTTACCACTTCCACTTCGGAGAAGTAGGGTTTAAGAATTTCTTCAACCTCTGGAGGTAAAGTAGGTGGAAACGAGTACATTGTTTGTGAACTGGCTGCAATGAAAAATAGATAACATTAGTGATTGTTTTTGTTATATTATCAACAATGAGCCTTTCTAATCGACCCTTATCAATTTCGTGACCCAATCAATAAACATATAACTTACAACCCAAGAAGTATAAATATATTTCCAAATGACTCGACTCTGATTGACTAGTTGTATGACATACATTTTGTTTATGACTTTTTATGAAAGTCATTTGGAAATAATTTCCAAACTCAAGAACAATTCTGGAGCTCATTTCCAATTATTATTCCTAAAATTATTTATAGGAGAACTATTATTCCCTTTGCTGTAAGCTGTTTATTTGAATCTCCCCCTTGTTGTCAGGAATAGCAGAAATTATGTTGATATGAAGCCTGTTAGGAGTGCCAACTTTCTTTTGCTTCCGAGTCTACCAAGATAGCGGAAGCATTGTTTTCACTTTCCGAAAGTGAAATTTTTTTTGTCTCCAAAATCAAAAATTCCGCTCGCATTTTGCGTTTTAGACCTTTCTGAACAATTTTGGTTCCGTGTCTGTCTGTCAGCAAATCCTTGTTACGGGCAAAACTACACGAAGTTATAGTCCGATTTTGATGAAATTTTCTGGGGTTGTGCGGGGTGGGGTGCAGATGGTCCCCGAGAGGTTTCATGACCCCCGGAGCAATAGTAGTCTCTGCGCATGCGCATACAAAATCCTTGTTACGCGCATAACTCCGGGAGTTCTTCAATTTTGATGAAATCTTCAGGGATTGTTCGGCTAATTGAACGAAGTTCTTTAGTCAATAATAATTTTCAATGATCTATACAGTCATGTTATGGATACGAGGAAGCTATGTGCCACACCCACTTGGCAGACGTTTTTCTTTTCTAGTGGTTTTGTATTTTTTCGTTTTGGAAGTGTACCTATGTATTACTTACTGCTATACTACTTTTAGTTTTTCAATTTTTACTATTATTTGTATTAGTGTTAGTAGAATGTAGATACATTGAACTCTTGTAACGGTTATGACCTATACATAAACGATTTATCCATCTATCTACAGTACTTTTAATAGACATGTATTTTATGTCCGTTGTATGAATATATTTCGAAGCCAATAAAGGAGGGGAAAAAATGGTGCTTTCAAAATTTAATTTAAAGAGTAGTTTAAGGGAGTTATGGCCGTTTTAGTTAAGTAAGGTAGGGAACACGAACAAATCTTAAAAGTGAAATAACTCGGAAACGAAGCTCCTAAAATAGAAAATTCTACAAGGCCTTTTTTGTCAGAAAAGAGCTCTAAAATCGATGAACACCCTCTTGAACACACTCAGAGAAAGACATGCAAGAAGACTTTACAGGTAATTTATATAAACAGCTTCACTTGCGTCACGTTTTTGGTAAATTTTATGAGTTGTCCAACTTCTTCGACAGCTCTATAAATGGGGAGCTAAACGTTGAAAGAAGCATTTAATTTGAAATCGACAAACCTTCACTTCTCTGCACAATCCGAAATTTGGCCATGGGAGTGGAACAGTTGGTTTTGGCCGAATTCGGAGCAGTTGGCGTCGAATAGGCTGGAGACCTCCAGGTACCTTGGTAAGCATCTGCGGGGGACACAATGCTGTGAGTTGAAGAGAAATACCTGAAATAACAATTTAAAAAGATGAAATACAAACAAACTCATTATGTACTTGGGAACTGTAGCATATTTCAAATATGCTCCCCCCCCCCCCCCCAATATTTGTAGTGTGGCATTAGCAAAAGTCGAGCCTAGTTCAGGTTATTCGTTTTCTTCTGTATCAATTTAATCAGTTAAATATTTGATGGATCGAATTTTGAGACCAGAAAGGTTTGATATCAAACCAGATGATCATCAGGATGGAAGCACTGGTTCCGGACGATCCAGAATTTCATCGTGTCTGCCGGGATCAGAGAAGATGACCGTCTAAAGGTACTTACTAATTACATATCACCTGACGTATTTGAATACATAAGCGAATGCGGCACATACAACGATTCAGTAGCCATTCTTAGAAGTTTATATGTAAAACCAATAAATGAAGTATTCGCTAGACACAAACTCAAAACTCGCCGCCAAGAACCAGGAGAAACAGTTGATAAATATTTAGAGTCTCTCAAACGCCTGGCTAAAGATTGCAATTATCGAGCGGTATCAGCTGAAATCAATAGGGACGAATCTATTCGAGACGCATTTATCGATGGACTTCAATCATCTCTCATACGGCAACGTTTGTTGGAAAACTGCAATCTAACCATAGACGATGCTTTCACTCAGGCTAGATGCCTTGAGCTGGCCCTGCAACAATCATTGCAATATCAAGGTCAGCATTGCATCAATGCATCACCTAACTCAGACAATCAAACTCCAACTTCTCTTACCACTTTTAATTCCTCAAGCTATATTCCTCCTAGATTTGGCAGCGATTTTGACCAACAAGCAATTTCTGCTATGAATGTAAGATGCTATTTTTGTTGAGAGCCAAAGCACAATAGGACTATCTGCCCTGCTAAGGAAGCAATTTGTAAATTTTGCGGGATTAAAGGCCATTTTCAAATGGCCTGTACAAAAAAGTCTAGACCAATAAATCAGCGATATTCTAATTCCATTACAGTACCATCATCTAGCACTCAGTTCTCAGCCTCAATTGTTTCATCGGTATCTTGTCTAAAGAAAGCAATCGTTCCTGTGTTAATCAATGGGTCCAAGGCAAATGCTCTGGTAGACACAGGTAGCTCGGCTACGTTCATCAATCTACAAACCGTGCAGACACTCAAAATCTCTACATTTCCAGGTAAAGGAGAAGTAGCTATGGCATCTACCACCCTGCATTCTCCTGTAAAAGGTTTCTGTAAAATTAACCTTTCCTTACAGGGGCACACCTATTCAAACATTCTGGTTAGTATCCTTCCAAATCTATGCGCTGACGTTGTAGTGGGACATAACATATTAAACCTACATTCAAGCGTCAATGTTCAATTCGGAGGAGTGGAGGGTCCCCTCAATATTTGTAGTGTGGCATTAGCAAAAGTCGAGCCTAGTTCAAGTTATTCGTTTTCTTCTATATCAAGCTCTACAGGAAGGTGCTCAAGAAAATTATTGTCTTACTTTCTGTGGTCAAAGTCCCAACGCATTCAAACCAAACAATTCAGAATGAAATGGTTAAAGGAATAAAATTAAAATTGATTTAATATTTTTAATTTTTAAGTCAAATCAGACTTATGAACGCCCTTACTAAGGGCCCCTTAGGCTTAACAGATTCAGGCTTATACTCTGAGTGTTGCGGGGTTATCGCCTCAACCGTTGGAAGGGGAAACCAGTCAATTCCATCACCTTCTCATTATAAGTTTTAGTGACCTCTGTTTAGTTTGACGTTTTAATTGTTTCCAATTTTTGACCCTTGGCTACCCCATTGTTACCAATCTTATTTAATTTCCTGTTTTAATTACTTATTTTCTACCTTAACTGGGATGCCAAAAATAGTAATTTGAGAAAATAGTGCCATAAATTCATAACTTACTTATCTATGGCTTCTTGGGCTAACGATTCTTGCCCTTCTTCATATTCTTCAGCGATAAACTTGGGGGATTCTATCTCGGCGGGTTGAATTCGAGAAATGTCGTCGATTGACCAAGAGAAATGTTCAGGCTGTAGGAAGAAGTTGGAATTGATATTAACAACATTGAAGTTATGCATAGAACTGATTGATGATTAGTTTCTTTGAATATAACTAAGAGCAAAGTACTGCACACAATAATATCTCTCTGTACAGCCACAATCGGGAAATTACCGTCTCCTTTCCAAACACCTCTCTACAATGCTGAAAAGTCTGGACTTCTCTTCATCTGTTTTGTGATTCCTTAATAGAATGGCACAATTCTCCTCACCTTTTAATTTTTTGTGATGGCCTATCTCCACTCCGTTCTGTTCCTTTTGTCAGTATCGACTCAACGATGGAGTTCTCCTAGGGATGCAAATCGATTTCCAATGAAATCAAAAAATCGATTTTTTCCGATTTTTTTTTTTTTGCAATCGATTGATTGTACCGATTTTTATCCTGAAATCGATGGTTTTGCGGAATCGATTTTGATCGGGGTATTTTTATTTTATTTTCTCGTTTTCTTCTGCACCTATGCTTTTTTCAGTAGGTACCTACGCTGCAGTTCCAGCAGAAGACCACAGCATAGCATCGATGTCCACAAGTTTCTCTGCCACAAACTATGAGCATCACCACCACTATCGATACTATGCTCAATTCAATTTCCTCATTAGCCATTACCTACCTTGTTATGTTTCTGCCAAGCAAAAGGTGTCTTACCATTATTTCGGCCACAATTTCAATATTTTCGTAAATGGTTACTTGATACAGCAGGCTGTTTTAACCAAATATATTATGTTTCGGAGTATTTGTCTAAAATTTCGATTGAAAATCGATTTTTTACTCCGATTAATTGATACAATCGATCGTAAGCTCTCGATTGAAAATCGATTGCCGAAATTGATTGTTGGCTACCGATTTTGCATCCCTAAGTTCTCCACAATAAGCCAACGTGGCAATGTAGGGGCTCGTACGAAATAATTTTGAGTACAATAAATATCGCAATTTGAGTAGTGATGAAACTCAATGGCTATGCAACATAAATGCAGAGCGTTCTTCAGTACTGCTGGTAAGTCTTCGTAATAACCTACGTTTTAGTTACAACGCAATTACTTCGGATACTATTTTTTCTTGCGTAGGCGATGAAGGAAGTAGAAAAAATCATGGAGAAAGACGATCATCACTCACATGCTCACGTCATGCCATCTCAGCAGCAGTCAAAAGAAAAGCCTCCGATGATTTTACTGAACGGCCTTCAAAAATAATTAAGAAATACATAGGAGGGAGGGGTTGACTGATATTTATCAGGAGAATACAGTACGAGGCCTAGGGATAATTACATCCCACTAATACATTAATACTATTAATACATTTTGTGATATTTATTACTTAAAAGAAAATGTTAGTTCTAGCAGATCTTACTTTGACTGACATTACTAATATCAGGAAAATACTGTACGAGGCCTAAAGATAATTACATCCCACTAATACATGAATACTATTAATACATTTTGTGATGTTTCTTACCCATGTAAAAGAAAATGTTAGTTCTTAGTTTTGGTATTTGGAGGATATAAATCGTCCGTACTGTTAAAATACTTATTAGTGATTATTGCAGCAAAAGTGATAGTAAACTAGATCTTCACAAACGTGACCAAGGACAATGGGTGTTAGAAAACTAAGAAATGAATTTCACCCAAACTGGCGCAGTTAGGAAAGGTACATGTGACCATATGGATACATCTGCACACACAGATGTGACCATTGACGCGGTTTGATTAAATGGGCCTCATAGCTTAATCTGTTAGATTGTCGCAACTGAAGAGAAATTTCCCCTTAGTAGTAATGACACGAGTTTGAACTCAGTTGGAGGCATCAACATTTGTGGGACATAACTAGGACACACCATGCAGTACTCAATCCAGAATACTAAGCCTACCTCTTTGCCAGGAACTAATATACCAGGAGAGCAAGTGTTTTCTTCAAAAATCGTTGGATCTTCCGGTTCGAAAGGATTTTTGACCTGAAAATCAATAAATATGAAAATAATTTAACATGAAGTGAACACACATACGATTAGTACACATTCCATTAAGGATAAAAAGCGAATGGCACATCATATTCTAAAACGCAAACACGTATTAATTATGGCAAGCGTCAGATTTGGTTGAGTGTGTAAACATACAAGTTAAAGAGAACATACTTGAGTGTTATATTATTGCTACGTCCTGAAAATTGACTGAGAACTCGAACTTGATAAAATGATGTTGATGGATTTTAGATTTGCGAGAAGTATTGATTTGTGACCAACATTTCTACGGTCGTTAAACAAAGAATCGATCATTTGTACAAATTAGGAGCTCGTTTCCAAAAAGTACTAAAGATCATTTTTTTCAAAATTGAGTTATTACCCTCCCGGGGGTTTTAGGGCCGAGTTCTTCATAAAAATGCAATCATTTTGGAGGTAAAAGTACTATATCCCCTTGAGAAACTAGGATGAAAATTCAGTTATATTTCAAAAGGTACTACATATATCCATCATAAAAGAGCACTTCCATGTGTTTGGGTTCAAAAAGTACTACTTCCATTAAAGAGTATCATACTAGCTACAATATTTTGAGCATAAAGTACTATATCTATAACTTATAGGATTTCTCGACTTTCAAGCCATTATTGAAGTTGTTTTCTTCAATTATTTAAACCGTATTTTTTTTTTTTTTTTTAGTTTGTTCATATCAGTTTTAATAGAAAGAATGTTGACAACCATGGTGAAACCTCCGAGGTAGCTTCCATGACAATGTCATCATCAAATACTGCCACTCGCTGCTTCGATAAAACTTGGTATTTGGTGCCTTGTTTTTCGTTAATTTCAACTGAATTTGAACGCAGTATCAAGGAATTTCTGTGAATTGAAAGAAAAACTGTTTTTCTGTGGAAAAAGTGGTGGATGGGGGACGCCAAGTTTGACTACAAAAAGAACTATATCCAAAATCTTGAATTTTCAAAGCTCATCCTAAATTAATTGACGTCTCGAAATAACTTCCTTCTTTTTGCGAAATCTTAAATATTGAATGTAGAATAACTTGTTTTATGTTTTTTTAAACTTGTATAATGGTTTTCTGTGAACTTCTCGCTTATGACCAACATGGATTTGGTACAATTAACTTAACTGAATAGATAACTTCATCAACTCCAGTTTTCCTCATCACATACAAGATGAGTTGGTATGTGAACGTTTGTTTACCTAGTTTGTTTGTTTTGTGTTTGTTACCCCCTGTTGTTTTGTGAAAGTTGCAGAGTTTAGCTTGGATTGACAGGTAGAAGATTTTGAGAACGGTTTGAGAAGCAAGAGAAATTTTAAGTGGAACATCAAAACATATCTTTTTAACATTTATCCTCCAAACAGATCTTTCCATAATCATACTCAAAACTTGAGCTCAACATGACTTAATGTACTTTTGTGAAGTGTAACTTACTCTTCTGATGCTTTTGATTTTCTTTTCATAGCTTCTGGCCTGAGCTGAGAATAAGAGAGAGGATTTAGGGCTTTCGTGGTAGTTTCCAGTGGCTGATTTCCATTTCATCGGAGTTTCTTGTGATTTCCTGGATGATATTGTAAAGATTAAAAGTCTGAGGTTTGGTGATAGAAGAATTATCAAGAAATACATTTCAATACCTAAATACCTATTGTTTGCCCCCACTACTGCTCTCAATATAGGTACGATGTGTGTTGATTCAAGAGCAAGCCAGCAAAGTGCTCCTCTAGCATATCTTTCATTAATTAGTCTGCATCATCTAGGCAAACTGAAGGAAGTGAACCTCACTCACTAATGAGGCCAGTAATTTCCCTATCTGAACTCCCACTATTATTAAGTAAGTGAGAAACTTAATTAAAAAAATCTGTTAGATCCATAACTATAAATAAAGTTTATAAGACCCACTGTATATTCCATGTGAGTTTTTCTTGTTCTACTTATTGGGAGTCATAAAGATTGTAGTGTCTTCGGCGTCCCTCAAAGTTTTTGATGTGGTCACAAATAAGGGATTCTATGGATTCATCGGGTCTTCTGATGTGAGGACGCTTCCAAACTCATTTTGTGGATGGTACAAAATTCCTCACCACAAACAAGTACCTTTATCGCTTCAGAAACCATCCGTATCTTTGATGCAAACCCAGCAAACTAATAATGCGCCTCTGTGCTGGTCATCTAATTGCAACCTCCTTCAAACGCTCATGCAAAGTTATTGCAAAAAATATTGATTTTGCTCTTCACGAGACGGAAAAACACTGAATCGGCATACTTCACTTCTGCCTTCCTTAGAAGCAGGAGTGAAACAATTGAAACGCTTGCAGTAACAAGGATTCACAGTTTCTTACCAACATAAAACATTTGTCAGATCAAAAATGAAGCCATGATTGGACACACTCAGATGACTTGCAAAGATACACCTTTGTTGCCCCTGAAATCCTTACGCTCTTTTATTCGTTCCCTAAATTTCCTACCAGTTTGAGCAAAGTACTCCAGTGCAGATTCTTTCCCCCTAACTGTATGACTAACTTTGTTCTTGAGCAGATACCTACTGAAAAATCGATTGTCTCGAAAAAGTCACGTACCTGTTTTTCCCCACTTACTCTAAATTTAAGAATTGAGCTGGCGTAAGGCTAGGCAGCAATAACCCATTCTTCAAGAGGAAGTTAGCAGAAACTAAGCAACCGACAAATGTTACCGAGACCAGTTCCAATCCTTTATAATTTTGGGGATTGATCGTGAAGATTGCTCAAATTAACGGCTCTTTTGGGACCCTTCAATAAACATAATTTCACTGAGCTCAGTACAATAATGGCGAAAATCTTTTTACGAGAATTTCTAGCAGTCATATCCATAATAAAAGAACAATTACTTTGAGATAGGTGAATTTTACCTATAGTGTGGACAGTCTGAAGTTTCCATTTCTGTAGCAGGCCCTTTACCAGTAAACCAGGAACTTTACCTCTGGAACAGGTTTCAAAGTAAATGAATCATTGAAGATCGTTTTTCACTTTTCTACGAACCGTAGTCAGACTCGCAGCTCGATGGAGTATTATTGATGGTTCTGAAATCAAACTAATTCAATTCACTATTACAAGTCACAACTAGAACATGAATTACACTGTTTATCAACTACAAAGAACAACGTAAGCACCCAATGGCACAAAATGAGGAGACAATTGGGTATTTATATAGAAAAACGTGACATGAGAACAACAAAAATCATAAAGAAATTAGTGCACTAAGTGGAGATGAAAATGGAGTGATTGGTGGCATTCTGCCCCTCTTTAAGCGACAGTTTTGGAATCTACATCAAAACTCATACAAGATAGGCACTTTTCCACTGCAAAAATGTCAATAACTTGAAGTTATTAACGGCACTTTCTCGTGATATAAACGAGCATGCTTCTCCATCGTTGATTACTCGGTCCGACGCGACTACATCGAAAACAAATCCGAACGATCACCTAAAGTTTGGTTTTTGACGGTTAAATAAGCTGTCAAACAACACGCTGAAATCAAGTGTCGTCAATTGGTGGCAAAGAACGGAAAATATAAAGTAAAAAACAGAAAATGTGAAGTAGGAATGACTGAAGTTTCCCAGAACAAACATATTCGAGTCTATACGCTGAATTACGGTACCACTGAAAAACTAGACACATGCTTCATTAACTATGGAGTGTGAAGAAGAAATCCGCATAAAATTAATAATCAAATGTTAAGTAATGCAAGGTTGTTCCAAATAGGAGAAGTCGGATTTCGGCACTATCCAGTAATGATGTTCGGTGCAGTTCTTTGGAATTTTCGTCTGTAAACAACGGATTCTTTCTGTTAAATGATCATATACGAGATAGAGTCGGAAAATATTTACAGTTACCGAAAAATAACGTTCAACAGATCTATAAAAGTAAACCGATTTGTCAAGAAAACGTACCCAGCGATATAGAAACGATGGAGAGACGTGTTTGCCTCATTCACATCGACGGGTGAGAGCTAAACGGCACAGATGAGAACCAATAATCGAAATTTCAAACAAATCATTCAATCGCAGATACAAATACTAATGTTTTTTAATAATTGAGTCAGACGAGGAATGGAGAAGTTTATTACAAAGAAATACATACTCTTTATGGTGGTTGTATGCCTTCTCCGGCCAGAACGAACTTTAACACAATCACGGGCACAATATCTGGTACTCTGTGGGCACAAGCTACTACAGAAATATATAAGGGAACAACAAAAACACAGCTTATCAACAAATGGTAACTTTAGAGAAGCGTATATCAGTAGAATATAATTTACAACTAGGTAAAGGTTGACTTATGCTTTATAATAAACAAACGTAACGTTCCATTATGGCTTCTCGTTTGAATTTGAAATGGGAGAAGACCGGCGAACGCCGTCAGAGCGCGGGTAAAGCGTCGCCAGCTGGAAACATGGAGCTGTAGGTCCATGGAATAGGAATACCATAGACTGTAAAACTACTCGATGGCCACTTCTCGAAACCAGCCGTTAACATTGAGGTAGGTATGATTAGTGTTTTGAGTGAAAATAATGATGCCTCTACTAGCTTTGGGTATAAATAAGATAATATTTTATGCTCAATTTATTTATACTTAAAGGACGGAACAGGCACCAGGCACTCCCGGAATCGGAAAAGGTAAAGGTGAATCTGCTGCATGGATTCTCTGTTCCACGTATTCCACTGCAAACTAAAAAGAGTTTGTGCGTAAATCTTGAAGACATTATTTGAATATATCAGTGTAATAATTCATTTTCAAATAAATTATAATTATTGGTACTAAATAATGACGCTCATCCCTAACATTAAATAATTGATGGATACCTACTTAATGGTAAGGGTGACAAATTTGGTGAGTTCCGCAAGAGTGGAGGCACTGTAACAATTCAATCGCGAATATCTGTCAGTCTTTGCCAGCATGGCTGACTCGTTGGTGAACAAGGAGGTGTTCACGATTGTTTCGCTATGTTTTCTATGGTATGTCGTGAGTTCTTCGAACAATGTCGTCGGAAAAATGGTCCTCACTCAATTCCCGTTTCCGATGACGGTGACTATGGTGCAGCTGATGAGCATATCGGTGTATTCCGGACCGTTTTTCAACATGTGGGGCGTCCGTAGGGCGACGTCATTTTCGTGGAAATTCTACTTCAAATTCCTCGTACCGTTGGCTCTCGGGAAATTCATCGGGTCGGTTTTCACGCACGTGAGCATATGGAAGGTGCCAGTGTCCTACGCCCATACCGGTAAGTCCTTGAAAAATTTCGCAATACAAACGTCACTCCTTGACTTTCTAATCAGAATGCAATTTGATCCATATTGTGGGCCCGGGAACCCTAATATTGAAACCCTCCTTACCTGACACTTCCTCGACCTGTCATTACCACTATTGTTATCAATTCTGCCGTTTAATATGTAATTCATCTTGTCAAAGACAGAAAGCATTTAAAACTTGTCACTTTGGATTTCAATTTGTGTTCACTGATAACACTGAACGCTGATAAGGTCCACCCCAGGAAACAGGAACTGTTCCTGTCCTATCAGCTGCTTTATAAGCGTTGGCGTATATTACCTATTATTGTAATTTGACAACTTTCCCATTGTTTCCTCTTTTGGAAAAGAACAAGATTAGATCAAAGATATCTCCATTTTCTACTTAATAGCTACCGCTTCACCGAGAGCATTCGGTGAGATTAGATTGATATTCCTGTTAAAGACAAGGCTTGAAATGATTACAGGCAAGACCTTAGGTATCTTTCAGTTCAAGTACACAAACCTACCGGTTTACATCAAGATTGAAAGTTTAAATACACTTCCTTCATATAATTTACAAACCACAAGATCAAGGTTCTAACATGCCAAAAGAAAACTTGGACATTTAATCATTGTTGAAGGTGATGTTTTTCCATCAATACATGACAGAAATTGTCATTTTATTTATACCTAGGCACGACTACAATCATTATTCAAGACTAGTTGAGAAAATTACTAATTTATTCTAGTATATATCCACACTTATTAAATGACTACTTCTCCCCTAATTAGTTTACACCTTTTCGCTCCATTATAAAACGTGTCACTTTGAGTCACGTTTTCACTCGCATATGTGTTTAATTTGTCTACCGTTCGGTTAATGAGTATCACTATACCGTTGTTAATGTGTAAATATGCCTTGTTGATAATTCCAGTATTTGCTGTACAGAGAATAGATCATTTTGAATAAAGTTGATATGCCACTCGACATTACGATGTTTCAGTGAAAGCCACAATGCCCATGTTTACGGTCGTTCTATCCCGGATTATATTGGGAGAAAAACAAACTATTCCCGTAAGTATTGCATGAATGAACTATACATTTAAACAGTTACCTATGTAAAGATACGTCTACATTCCAGTGCTTGTCGGTTTACGTGCACTATGTAGGGTGAATCAGGAACTGACGGGCTAAGATTAGTTCGTTATTAGATAAGTTTAATTTTAAAAGTGAACTGAGAATATTGTACATTGCAGATGAAAGCCTAATTCACCATTGTTACCTTGTTAGTAAATTAAAAGACTTCTAATCAAGTTTTACTTACTTTAGGTTGTTAATTTCAAATATTCCTTTGTAATACGGTTTTTGTGCGCTAATGCCTGTTATTTGAAAAAACATCTGCCCTCGTTGTTTCAGGTGTATTTGTCACTGGTGCCCATCATTTTAGGAGTTGCCATAGCAACTATGACGGAACTCAGTTTTGATTTGACGGGCCTCCTCAGCGCATTGGCGGCAACTATGCAGCATTCCCTTCAGAACATTTTTTCCAAAAAGGTGAATATCAATTTCAAAATACACGAAAATGACATAGTAACGTTCCTTATTTTCTTGAGACTGTTTGTGGTGTCCAATTTTGATTCTCATTCTGCTGTAGGTGGTACAACGTTGTATCTGATAGAAGAAAATACAGATACCTACCATAACTAGGGTTCTTTTTTTAGTGAAATGTCAATTTAACGGAAAGCAAAACGTCTTAACCAGTTCTTAGCAAAATTAGACCGTTAGAAAATAATAAAATTATGCTTGACCGACTTTTGTTTGCGCATGCGCAGAGAAAAATATTTTTATTTATTACCGGATAAACATCCATAGAATATTGAGCTAGTTATGCAAATAAAAGCTACAAGTTACCATGGTGTCTCATGACAAATAATAAAAGTAAAATCACTGGGGTTTATTATTCAATTTGCTTGCGTTCATGATTTGAATTTCTACTAAGCTTTGGAGTGTGCGTGTTTCTCAGGTGATAGAGCGATTATTGAATTTCAGGAGATGTGCATAGAGCACGTAAATCTGTTCTCGGCCAAAATACCTATTTGGATTGTTCAGTTGATCATATTTGTGTGCCTCCTGAAATTCAATAATCACTCTATCACCTGTGAAACACGCACACTCCAAAGCTTAGTAGAAATTCAAATCATGAACGCAAGCCAATTGAATAATAAACCCCAGTGAAAAAATTTGAAGTTTTTTTTAGTGAAATGTCAATTTAACGGAAAGCAAAACGTCTTAACCAGTTCTTAGCAAAATTAGACCGTTAGAAAATGATAAAATTATGCTTAACCAAATTTCTGTTTGCGCATGTGCAGAGAAAAATATCTTTATTTATTTCCGGATAAGCATCCATAGAATATTAAGTTATGCAAATAAAAGCTGCAAGTTACCATGGTGTCTCATGACAAATAATTAAAGTAAAATACTGATGTAATTAAGAACTTGAAATGAGCGGTCTTATATCGCTGGTTTCCCTTAAATAATGAAAGTTGACAATTATTTCACAGTTTATTATTCTGTTAAATCCGCCATAAATCTTCCCCCTCCACCATCACAAATTTTCTTGACTTCTAACTCGTCAAAACGAAAAAATTCTCTCCTATAGTAGGTATCTAATAAACCAAAAACATTATCTACTGCCAAAATATTTCACCTAATTTCCTTGATTGCCGAAAATTGGGATTTAAAAATTGAATTTTACACCCGTTTTCATTTAAAAAATTCATAATTAAAATGAGATTTTTCATGACAGATTAGCTTGGACTGGTTTGAGACCAATCTGTATCGACTCCGCGTCCATTTCGCTTGTTGTTCGTTGAATTAAATAATTTTGAATGGCTCCTTCTGTAACTGTACATAAAAAGCGAATGAATTCTCTCTAAGATTCTGTTGGTTGGTTGTGAGGTGCGCTCGAAGCCAGATGACTCCTTTAATTACGTTCTTTGTAACAATAAATCCGCCATAAAACCAACCAATTGTTAGCTGTCAGTCCGTTGGTCCCAGTTCACAATCTAATCTTAAGGTGTATTTACGCCGGATTTACATACTATGATAAATAGAAGCAATCTGTTATTGTTTGTTCATACAGTTTGTTGATAAATTAGATCTTTTAATAAACGGTGATTTTCGGGGGTCTTCATGCCTTGAAATATGAACCAACTAATTTTTAGGGTGAGTTCAGTTGTTTTTTCCTGCTTGGTCTATTACAAAAGTTACTATAGAAAATAATTCTAGGTTAGTTGTCAAAACAAATTGTCAAAATGTCAATTTTGGTTCATTATTCAATAATAAACCATTGTAATCGCTCTTGAAAAAAAAATTCTAACCCCCCCTAAAAATTTCATGGTTTACGTTTCAAAGGGTGTAGAATCCGAATCTGCAATAACAATTTTTCCATCCGTACGCCGTACGCACGATTTCTCCCAAACGGCTGAAGCAAAAAAGCTGAAATTTTCAGGAAAAATCCATATTGGTCCGGCGACGCACCAATTCTTGAGCCAGCTCTCTCACTTAATTTAAAGTGCCCTTTAAGGGTTGTCAAAGTTTTGTAAAATCCCTAAAAACCTCAAAAAAGTCAAGGCGGCCTAAATTTGGACTCTTTTTGAAGAACTTTCCACGAGGAATCGAATGAGCCCTTCCCCAGGTCCGTAGGTCAAACCATTCCCGATCTATGGCCCGATTTATGGTGCCAACATTCGCGTTATTTTGGTTTATTATTGTTTTTGTGTTGATATCAGTAACCTAGTGATGTAGTAATGTGGATACTGGAATGAACTCCTAAAAGGCTTTGTAGCCGATACACTGGTTGAAGCATTCTGATAGCCATGAAAAAACGCTGCAAATTCTTTCACTGGGGTTTATTATTCAATTGGCTTGCGTTCATGATTTGAATTTCTACTAAGCTTTGGAGTGTCTGTGTTTCACGAGTGATAGAGCGATTATAATTTCTAATATCAATAGAGCACGTAAATCTGTTCTCGACCAAACATACCTATTTGGATTGATCAGTTGATCATATTTGTGTGCCTCCTGAAATTCAATGATCGCTCTATCACCTGTGAAACACGCACACTCCAAAGCTTAGTATAAATTCAAATCATGAACGCAAGCCAATTGAATAATAAACCCCAGTGAAAGAATTACTATAGAAAAAATTCAAGGTTAGTTGTCAAAACAAATTGTCAAAATATCAATTTTTAGAAAAACTCTTCGGGCCCCGCAAGCTCCCTGGACCCCCGGTTGCTCTTTGTTTAGCATTTGTCAAGAAACACAGAACGTGCTTCAAATTTTCAATTTCATTGGCAAATGGACTGATTAATAGCACATTCCAAAAATTTGCAAAAGTCCGCATTTTCCTCAAACCGAAATAAAATAGTTTCTTCGATTAACCAACTAAAAACTGTCAAGTTGTACAGAACACAGTTTTTGACAGGTGAATGATGGAAAGGACCTGAGATTTGTGGCATGAAAATGACTAAAATTCACGTGGTCCGGGAAATTGCTAAATACCCTTTAAAAAATACTCTATCAATGTTGTATCTATATTATTCTTGAACAATGAATTCCGTTCTTCCTATTTACACTTTCCGTCTGAAGTAATATGTAGATGTATACGAAGGATTTAAGTGGTCGTAAATATTACTTAACGGCTTTATAAGGCCTAGTTCCATCACTCGACATAAATTAATCATTTTCATTTGTCATGAGATCGTAAGGACTATTTTATCTCGACGAGATTACGTTTGAAATACATATACTTTTAAGATATCGTAGGTACAATCCGATTGTAACGTCGTGTGACATTAACTGAAATCGTATTAAACTGTTAGTGGATCATAACTTCAAAGGATTGAGTCAACAACAAGCCAACTCAGTCTTTCATAATATGCTGATGGAATAAATTCCTTCTCGTTTGGGTTTTATTGTCTTTAGAACGATAAGCCTTTGTAATCGATCAAGATCATAAATTTCTCTTACCTAATGCACAACAGAAAGTCCGAATGGGAATCATACCTTTCTTTGGGATGATTATTGATGATTTCCTGGTGTTCGTGAAAATAATTAAATAAGGCATAAAAATACCTACCTAGATTAATTTACACGATTTATATTTTACGTGGAAAGTCGTGGTAAGGAACAAAGTGAAAAAGATTGATGAAAACTGGTGATATGGCGATATAATGTAATGATTATTATATAAATTGATAAATCGTCATGTGAAAAACCTATGGAGCTCCAAATACATAGGTGAATGAAAAGAAATGAATATCTCCTATTGATTATTTTTTAACCGTTTGCAATGTCTTTGAATGACTTGATCGGAAAATTGAAAACGAAGAAAAAACGCTGCAAATTCTCTCACTGGGGTTTATTATTCAATTGGCTTGCGTTCATGATTTGAATTTCTACTAAGCTTTGGAGTGTGCGTGTTTCACAGGATAGGGCGATTATTGAATTTCAGGAGATATGCATGGAGCACGTAAATCTGTTCTCGACCAAAATACCTATTTGGATTGATCAGTTGATCATATTTGTGTGCCTCCTGAAATTCAATAATCGCCCTATCCTGTGAAACACGCAGACTCCAAAGCTTAGTAGAAATTCAAATCATGAACGCAAGCCAATTGAATAATAAACCCCAGTGAAAGAATTTGCTGCGTTTTTTTCCCACAATACCCCCACAAAATAAAGACATCTATAATTTATCAAGTCCTTTAGCACTCGTATTGCGTTAAAACTTCCCCAAATCCAAATTTAAACGATGTAGCCAAAGGTAGACAGATGTAGAGGAGGCACACAAATATCATCAACTGATCAATCCAAATAGGTGTTTTGGATGAGAACCGATTTACGTGGTCTATGCATATCTCCTGAAATTCAATAATCGCTCTATCACCTGTAAAACACGCACACTCCAAAGTTTAGTAAGATTCAAATCATGAACGTAAGAAAATTGAATAATAAACCCCAGTGAAAGAATACTTATTTACCCCAGTAATAATATTGAATAATATTTACCTATATATTATCAGCGTTTCATGCATATCAGAATGCTTCAACCCGTGTATCGGCTACTAACTACACTACAAGTATTCACATCGGCTATCACTCCAGTATCCACATTCACTACAACTCGACGCTATTGGCCGGACATCACTAGGTTACAAACAAACAATAATAAACCAAAAAACGCAAATGTTGGCACCATAAATCGGGCCAAACATCGGGAATGGTTTGACCTACGGACCTGGGGAGGGGCTCATTCGATTCCTGACGGTATGTTCTTAAAATAAGTTTACATTCATGCCGCTTGGACTTGTTTTGAGGTTTCTAGGGATTTTACAAAACTTTGACAGCCCTTAAAGGGCACTTTAATTTGAGTGAGAGAGCTGGCTCAAGAATTGGGGCGTCGTCGGACCAAGATGGATTTTTCCTGAAAATTTCAGATTTTTTGCTCCAGCCGTTTGGGAGGAATTGTGTGTACGGCCGGAAAAATTTTTATTGCAGATTCGGATTCTACACCCTTTGAAACGTAAACCATGAGATTTTCAGGGGGGGTTAGAATTTTTTTCCAGAGCGATTACAATGGTTTATTATTGAATAATAAACCAATAAAAGGATGGATCCGACCTGATTGGGGGAACGAGGCCACGTGGAGTCCGATTTTTTGGAAGGGTCCCTGCCACACCAGTGTTGTCTCAGCAGACTTACGACCCTGCAATGCTGCAGGTTTTCTTGGGTAGGGCGTATCTGGGTGGAGAGAGGTCCTCAGAAAACGGGAAGATAGATATGCAGGAGGTCCTGATGAAGCCGTTCGTGGTGAAGCCGGTGTTCCAAAGCTGAGAAATAAAACGTGAATTTTCAGCACCATAAAATTCACCAAAGTGGATTGGACGTCCGCAATGTGATAACGTTTATACTCACTTCGGTCGTAATGATGTGATGGTGAATGGAACTAAGGACTCCGACGATTCGCAGACGCGGAGATGCGGCACGGGGGAGGGATTCGCGATAGAGACACCAATCAAAGTTCACTTCTTAAAAAATAACACTTCTTTCAAACTAAGATATACCTACTTAATCTTGGCAAGCGATAACACCTGGAATAAACACATCGACATTCTTCTACCCGAATTTGCATTGTGCAACTTCTTGTTTCGCCGGCTGGCCAGTTCAGTCTCCCATGTCGTCCTTTGGGCTGTTTGTTTTGTATGATTCGGAAGGAAGGCGTCCCTGCCTCGCATATAAGTTGTTCTTACAGCAAAAAAGGCTCTTGATATAGTATAAAGGCTTCGTCCAACTTACTCTTGGAGAGTTGCAGACTTTAGGTTTGTTTTGACAAGAGGTTCAGAACCGAACACGCCCCTTTTTGGCTGTTTTGACATTCCAGAACTAGTTCTGAAAAATCTCGAACCTCTTGGTTCGCTGTTCTGGACAAGGAGTCCAGAACCACTTAGAACTAGTTCAAGTGGTTCGAAGGTATTTGCCAGAACTTTTAGTCCAAGACATGCGCAGTAGATTTATCGAGGTATCAACGGTTATCATCAGATGGTAAGATGATAATGATCTAAGTGGTTCTGGACTCCTTGTCCAAACAGCGAACCAAGAAGTTCGAGATTTTTCAGAACTAGTTCTATTTTTGGTCTTCCCTTGGTTGATCTCTTGGAGAGTTGCAGGGATTGCTTTAAGAAAGGGGGAGTCCTGACCCATCCAGCATGTTTGTTTAGGGTGCTTCAAGTACTTCAGGGGAGGCGTGTGATGAGGATGGTTAGTTGGCCCCTTCCCAATTTCAGAATCTGTTGCCTTGAAAGATGAATCGGACGCCTGCAAGCGTCTGGGTCTTCCTCTGAGCGTGGAAGAGCGTTATCAATGCATCCACCGCCTCGGAAGGGGCAACTATACCATTCCATCACCTCACATGGTAGCAGAGTGTTATAGTTGCCCTTTCCATGACCTGATAGCGGATAATGCCCCCAACACTCAGAGGATGTCCCACATACTGGAAAGCGTCTGGTATATCCCCCGAGGCGGCAGATTCAAGAATCAGGAAGGGCAAACTAACCATATCCTTTCATTTGCTACGGTCTGACATAAGTGCAATACATGGAAGAAGGATGACTTACCAACATCATTTGTGCACCTTACCACGTCATGTTAACCCTCAGGTTGTGAGAGTTCAGCTATTCAATAATTTAACCGCCTCCTCTAAGTAGTTTCAAAAGTTGGATAAAGAGCTGTATACTGCAGCTGAGTTCTACCCAATCGTATCGAATTAGTTAAATTAATCGATCTATTTTATTTTATTCATTTTTATTGTCAATTTATTACTAGACTTTTGTTTAAATTCTTATTTCTCGACTTTGTCATGTCGCTAATTTTGGCCTCTACAAATGAAACCTGCTTGAATTAGGGTTTCAACCTCAGTGCAAGTACCATTTTTTCTGTTCACTCAAAGATTCAATAATGTCAGGAGTTGTTTGATGTGCTCATATGTTATGTAACATCACAATCGTCTTCTACTTTTGTCCTATCGTATTATGCTTCATTTCTATTTGCCTAAACAATAAAAACAATTTTTTGTTCAACTACTGAGTCGGTTATCTCGTAGAGCTGAATTCGTAAAGGTTTGAATCCTTTCTAAAGGCATTTGGTCATGTTATTCAATTGTGTTCAAATTTTTCAGGTACGCTTTTCTCTCCCCATGGAATGATTTTAACCTCAGGCAGAATATCCTGCATTTTTAAGAATTTAAATTTTAAGCTCCTTCCTGCTAGACATTTATGAATACTGTAAGACAAGTTTTGAATAATTGTGCAGTAATAATTGTGAATTATGTATTGTATCGCACAGGTTCTTGGCGACACTGGCGTTCACCACCTTCGTTTCCTCCAGATCCTCGGAAGGTTATCTTTCATGCTGTTCATTCCCTTCTGGATGTACTCCGACCTGGGGCACATCATGAAGGAAACAGTTCTGGTAAATTTTTCTTCTATAAATGAATTGAAATGATATTACTTATAAAACGAAATCAATAGGGATTTTCCAACCGCTTGCTCCAAGCTACACCAGTGGAAGAGCGCAGGCGCACTAATGAGGGAGCAGGATGAGGCGTTTTCCAACCGCCGCCAGTGTAACTTCGGGGCAACTTGCAATGAATTCCAACTGGCCAGGGAACTTGCTCGGGACTCCTCCAGGGTACTCCAGCCTGAGGTCGGAGTAACTTGCTCTGAGCAGGAAACCTAGGGTAACCTCTTCAAAAGTCTAACCTTCCTCATTCCATTTTTGTTGTTGGTGCGGTTTGTTCGTACTTATATTTCAGTGTGATGGAGTTCTTGGAATTCATTGGTGATGTTCCATCCTCATCCTCGAGCGAAAGTTCTCCGTCAGACTCAGAGGTCCTAGATATTTCAGCCAAGGAGCTAATTATTTTATATTATTATAGCGAGATAAAAGGAAACCGGAAAATACAGTATTAACACTGTAGTTACTAATTAGTAATACTCCCGAGATAAAAATGTGGAGAAAAAAAAACCATGCCAGATGAGGAAGGTTTCACGTTCGAGGGTTATCCTCCCGTAAGGTTGCTCTGGGACTTTCATTTCTTTTTCCAACCCAGTGTAATTCCGTGTGTACTCCGCAGTGCCCAACACTGCCTTGCCCCGAACCTGCTCGTAGCAGGTCGGTTGGAAAATCCCTAATAGGTTCGAAAATGATCTTAATCAACGGCATTTATGTGCTGATTTGTGATTGGAACATTCTGCCTTAAAATGTATGATTTCTTCTATTTCTATTGTGTGCTACCTCTTGCAGTTGGATTTATGCTCGGCTGCTGCTGAGGGTAGAAGGGAATCGGTTTCTTCATGAATAAACTATATCAAATTGTATAAAAAACTACCAGTATGTGCTGTAATTTTCAATTTTTGGACTTCATATTCATATTCAGCACCCTTCAAAGTCCTCACACAGCCATTTCAGTTCAAAATTCCTGCTAAAAAGTTTTTCTTCTGTGATTTCATGGAACTAAGAGTTAAAGGCCGTTTAGCTCTATTCGATTATATTTTAGAGGTCTGACAATGTTTAGGCTTGAAATTTAAAATTTCAAATTCCTAGTGTTCTCCGTGAAGTTGTTGTGTTCCCCAGAGCAGACTGGACACAGCTCTCAAACTGGTTGAAAATAGGTGCTAAATTTACTTACCATAGATGAAATGTCGGTTCTACTGTCTGACATTAAAGTCATCTTCCTTTGTTCGTGTCATAATTCTGTTGATTCGGGATAACCAATCAGCGTTAAGAAGAAGACAGCTGATTTGAAGACAGCTCCGTAGTTTTCTTACACTGATTACTGATGATTCTCGGAAGGCTGAGGCGCTATATCTTCTGCTACATCCCCAATGAGGTCTATTCAAATCGAACAACTAATCAAGCGGCTGAACCTCCTTGATTAAAAGCAAAACTCTTAGGAAAGTACAATAAGCCAACACACTTCCCTGCTGGGGGCCCGAATCCCCCGCCCTGAGAGTTGTAATCTACATCTACTAGCCCATTAGGCATTGCTCCTTCTCATTTGCTGTCTGCATTGGACAGCAAACCTAACCTAACACAACGTACATCAAAATGTAAGTGGTTTGAGTGCTAAATGGTACCAAGCTGGAAATGCGTAACTATTCCATTCGCAACATCATGAAAGTGATTGTTAGATTAGCTTGCTGATGAGGTTCCGCAGATCATTTCATTATCAGGTTAAGAATCTTATGATCAAATGTATGTCAGGTAGATTCAAATCAGTGTTAATATCTATATTGTTACTTATTCCACAGTTACGTGAGAGCTCAGTTGTGCTGCTGCTTTTTACTGACGGCCTCCTCAGCTGGCTTCAAAACATCCTCGCATTCTCAGTCATGTCCGTAACGTCATCTCTCACCTACGGAGTTGCTTCAGCGACCAAGCGACTGTTCGTGATCGGCATTTCACTTCTCGTCCTTGGAAACCCTGCGACGAAGCTTAACCTCTTTGGAATGGGAGTCTCCGTTTTGGGTGTCTTAGCCTACAACAAAGTTAGTATATCGAATTGTTGCATGAAGTTTATTCAATCCTTTAAAATGATATGACTTGTCAAAATGTTTGCTTGGGCGTAAGGCACTTGGAATCAGCCATGATCACAGGTCACTGAATTGCGATTGCATTTTTTCAGTGCAAGTCTCCATTAGAACTCAGCCTCTTGGGTGCAACTGGAAGTTGGGGGACTCAGGGCCCCAAAAAACATTATCTTTTGGCAAGTCTCTCTGCTGTTGAACTGTTCGCGTGCAGTTGCTCCAGTACTCGAATCCTAACATTGTGGAGATTTACCTTTTTGCTGGTTTGGAATGTAGTTCCGTCAAAAAACACAATGCGAGCCGAAAACGTCTTCTCCCTTGCTGATTACAAACCGGCAAAACTCCCAGAGATTAAATTAGGCATGTTACTTGAGGACGAGCTTGTGATGGATATGGTTAGTTGACCCCTTCCTGATTTTAGAATCTGTCGCCTTGGGAGATGAATTGGATGCCTGCAAACGTCTGGATCATCCTCTGAGCGTGGCGGAGCATAATAATGCATCCACCTCCTCGGAAGGGGCTACTATACCATTCCATCACCCTCACAAGTTTGACGAGACTGAAGCAGCCCACTGGCATCTCGTTACTATCTACATTTTGCTGGCAAATGCCTCCTTCGCCTTGACGTTTTATGGAAACGCTGTAAATCGATGTTTACTGATAACAGTGATTACATTGGTGAAGCCCGTTTGTTTAATCAACGTTCACATCTCTGGTTCCGTAAAACAATGATCTGCTTTAACCATGGTTAGAGATTGTTGGTGAAACCAGGCTTTAGTAGACAGTGGCCTTAAAATCGATGGTGATCGCCATTTTCTCCTCTTTCTGAATGAAGAAAAAAGGCTTTTATGTATATTCTTGAAAATTTTCCTGTACAAGCGAAATCAGCTGTTCTCCTTGATTTTCATCTAAATCGCACCTGTTCATCAAAAACTGCCAGCAGAATGGGATGACTTCACACGAACTTCGCATATGATCTTACGAAAACTAACGAATGATCCGGACATAATGGACGTGGCCCTCATCTTCATCAAATGTTGGGATAATTTTGGGGTTTTTGGAGTTCGCAGCTTTCTCCTCTCAGTGGACGAGAGCCCTGAGAGTGGAATCGGTACAGTTTCAATCTTAACCGATGTTGCAGTAGCTGTTAAAGAATCATGCGAGACATTCCGAGCTCACAACTGCCTCTTCCTGCTTGATGTCCGCATTTGTGCTGCGAGGTTGCCCAGAACTCTTCTATTCATAAACTACCCTAATCTCCAAAGGTGTGATGCCATAATTTTTTGTGGTACAGTAATTTAGAGTACAGTACTGTTCGAATTAATGGAAACAAGGCTGCAAAAACAACAATTTTCAGTAAAACTCGAAATATATTATTATTATAATGGAAAACATGTGTTCAATATGGGATATGGCCTCCCTTGTTCATCATCATTCCTTTGTCCATTATCTTTCTGTCCAGTTGAAGGAATGATGAACTCAGATAAGTATAAAGAAGTCCTTCAATCCCGAGTGTTACCCCAACTTTTCAAAATCCAGTGTGGCATTTCCACGCATGATCTTGCTCCATGCCACAATTCTAAAGCTTCAAAGAAATTCATTGCTGATCACTACATCAAGATGCTGGATTGGGCCGGGAACTCCCCTGATTTGAACCCAATAGAGAACTTGTGGGCTATACTGAAGCAATTATTGAGAAAACAGGACTGCACCACGAAGGAGAAAATGATCAAGGCCGTCATCAAGTTCCACAGTGATAAAATTAAAGAAAACTGTAAATCCCTAGTGGATTCTATGCCAAAACGAGTACAATTGGTCATTGATAACAAGGGAGGCCATATCCCATATTGAACACACGTTTTCCATAATAATAATAATAAATGTTGAGTTTTACTGAAAATTGTTGTTTTTACAGCCTTGTTTCCATTAATTCGAACGGTACTGTAACTTGGTACTACCTTCCTGAAAACACTTGAAGTCCTTTTGCAATCAAACCAGAAAAGTGTTGCGTGTTTTTTGAATGGTTGTGAACAAGAAAACACTTAGTGCCCATTGTTGGGATGGTGTACCAGGTCAAAAATCTTACTGAACTTGCTGAATTCAGTTGTCAAAGTTCCTGATGTCTTGAAATGAACTTAGTTGTCAAAGTTCCCTTGAAATGCACTTGAAGCCCCCCCCCCCCATAGCTAACGTTTTTGACCTGCAGCCTCGTGAAGAGGGAGCAGGCACAGGACCCAATGCCCCCAGGCTCGCCTTTCATAGGGGGCCCGGGTTTTTGATCGTTTGAAGTTTTAGAAGCTCCCCCGTTTAATTTCAATTTGGTTTGGAAGTAGTAACACAGAATAAATAAATATACATGTACAAAGCTGCAGAACTCAATCATCCTCAGTTTTCCACAATCCTTAAGAGTGGTTCGTATACTTTTTTAGGGGGCTCGGATTCTCTCTTCACGACCCTGACGACCAGGTTACCTTTGACAAAATTAGGTACTCGCCCAGAACGAATGTGTTTTGCGGCCCTACGCCTTCCACCTATACCTGAGAAGCCAACACTAAAAACGAACTTGATGATCCTCTTTCAATGACCTACTATCATCTGTTGCCTATCAATTTTCGATTCAAACGTGAAAACCTTTATGAAACACTCCGTACAGTGTCATCTTTCAATATTATTCTATACATTTCTTGGTTTTCAGGCACGATTGGATCAGAAGAAAGCAGAGAAATCTAAACCCATCCTTCCAATGACGTCAGATCGCGTCCAGCTCCTACCGCCTCCCCAGTCTCGTTCGCCTATCAAACAAAACGGCAAAGCAAACGGTTACCTAAACAACAACGAAGACAAGCTTTCACACTACGTTTGAATCCTTCATGACGGTGAGCCCTGTGGATAATAATAGTGACGCTGTTCATGTTTTTTTTTAATAACCATCGTTTTCAATAATTACTACACCGTTGACTGCTAAGTTATAGCTCATCTCGTGACTGTAGTTTCCGAGATATCTATTGTAGACTAATAAATTGATGCCAACCATATTTTTGCTTGGTAGAATTCATTTTTTTTAAGGAGGAGCCTAGGGGGGTTTATACCATTTCTTTATTATTTTCATACTGAACCTAAGGGGTAGTGTATAATATGTACTGATACATAATAATGATTAATAGGACTCATTTAGAGGAGCAATTGAGTTGTATTTCATATTTCAATTCGTAAAAATGGAGATGGGAAACAATTGACATCTGCAATGACCAATAACAAGCTAAGTTCGTTCAACTTAAGAATTCAAGTACTTTGAGAATTCAACTTTAACTTTCAAGCACTAAACCAAAAATCGAAGTGGAAAATTCAAATAACTTGTAAATATATAAGCCGTTTGCCAAGACAATCAGCTAGCCTGGCTTCCGTCAAAATTCCTCCTCTAGCTGGTGTCTACGCTCATCCTAACTTGTTAACCCACTCAGACCATAAATGACGTCATGAAAACATTTAAGTAGTCCATTAATCTTAACAACATCCAACAGTACTTTCCGTATTTTCCATTATTTTTGTTCAAGATATCCATTTTTATGTCCTACATTATTGAAATATCGCAAAAATGATTTTAGCAGTAATTTTTGCGTGAATCTTTGTCTTGATCCCTACAAAGAACATTCTATTTACGTGAACACACCTCTTGCGTTATGCTGCTTTTTGTTAAGACCTTAAAACTTGCTCGCAAAAGCAAAATCTAGCAGTACTTTCCGTATTTTCTTTTATTTTTGTTCAAGATATCCAACCGGTTTCATGTCCAATATTATTGAAATATCGCAAAAATGATCTGAACGGTAATTTTTGCGTGAATCTCTATCTTGATCCCTCTCAAAGAACGTGCAATTCATATGAACGCATCTATAGGTGATACTGCTCTCTATTAACACCCTAAAACTTACTCGCAAAAACGAAATTTCGTTACTGCACGTTGTGGATGCCCTTGTCGTTTAATGTCATTCTTTGTCCTAGACAAACAATTATTGTTTGTAATAGAGAGAAAGCTAATTTCTAAGGATGCATTAGAACATCCTTCGATTAAATAGACCTTAAATGAAACCCTATTTTCTAAGGTTTTCCAAAGGAAAGCCCTGGAGGAATCTATGCCTCAAAATTGAAATAATAACCTAACATAGACGTCATAATTCGACAAATTGGATACGACGAAGTCAATATCACTTTATTTGACTTTCATTCGTTGTGTTTTACTGAAATTTCGAAAATCAATTTGAATTTATTTCAATCGAATTGAATTTCAGTGAAAATCCAAACATCAAATTCAGAGTAAAATGTTCAAAATTGGTGAATGGCTTATTGAAATTAAGAAAAAAAAATTAATGAACAAGTCAATGTTTTTAATTGGCTAATTGATTGATTCGGAGACTTGACAATTTGAACTTTTCAATCCTTAAATTTGTTTAATTTAGAAACCCTTAAAATTGAGTGGTTTGACGCCAAGTTTCTAGGATAGATGTTGACTGACGTCCATCGTAATAAGTGTATATTAGTAATTTTTATGAAAATATTCGTTAACTGTGGTCCAGTTATGGTGAAACGCGACGGGTTTAATTTTTTTTATTTTGACATTTCCATTCTGTTGAATTTAGAATTCAAATTTTGAATTCTTCCTTCCTTAAAGAGAAAGCAGTATTTGAACAGAAAATTATTTAATAGCGGAACGACTTAATATTAATAAATCATTCAGTTTTTATACTTTGTTAATTTCGTTGCTAAGGAGTTAAACAGGCACTCTGACGAGTAATTTGAAAATGGTTCGTACATCGTCAGTTCTTTATTTTCGAACCTAATTAAGAACCGCGAGTTCCTTTTTTTTATTAGAAAACTGGGAGACAAAAATGAGCTATAAAATCGTAATTAAATGAGCTATAATAAAATCTTTTTAAGTTGATTCCTTGAATCAATCTATTAACTACTATATAGAGTTGTGGAAACACGTGCATCTAGTTTCGAAACTATGAAATCCACCAAAGCGTTCACTCTCTAATAGATTGATATGACTTTAAAAATCACGTGTATCATTCTGACTAGTAATTTAAAATGGTTTGTACATTGTCAGTTATCTGTTTTCGAACCTAATTAAGAAGTTATCCACGAGTCCCTTTCTTTATTAGAAAACTGGGAGACGAAAATGAGCTACAAAATCGTAATTGAATGAGCTATAATATATATTTTTTTGTTCAGTTGATTCCTAGAATCAATATATTAAGCCCTCTACAAAATTATGAAAACACGTGCAATTAGTTTGGAAACTGTGAAATCCACTTAAGCGTTCACTCTCTAATGGATTATTGTAACGTTAAAAATCACGTGTTTTCTCTTTTTGTTCAAGTATGTACCCTATTTATGTTCTCAAGTATTACGTCCGATTAATTTTGTTATTCTAACCTACGTGTTTTCTATTGCTAATATTCGATCTGTTTGTATATTTTGGAGTTGAGCGACGTTTTTAGACAATTTTTGAAGTATTTATATGCCTACGATTCGACTCGGTAGTTTTTCTAGGGAGTGAATCTTCATTGTAATTTTCGTTGTTATAGAGTGAGGATGCAATCATCGCAATTTTTGTTCCTAAATTATTAAATTAGGTAGGTTCTTAATTTTTGTTCAAGCTGGAAATTATTTTCTGGCTGGTTGTTTATACCAGTTTTGTTCGTTTTTGTATATCTATTGCAGGGTGACTCCCTCAAACTTGAAAAATCTGGTAGGATTCGAGACATTCGTAATGAGGAGTAAATTTTTATTACACTTGATGTGCTGATTTAGTATAAAACTCCCTCAATTTCATCAAAATTTAATTTGTTAATTATCCAAGTAATTTGAAGGAGGGGTTTTCTTTGAATGTATCACGGTTGATAAAAATGTTAATGAAAAATGTTGTAAAACGCCGCCATTTTGTTGTTAATTTATCAATGTTTCAAAAAACTGCCACCTGGATAAAGGCGGCCATGTTTTTTGTTGTAACCAACACCAAAGGAGGTGGTGACAAAATTAATACGATGAGGTTAGGTTAGGTTAGTTGCATTTATTATGTTCCCTCGTTGTATATCAGGATTTGACCCATTAATATATGATTTTTAAAAATTATCTAGGCACAAAATACAACTTTTGTCGATGACTTTAGTGGTCCTTATTGTATCAGTAAAGGAAGAAGACATTTGCATTGATTTTGGTGCCACTAAAATCCTTCCTAGCAGCGTTGTTTCATACCAACTAGTGTTTTTATTTTCAGCATGCCTGTTAATTGGTCGTCTCGGCTTAAAAATTAATATTTATCAAAAGTAATAGAACACCCCTTCAGATTATAACATTTTGTTGGGTTCATACGAATGGTAGTCATTGTAAAAATGCTTGCGTAACTCTCACAATGAACTATCCGTCTGAATGATTTAGTGATTCTGATAGAATCGGAAGATTTTGTGCTAGGATCACACGAGGCAGAATGAACGAGAAAGCTGGTTGAACAGCTGCTGTTTGTCTAAAATTTCAGTGATTCACCTATGGGGTAAAAGAGCTTAGAATTCTTGTGAAAAGGATCTTCTTTCGATCATGGACTGCACGAGAGGTCTACTTTGTCCTAACTTCTATCCAGTCCAATCGACTCACTCGCACAGATGCTATGGAAAACCTGTTTTTCTAGGTTTTTCCTGCAATAAGCAAGTGGGTGTCATTTCCTAGTAATTTTGTACTAAAAATCGGCTGCGATATGTTTAAGATCCGTAGAAATTCAACCATGCCAGATAATCGCAACTCCGGAACCTAATAATGAACCCCCAAACCTCACAATGAAGCATTATTGAAAAATATTAAACCCATGTGTTGGCATCGGCAGTGGTTACGTAATAAAACCATTTTCAACCCTTGAAATTTTGATTTGAAAAACATCCCATAATTATGTACCATTCTGTACTTTCTTCCAAAAATATGTACATTTCTCGGTCAAAATCCTATTGTTTTGAAATTGATAAAGAGGGAATCTTCATTTTTTTTTCATTCTCAATCGCATATGCTGGATATTTCACGTACGGAAATATGTCTGTCATCCAGGCTGTCACCCTGCTATAATCTTTTCTATACGTTGTACCTTCTCTTGTTGTGTTCAGTTGTTTATTTTAATTTAAGGAATTTTCGGGAGTTGATTATCATTTTAAGTTTCTAGGTTATGACCTGTACAACTCCCATTTTTATCCACGTTTACATAATATTTTCGTTGAGTAATTTAGTCTATAACGTTTAAATGCTAAGTGCCTTTCTTCACCTCGATCATTTCATTATTTAACCCCTCACATTTCCTTCAAAAATTTCAGATTAATTAATTCCCTCCTCATTAAAAGTGTGAATGATGAGTTACTCGTTGATTCGTTGATTGCTTGACTGCGAAAGCTTGACAAAGTCGGATGTAATGTTTGTTTTTTCTTATATAAATTCTACATTTGGTATTACGGACTTGTGTAAATAATGTAATTTATTTATCATGCAATTTGTACGTATTGTAAATAAAATGAATTTTTAGGAAAGGTTTTTTGTACTCGTGAAGTATATCTGTATATAATATTGTTCACTTAATAGGTGGATTGTTGTGATTTGTTCCTGGTGAACCTAACTTCAAGTTATACGAACGTTTTTAGTCTTTACCCATTTATTTTTTTGTCGATTTTAATACCGACAATATGTTGATTCTTGTTTTTTATTTTTTATTCAATATTGTGTACAGCAACCTAGTAAAATGAGGATTACCTACTTCTGATCCAGGAAGTACCTACCATTGATGGTGGTAGTGAGCTCATTCGGTATATATGCCAACAGAAAAAAAATGGAAACATAGCTCTGAATACAATTTTTTGAAAGTTTTTCGTTGTTTTTATTTAGTCGTATTTAGTCCTTACAAGATTTTCCAAATTAACTATTTTCAAACTAATTCATTTACATTTTAATGAGCCATAACGTTTGAACCATAATGTGAGATATGGTAAGTGAGAATAAAGCAGTGAAATGAATCACATATTTAGAAAGAATAATTGAGATGCTCTTCCTGGTGGATAAGAAACAGAAGTTAGGCCCCCAAAAATCCAATCAATTAATACTATAACTTCTTGCTTAACAGAACAACACTGCTTACAAAATTTGTCCACTCTCTACAAATGTGTAACTCAGTTCAAAAACAATTTTGAGTTCAGATGGACGATTTTGAATTTGACTTTTAAATGCTACACTAATGGGTGCCCTTTATAAAGCCACAGTTCTTTCAATCCTGGAAAATGCTAAAATTGGTGAGGGGGTATACTGTCTCGATTCAATCGTAGGTATAACCCCAGGCCCAATAGCCTGTAGAATTAGTGGAATGTATCGTTCTTAAGAGGCATTACAAAAATCAGAACTGAAAGAACTATGATCCTGACAAATCCTAAAGGGCCTACAAGTTACACTCAAATATGTGGTACGGAAGGTAGTTAGGAGTTCAACATGAACGGTATAACCTGGTATTACAAAAGAACTTGCAAAACTACAAGTATAAATCACAACATAGGAGTAAGGAATCAATACCTAACACATATCATAGAACTCTGAAACTAACAAGGAAACAATTGAGCTTATCAAATAGAGAGTCCCCAAACTCCCCTGCAGCATTTTTGTTGGTTTCACAGGTCAGCTACCCTGTAATTACAGTCCTTTCAGATGAATTCCAAGAATTGCAGGTAAGAAGGGAGGTTAACACTTTGTTGGTAACTTCAATATTGGAGTTGTTTTGGATTACCAGCTCATCTTCTTAAATCGATCCAGGAGCAGATAGTGAGAGGCGCATAAGCACCCCCAGCCAATACACCTACAAAAAAATAATAATAATAAAATTAAAAAAAAAAAAATAACATTACGAAATCCATCCTCATCCCATTTGAACAGAAAGTTGGGGAGTGGCAGAAGACTGGATTAAACTACTTGAATAATTGTGCAAAATAGACATCCCTCTGGTTTTGCGATTGGGAGTAGAGAAGCTCACCCAGCCTGACCAATCTGGAATTCTGTCCTTTGCACTGAACATTTTTGGATTAAATTGAGCCAGACAAGTCAGAGATCTTGAAAATCCAAATGGATAGCACGCTTACTTCTACCCTTCATTGCTAGGGGCGTGAGTTGGAATTTTGATTTTGTCATTGTCTCTTTTAGTCTATTGCTTAAGCCAGGTTCCCACAGCCTGTATTAACACGAGCAGCGCCACACGCCTGTGGCGTGAGGTGGTTCCGCAACTATGGCTCGTCAGTTTCACGATCCACGGCCTGTGTATTGAGTAGGCTCATGGCCCGTATTTTTAGTCCGTAGGCTTGAGGCCCTATTGTGGCTGGAGGAGGAGGTTGTGACCTCCAACTCCTTCCCAGGCACATTTGTCTACTCGACCTGAGCACCCTGCCTAACCGAGCACTGAATGTCCAGTGGACGGCACTTGTACCCATCGTCAGGAGCTGCCTCGGACCCAAGCACTAACTGCCTGGTAATTGCTAGGTGGGCATTACCGTCCCAGTCTGTTGTGGCAACCTATTGTCGTCAACTCCAGATAAAGCTGGAAGGTCCACCCTTCCCCACCACGTATTGGCGAATGAGAGAAGATCCTTTACCTCTCCCGTGGCCCATATAGGCTTGTGGGGACTCGTAAAGGAGGCCAGTAGAGGCGTCCATTGTCGTCCGTGGGTGATGCAGCATTGCCACTAGTGCGGCCAAATCTGTAGTGCCATGACGGATAGTGAAGATGATTATATGTGTGCCCTTTTGGGTTATGTGATTATAAATTATTGCAACGAACGAGGACGGATGAAGAAAGTCTGGAAAAGGCGTTGGTGGATCACCGAACTGTATAAAAGTTGAGAAAGGGTAGTAGATACAATATTTACTCAGCGATCAAAATTTTGGTCAATTATTCCCTGAATAATGAACCGATGTATTCATCCCAGAGGTGGATCTGTCCAATTTCTTCCAAAATTCCAAAAAGCCAGTGGCAACAACAAGTGGCAGCTTGTTGACAGCACGAGTAAATTCAACCCCAGGCCATCGGAACGCAACTGCAGGCCATGGGAACACCATCACAAGTTCGACTTGAACCCATACACGCGCCACCATTGATCTTTCCGACAAATCATGGGAAGAAGACGCGCCTGGTTGCACCATCTTGGGCCTGCCCGCGCCAACCCAGGCTTCTCTGGTCCCATGGCACAAGGGTCGTTGAGTTTGTGGCCCCAGCTCGTCTCAACACGCGCCGTGGGAACCCGCCTTCACTGGTCAGCCTTATGTGAGGGTGATGAAATGATATAACTGCCCCTTCCATTGAGGTGGATGCGGATATAAATGCTCCGCCACGCTCGAAGGATGACCCATCTCCCCAGGCGACGGATTCTAAAATCGGGAAGGGCCAACCAACCATATCCATCACACCTGTCACTGTTCAGTTGGTTTTCAGTTCTATTTCTGTGTTATCAAAATCGAATGTGTAGAGATTGATGGTGACTAAATATCCCTCTGAAAATCTAATATCAGATTTGTCAGACACTATATCTCATATTTTCCAATATTTATCAATCCATCTAATTCAAAAACATTTCGTCCCATCAACATTTCACACTCATTTGCCCTTCCATTCGTAGGCTAACCATGACGTAGATCCTCCTCCATGATCACATTCACTGGGCACATTTCTATGACGAACTAACCAACTCGAAATAACCTTCTCCCGATAAGATGATAACCTGTTATCCCCTTGACTTGGCGACGCAAGGTGAAAATTTCGCCCAACAATTTATTGCAACACCGGTTTTTATTGATATTTTCTGCCAACGTTCGATTTTTTCGATTTTTGTTCTAACTTATGATGATTTTATCGCACGGATCAATCAGTTAATCATATCCGTTTCATTCTTTTAGTGGTTTAGAATGTACGTTCTCCGCGGTACTTTCGGGTGAGTGATACGAGTCTATTCATGTAGCTATGCGTAATTTTTATGTTATTTCCGTTGAGTCATGTAAGGTGATATTTTGTTGTAAATAAAATTGTAAAGGCGATGATTTAATTTCAGATATGCAGTCCCGAGGAGGACGAAATTGGTGCCACAAGTCGCTGTTCTCAAAGCTAAGCATTCCGCTCTTTTGAAGTGCGTTATCTTCTGACTTCTTTTGCCGCATAATTCCTCATTATTTTCACAAAATATGGTTAATATTAAGTATCTAGACTTAGTGTTAAGTGGGTATAGAGCAACAACAGCTTGTAACTTATGAATTGAGAGCACAAGGACAGTGTTACCGATGCTGGGCGAATTTATCGACTTAGCTTATTTGCTGTCTGGTAGTATACTACTATACAGTATACCAGGGTGTTGTAATTCGACCCAAAATGAGTTAATTAATTAATTTTCTTGGACTGTACAACAACTTCATCATTACATAGTCCCTAAAAATCAATATCGGAGGGATTGGGCTGAAGTAGAGAATAGGTGAACCCTTCCTCTTATCAGACTGTATCGATGTGTACTAGGATCGATGTGTATATAGGATTATATATCGATACCACTGCCATGTATTATGGAATGATTTTCACGTCCGTTATATCGATAAAAGTATTTTTAATACGCAGAGACACAAGTGTTAACACATTCTGATCTATTTGTCCAACTGATCTATACTTAACTAGAAGGATTGATGTAGGATATTTTTGTGTTTTTGAGATACGAGCGAAGCTAGACAGAACACACATCGAAAGCGTGGACCTATATCGATAGGAGACATCGGTTTTTTCAATATGGCGACGGTCTTATCAGGAAGGGGTCACCTATTCTCGACTTCTACCGAGGGATTGAGTCACTTCTATTTATTCTACAACCTATTTCCGACCAAAAGTCTCTCGTAGATTTTTTTCGTTAGAGGCTTCGTTTCAGAGTTATTTCACTTTTAAGATTTTAGCATGGAACACGCTTTAGCCTTGGACTAACTAGCCAAAAAACGTCACGCGGGAGGGTGACTTGAAATATCATATAAGATAACAATAATGTACTTCCTTTTATGGAGGTTAGTGAGAGCGAGAACCTGAGCTGCGAGTCCTCTTTATACGAGGGGTGATCAAAAAGTTCCAGGACTTATTTTTTATTAATTTATTTAAAAAATCTACAGGCTATTGGACGTCGTCCCCTTCAAAGTAGTCTCCTTGGGAAGCTATACATTTTTTCCACTGCGTGAAGGACTTTGAGAAATCATCTTGTGAAATGGTGTGTAGCTGCTCCAGCGATTTTTCTTGAATGTCATCTACGGACTCAAATCTCTTTCCCTTCATGGGTCTCTTGAGTTTTGGAAACAAGAAAAAGTCTGCAGGCGCAAGGTCAGGTGAATATGGAGGCTGGGGAATGACCGTCATTCCATTTTTGGTGCAGTAGTCGCAAATGAGCAGTGCGGAATGAACAGGCGCATTGTCATGATGCAGCACCCACTCACCGCTCCGCCACAACTCTGGTCTCTTCCTGTTACTGTTTTTTTCGACTGGAAGGGTGTTGTTTACCATGAATTTCTTCCACGAGGTGAGACCATTAACCGCTTTCGCTATCTTCAAACCCTGAGAAATTTGCGCGAGGCAATAAGGAGGAAGAGACCAATAAGGAGGAGAGACCAGATGTAGTTGTGGCGGAGCGGTGAGTGGGTGCTGCATCATGACAATGCGCCTGTTCATTCCGCACTGCTCATTTGCGACTACTGCACCAAAAATGGAATGACGGTCATTCCCCAGCCTCCATATTCACCTGACCTTGCGCCTGCAGACTTTTTCTTGTTTCCAAAACTCAAGAGACCCATGAAGGGAAAGAGATTTGAGTCCGTAGATGACATTCAAGAAAAATCGCTGGAGCAGCTACACACCATTTCACAAGATGATTTCTCAAAGTCCTTCACGCAGTGGAAACATCGTTGGGAAAAATGTATAGCTTCCCAAGGAGAGTACTTTGAAGGGGACGACGTCCAATAGCCTGTAGATTTTTTAAATAAATTAATAAAAAATAAGTCCTGGAACTTTTTGATCACCCCTCGTATAATCAGTCTACCTTCTGCTGTCCACCAGTGATTTTGTGTCCTGGACCAAATTGCACATATTCGGACGAAATAGCAAATTGCATCCAGCGAAATGATAAGAAATTAGAGGGCTTTTCCTACCCACGGTACCCAACGGTGTTGAACGCAAATCTAGGGAAACGAAAGACAGACGCTAACTTTTCAAGAGGTCACGTGGTCTCCTCCCAGTGTCTCCCCCGCCATCAAACGGTCTCTTATCATAACCTGACATCCATGTTTTGATTTGGCCGCCATTCTCCGAAAGCGAAGTTTACTTGAGTTATAAATTACGCTCACTCAAACATCTCAATTAGAGTAAGTTGCCTCGACGTCAACTTGCGTCAACACGGCAATTGTCACTCGCATTTGTATTGTCCCAAAAAAAAAAATTCTTTTTTATTGAAAAATTCGTTGGTTTTAAATTCCTATATTACACTAGGACTGATTCGGATAATGGGTGTTACTGTCGCCATCTATCGGCATTCTACTGTAGTCAGCACAACCTACCAATTTAACTGTAGAGATAAATGCAAAATTGCAGAGAAAACTGTATGCACTACAGAAATATAACCAACTTTCCTCATTGATCGGGGTAAATTTCGATCACCAGTGGCTAACAGGTAGCATTTGAAAGCAGTTTTGAGATCTTCGTCGTCAATCAGATCGCCGCAGTATAAACCGATCAATTCGGCTTCCATCATAAACATTGCTTAAAAAATAGTACTAAATAAAATTGAAAAAAAAAAAAAAAAAAAAAAAAAAAAAAAATTTGAAAATAGTAAAGACGATTGTGGAGGTTGAAAGAGTTGCGAACTCTATAACACTGTTATCAGTGAGCTTTGATTCTGCACTGCTTCAAGCTCCGATTTCCAAGTGCGTTCCCGGTGTCTGTTCTAGGTCACTCGACTACTGCCAGGTTTGCTAGTATCACACCGGGTAATCGCAACGTCTGATCGCCAACCACGGGAGGCAAAACTCTCTATTAGCGAAAGGAAAACCGCAAAAATAGCATGGCTAAAGTATGTTCCATGTTATTTGAATTTCAGCCGCAGGCTCTAAGCAATAAGTATCCAAAAGCCATGCCCACGAAAAACTCGGTGCTGTGTGCCTCGCCAGGGGGAAAGGCTTAACAGGGACCCTTGAATTTATATTAGTCCGTAGAAATCAAATTGTTGTACATTCCGATGGATATGGTTAGTTTGCTCTTCCCAATTCATGAACTCGCTGTACTGGGAGATATACCAGACTTCCAGCGCCTGGGACATCCTCTGAGTGTTGCGTGCATCATCTGCATTCAACTAATGGAAGGGGCAACTATATCATTCCAACACCTCCTTATGTTCCAGGCCTTACACCCGAAGCACTGATTGACAGTGGAACCTAATACTGATTGGTTGATGGGTGCTTAACATAATTAACATGAATTGAGTTGTGACAATTTCCTTTCATGAAAAACAAAATTTCTTTCAGGACTAGCCATGAAGATTGTTCCTATTCGCATTGGTCTGCTCAGCGCCAAAACTCCACTCCATTCCACCCAACTGGTCACCAGCTGCTCGTCTGGCAACCCAAGTTTGGGCCTCATGGATCTGGAAGTCGCCGAAGTTTTGGGATGTTCGTCGTTAGAGCTCTGAAAGGAATTTTAAAAATACGCTATCTGGTTCTCGGAGGTGCCGTCACTGGAGGCATGAGCTTACAAAAGGTAACAAAACTTGTCTTCCACATTATTTCTTTAAATTCAGGGTAGCTAGATAGTTTATTTACATCATTTCCCACACATTCTTACAACATTCGTACACTCATTACATCCTTCAATTGAATAATAACCGATGACCGAGCTGGATAGTGTAACACTGTGGCCCTGCCCGGAGTTAGTTCTTACTTCTAATGTATAAGGTACCTATAACAATATACTACACCATATAAATTATTGAAAATTTACATTCCACTTCCATGGAATGATGTACTCAGTAGATACGCCATTTATATAGCTGCTAATGTTATAAATTAGCATAATATATAAATTAAATAATTATATACTAATAATAAATTAAACGAAAATTGTTCATAATGTGCTGGTTATCTCTTATTAGTTTACCAATTTCTTCTTTGAATAGCTATTCACTATTTATCTTCATTAGATTTCTAATTTTTCAAAATCTCTATTGACTATTTGTATTTTGTCGTCATTTGAACAAATGTATTTTTTACTCTAGGCAACTTACGATGGCATACTGTAAAATTTACTCTAACAGCGCCTGATAAATATTGATCTTTAGTTCTTCTGATAGAAATTTGATTCTATACAAGGTATATGCACATTTTCTTAGCTTTTGACGCAAGCTTTGAATGTGGTGGGTCCATTACATGATGATTTTCTATCTCAAGGTTTGAAATAGCTTTATAAATTAATGCAAACAACACCCACTACTTGTTATTTTGTTTCAGAGTTACCAAGAGTGGAAGGAATCGTTTCCAGACTTGAAATGGCTTGAAAGCTACATGCCTACAGACGACCAAGTAGACAAATTCAGAAGCTCTCTTATCGATCTGAAGGATAAAGTTAGAGATATAGAAATAGGTAAAAATATAAGATACACCATAAATTGAATATAAAATATTGAAACGCTTTAGCACGGGCCCCCCACTCTCAGGTAGTCTTGAAAAACGGGTAGAATTATGTGTGTTTAGTTTGAAGGTCTGGATGCTCGCACCTCAAAAATAAAAAAACATACTACATCAATTCTTTTAGTTAACTGTAGATTATTTGAACAAATCAGAACCTCTGATTGGAATTAGTATTAGAATAACATTGTTCGTCTTTGACAAAAAGGTTAAAAATGCTGTTTTAAACAGTTGAAAAGTAACATGGATAGTATTTATGCCTATCCAACTGTTTCTGTTGGTACCACCGTTTAGAAAGCCGTTTATGTCTGTAGGAACATATCCCGCGGCATTTCTGTCCCGTGAATTGTTGAATCAAGCTTATATTCTATATCTTTCAAGATGATTTAAGACATTTTAATGGTATATACAGGGTGTCCCTCTTAATGTTGAACAACCGGCTAGGGATTTGACTAAGTGTCTGCTAGAAATATTTTTGTTGAGGTTTTGTTTCTGAGTTATTCAAGATTTTTTTCTTGTTTTCGAATTTCCGTCACAAAAACAGCCATAACTTCCTCCTTTTCCAAAGAGTCTCTGATGGGTAAAATACATGAAACAGTGATGACTACTATAGTTTAACTAGAACTTTCGCGGACAGAGAAGATCGAGGCAGTGAGTGGAGAGGGTTGGTAGGAGCTACGGAATCAGTGCTGGTTGCTAGGGTGAAGGGAGTAGAAAAAGTCGGTAGGTTGGTGATAAATGAACCTTTCGTTCACAACTCTCACAATCTGAAATCTGAGGATACCTCTGGAAAGAGTTACCTTAATTTACCTTTTTTATAATGTTTGTTTTGCTAATGGCGTTCTCATTTTATTGATAATTTTTAATTCACCATTCAAATCCACGTGGAAAATTACGCAGAACTAGTTTCCTAACGAAAAAAACACTTCCCGACGTGAGATAGTCATTTTTCCTCCCAACGCTTTCCCAGAACCCTTAATTTCGCCTAAAAACGACATTTTCCGACGGGGACACGGATTTTCTCCCATACTAGCCTAGTTAATTCAAATTTGAGGATAAAATTGGAAAGCTTCCTGGGCAACTTTCTTAGTAACGTCATATAAGAGAATCAGGTTTTACAGGTGATTTATAAAACCAGTAATTTCTCGGGTTGGACACATTTTTCACTTAAGGCCAATTTTTTACCCATAAAATCTGAACAAAATTTTGGTTTGCCATCTTTTTTTTTCACTTGGACTCCATTTGGGGTCTAGTTGGCCCTAACATCTAGCCAGTCTTCAAAAAACGTGGTTTACCGGAGTTTTGAAATGTGTTTGGCTCAGTAAATTGTTGCTAATGATGAAATTACGTTTACATATTGGACCTTCATCAATAATTATCCGTTTTATTACAGATCCTAGAATCGTAAAGATAGGAGAAGGCAAGTTGACGAAAATGCAAGAATGGTTGAACCAGAAGATAAACGAAGCGTACGAAGCAGCTCAAAAATCCGAACTAGAAGGTAAAGAATACATTTTCCCATTTTACACGTTCTAACTACCTCTCTAACCGCCAATGCTCGTTACCTTCATCCAATACCTCGATTAACGTTTGACAATTTAACTTTTCGGTTGCTGGACTAAATACCTTCCACCTAATTTCCTAAATTGCATTTCAGTACATCAGATGATTTCTATTATCATGTTCATGATTCAGGGAGTTCACGGTTGTTTTTAGTGTAAAATTTCAATAAATAAATGTGCATGATGAAATGTTGAAAAATCGAAATTGAAGTAGAAACTCAAAAGCAGAAAGAAATGAACAAATCTTGACAATCTAGTGAAGATTATGCATGTGAAGTTCTTGACGAAATGTTTTGATTGCTCTCATTCATCTTCGAATGTATCAATGGAAATCTTATTTTATTTCATTCAAGCGTGTTCGCTACAATTGCTGGAAGATTTAGCCTGTAGCCAGTTGTAACTTGTAGATTTTCATGAAGCTTACTGGTTTCTAAGCAAGATAATTGCCAAGATTGGTCAACAAGAAAGTTTGTTCTTAGTTGAAATGACAACTAAATTGAATAAGTAGCAATATTGTTGATTGTTATCTAAAATGTGGGTTGTGGAAAATCTAAAAATGATCTTTGATCTGTTATTCAAATAATGTTACATGGATAGAAGCTCCTCTGGTCGAAAAGGTTTGATTAATTGAGAGTTGTGAGTGAACTTTCCTTAAGAACTGGTCAGGCTTCGTCTTGTCTTTTGTGCTGTGGCGCTTGAAGATCCACTTCGATTTTTCTCTCTTTAACTAATTAATCGTGGGTTTAAGAGAAGAAATTTTTACTGACTTAGTCGTCATTAGACTGGAAGACTGGTAAATTTGCCAAGGCTGCACTTGATATACGAATGCTGACAGCTTGGGATTGAAGAATTAAGAAGGAAGCCCAGGTAATGGGTAACGATTCCTCAAGTACGCTTGGGTTTTGGACAAGAATCCGATGTCTCCTTCCAATGAATGGAAGTCGTGTTTTGGAGAACTGAACCTATTAGAGGCTTTGTGTTCTCCTATTCGATTGCAACCAATGGAGAAGAGTCTCCCGTAGGGAGGGGCTGTTCAACAGTTAAAAGTCCTTGGATATACCCAAGTGCCTGTTTTGCCCTGCAGGTAGAGGCGAGCCTTCTATCTGGCTCTTCCGACAAGGCATGTCAGTGCCCCAGTTATTGGGCAAGCCCCCAAGCCCCATAACTCAAGTGCCGTGGACTTGGTTTTGGGGCCCCTGCAAGCCCCGTCTTCTAAGACCTAAGATTAAACATCCTGCAATGGGGTATGAAACCACTGCCACCACGAATCCAATCTCAACTGGAGGCCAGGTTGTTGGGCTGTGACTTACGTTGGTGCAGCAATAGCCTGTGGTACGCGCACCGTAGGAAGCGCAAAAGTGCCACCCCATTTACGGCAAGAATGGTCTCTAACCCGACATAGTTATGTCTACCACTTTACTCTCTGTTTGTGCTTTCCATATTGCCCATACGCTATGGCTGCTAGAGAGAGGGAGTCCAGCTGCTCCCACTTGTCAGGACTAAATTCAATCAAGATCATTGAGCTCATGGCACGATGATCCCGGGTTTTGGACTAGCTTAAAGCTGAATTAGGGTACTTTGAAACTTCAAAACTTTATTCCTAACGATCTATTCTGCATGTGTATGACGTCATCATCAGCACACATGTACATACGGATTTCACCAAGCATCCAATCACTGGAACCTTACAGGATCACTGCACCATGTTGAATGGTGCATCAATTCGAAGAGTGTACCTCGTTAACGAATCATTCACATTCACGCTTGGTGTGAAACAGCTGATCTTGGGCGGGTACCTATTAAACTGATCCCATTGAGCCCCAAATGGCGTACCAATTAAATCAAAAAGGGAAAGAAATCTCCTGCATCAATGTGATGGATCTCAACCCAGAATATGACCCTATTGTGCCCATTTCCAGCTGGCAGGATCAACATGTTGCTTCTTTCTGCCAGGATTGGTTCAAAGTGAGCCATCGAGAAGGAGTAGTGCAAAGCACGATGTAAGCGCCTCAACAAAGCTCTCTGCGCTATCTTTCCACTTTCTTGTTCTACCATACCAACTGAACCCATACCAAGATCTCAATCTCTTATAAAGGACCCCAGCTATACAGAATCAGCTACCAATTCTAATCAATCAATCGTTTGCCTTCTGGAGCTTCTCCGCATCTAACAATAAACTTACCTTCATTCTCCAATCATTGGTCCAAGTCCAATATCCCCGCGAATTGGACAATTCACCTCGCTGACCCCATCCCGGCTTTGGGCTTCCACTACTTCCAACTTGTACTGTGCAAAATATATCATCAATCACGCTTATTACACATTCAGTGATGTGTCTATCCAACATTTGTATCAAAACACAAAAATCATCATCAAACTTCATACAACGTGCTTTGAATAGAAGGGTGCTTACAAGAAATCCGCCTATACCCGTTGTTTAGCTAGGTTTACGCCTGTCATCACAATTGTTAAAGTGCATTAAAAAAATAAGAATTGTTTAGAAGTATTTTGAAAACAATGTCACCTTCTAAATTCCTAATTCTACATTTCTTTCTACTTAACTTGAAAGTTTTCACTCCATTTCACTCGTTCTAATTTTTATATTAATAGAAAATGTTCTGTTTGAATTTACCTAACCTTTCCTCGTGTGGTTTCATAAAAGAAAAATCCTAATTGCCTCAAAATTTAATTACGAAAAAGTTAACTAATTCCAATAATTTTTGCACACTTTACGTTTCGTACGACGATTGAACGATCGATCAACATTTCAAGATAATTCGTTGAAATTTCATGTTTCCTTTCATTTTTGTCACTGTTTTTATTTTGACTCTAAATATCGCATCCAAAGACCATTTCAACAATTCTTAGTAGAAACGGGCTTTGTAGAAATTTATCTCTAAATCCGTGGTCACTTTCTCAATTATTTCTGTTGATTTCTTCATCTTCATTAATTTACTTTTTGTTTCTTTTTCGTTCTCTTTTTCATTTCCCGAATTTCCAGGTTCCGGGAAAAAAATTGCAAGACCGATTAGAGACACTGTTCAAAAACTATACGAAGGTACGGCCATTTTTATATTAATTTTATCTGGGTAATTATTTCGTCTTTGTCTTCGTGGTCATTTGCTTTTGAGTTGTCTGGGAAGGGGAATAATCACTTCTGCTTTTGTATTGCATGCTTTGAAACCCTATCCTGCTTTATTGTGCATCTACCGATTCTTCTATTTTTATATTAAGAAGCAGATATTTCTGTAATTGGTGATTCGACGTTGATGGGATTCTGTTTGGTGATTGGATAGTGGATATCTGTATATGACGTTACGTATTGTGGTGCAAGTGATATTCTTGATTGTTAAGTCTGACTTGGATCGCTTTTAAAACCTTCAGTTTGGACGTACTCTCTCCTTTAACGCTCCCCACTCCCGTTTTAGCATGGAACATGCTTTAGCCCTGGACTAACATGGCGAAAAATGTCACGCAGAAGTGGAACGCGGGAGGGTGACGCGGGATGGGTGATGCAAGATTTTATAATCATAATGTAATATATTTACATTATTAGATAAGAATAATGTACTTCCTTTTATAGAAGTTAATGGTGAGTCATCATAAGCTCTATAATCCGTTATAGTTCTGCAAGAACCTGAGCTGCAAGTCCTTTTTTTTTTTTTCCTACGCCGATAGTCTAGGCTCCTGTGCCATGAGACATCTCGCAGCCCAGTATAATTTCGCTTTTTTCGACCACGTGGTCTCGTCAGGGTGGAATTGCTGTCGTGTATCCTCGAGTCGAGGACAGTCATATAAATGACCTATTGTCATCAGAGGAGCGCCACTACAGAGGCTACATCCAGGGCCATCCCTCAGTCCGATCCTGTGCAGGTGAGCATTTAAGTAGTCATGGCCAGTGACAGCTCTGAATGCTGCAACGGATTCATGGCGAGGGAGATGAGGTGGGATCCGACTCCTCATGTCCAGCAGTGAGGCCCACTGCTTCCCCTCGGCTTTGTGTCGTTGGGCATCAATCAGCCGCTCCTGAACGGAGGATCTTATGGCACTTTTTGCTGCTCGATAGGTGGTAGGGGCGTCAGGCATAGGCATGCGGGAGCCTTCTCTTGCTAGGGCATCAGCCTGCTCGTTCCCCCATATGCCAACGTGTGATGGGATCCACTGCAAGACGATGATTTTTTTTCCTTCCGTAAGTAGCTGCTCTAACAGTTTTCTGCCCTTCAATACATCATGGGACTCTGTTTCGCTGTTTGTGGACAGACTTATGATAGCGGCTACAGAATCACATAGTAATACAACTCTGGTGCACTCCAGCTTTTCAATCATCTCAAGGGCTAGAATCACCGCTCGAACCTCACCGTCGAAGTTGCTTGCCAAACGGCCCACAGGGGCAGCAACTGTTCCGACCACGGAGAAAACACCAGCTCCTCCATTTTGCCTTGCACCGACTGCAGATCCATCCGTGTAGATCCGGAGCCAGTCTTCTGGATAGCGGGTATGGATAGTCTCGAGAGCTACTGCTCTAAGCTCCATGGGAGGCGTTGTCTGCTTGGAGACTGGAAAGTTTGTTTGGAGACTTGCAAGTCCTCATTTACATAATCAGTCTAACAGCATTATTACGATAGATAATATCTAGATATCTATATCTATATATAGACCAAGGAGTTACGTACTATTGGGGCACATCCGTCACATAGGTAAAGCCAAAATAGCAGACACGAAAATAGCAAATTGAAACCAGCAGAATGATAAGAAATTAACGAAAGGAAAACCGCAAAAATAGCATGACTAAAGCATGTTCCATGTTTTTCGAATTTCAGCAGCAGGCTCTAAGCAGTAATCATCCGGGGGTCCAGGGGGCTTGCCCCTGGCGAGGCGCCTAGCGCCGAGTGTTTTTTTAATTTATTGGATTTATATTCAAAATTGAACGGATTTTCTCTTGGACACATAGTTATTACATGGACTGAGATTAGTTCTAGTCAACCCTTATGAAAAATTTGACGGTCTAGTGGATAACTCATGAGCACTAAAGATGACAAACATATAGAGACAGTAATTTCTGTTAACAAAAAATCAACGAATGCCCCTTCGGTCCATGAAGAGCGTGTTTGATCAAATGTGTGAACAGAAATGGCGCATTGTCTCATTGTATTTCCGTTTTTCTACAATTGTGATTTTGTCATAAAATTTAAATTTAAACCGTGAGTCCTAAGAGATGTTCACCCAACATGTCAATCGACCACGTGGTGTTTGTCAATCGATTTTATATATTCAGCTTTATAATAGTATTGTTTCACCCAATTCCTAGAACATATACCTATTGCAATGGCTCCAAACATTTTAAAATTTTTTTCCCAAAACGTTCTTAATCAAAATTTGTTTTGAAGTACTCTGTAATGTTAGTGGATTTCAACTTTTTTTTATATGTAAAAAACGATTACTCCAAGGATTGAGATAGGTCTTCATGCCTTCGCAAAAATAGTAATAATAATAAAAAAATCACGCGTTAGGGATGAAAGAATTTCTAGTTTGGACATTCTTGAGCTCTATAAATTTGTCAAATTTCAAAAAATGTAATAAAAAACCTACTAGTAGACAAAATCTGCAACACATCGTTAATTTACACGAATCTTTTTCGTTTGGATAGTTATGTTACATATCGTTCTTTTTTATATCCCAAAAAAAGCTCATTCTTGAATTTCATTAAATTTTGCTTTAAAAAAAATCGATGTCAACGGAAAAAATCCTGATTTTTTTTTGTTTGAATAGAAAATTTTTATATATAACAAATATTTTCTTCTTCATAAAATTGATACTCATAGTTAACAATTTCTTTGCACAATTTAGCTCAAATGTCAGCGCAGTTTAACAAAAAATTAAAACCATGATTGAAGAAAATTCGCTCAAAACCTCTAGCTGCATGACTGGAACATTTATTTAGGTGGTAGCACATTATTTTACGACTATAATTATGTAGGCACATCAAAATTGTCTTTTATTACTTGATGACCTTATCCGTTTTTTTTTCTAGAAGCTGATAGTAAGGTGAAAGTCAAGGCATTGACTTTTGGATCGACGGACACCCGTAAAGATAGTAAGATTCAACTCTGATTGCGTCAGCTTTGCATGATGCTTACGTAGCTGCAACGCTCCCTTGAGGCTTGCTTACTTTTTTTTGCATGTTTTTAACATATTTGTAAATTATAGCAAAACTAGTGGCGCATGAAATTTCTTAAAAACTTTCCACCAAAACTAATGTCACAACTTTGCCAAAGTACGTTATCATGATCGTGAAATTTTGCTGTACTGTTCACTAAAAATATAAATCTGATCAATTATTACGTAATTTTTGATCATTCATGATCTTGGACTCGGACCCAGCTCAAAACTAGTTTTTGGTTGTTCTTTAGCCCCTCGTTTTTAAAACGAAATTTCTCCACTTCAAACCATTCTTTCTTAATTTTCAAAATATGATTTGAAACCGTTAGACTCCTCTCTTCAACATTTCGAATAGCAAACATAGAAAAAATATGAGTGCATCGGTTTTTATAGCTTCAAACAAAAATTTAAGGATATTACTGAAGTTTTTGAATGGTAAAGTACAGTACATCACCCACCCTCTATCGAATGCCAGGCTGTCTCGAGAATGAGGCAGAATCACTTGGGTCTATTTTGGTGGTCTGAGTGCTCGTTATGCTCACATCTCAAAAATGAAAAAAAACATCCTAAATCAATCCTTACAGTAAATTTGTCATTCGGACAAATAGATCAAAACCTGTGATTGAAATAACTGTTTAAAAAGCAGTGATCGTCTTTGACAAAAAGTTGATATGTCTATTTTTAATTAGTTGGAAATAACATGAATAATGATTACTTATTGAAAGGTATATGATGTCTAATGGTGGAATTCTTTCCTACATAATTCCTCGAATCTTCATCTGAACTAACCTAACCTAACCTAACCGATTTTCCAGTTCCTTTTGAAGGTGATCCAGAATCCGTGTTCGAATCTTTCCGTTTCAAGTCTTGGAAGAAAGGTTAATATTCCGATAGATAGTTTTCCTAGAGTTACTTTAATTTCATTCCTCATAACTGTAAACATAGAGATGGCACGCTGTTTGTAATTACGATCAAGTCCACACTACTAATCATAATTCACTCATTCCCTTAATCAAATTATTAAGGAATTGAGCTAATCTCCTCCACTAACGGTGTGGTGTTTTTGTTATTTGTTCGTTTGTTTTATTTTTCCCTGCAAATACAGGCGATTCGTCCTCTAACGACGGTAAGAGTGGTCGTAGCTGGATCCCTGGAATGTCTTTCTGGGGCTTCCCCAAGAATGTTAACGACTCAGACGAGGAACCAGGTATATTTTTATTTGGAAGATTAAGTGTTGGTAATTATCCATGATATCGTTACACGAACAGGAATTCTCATTTGCGGGGCTCATGCCAATATTTGCACTGAACCGAATGAAACACCTATTTCACATATCTGAATAAATTTCGGACGTTGATTAGAATTATACATACTAAATTAGAATTTCCTTGTAGATCTGATCTGTTAGTGGCTTTAAAATTGGGCACGCTTTGCTTATCTGATCCTGCCGTTTGTTTATTTTGCATGATTGGCTTTATTTTTTACCAGTAATTGAAAATTCAGTTTTCTGTAATAATGCATTTTGAAGAAATTAAAATTCGAAATTGATGGTTCAGTATTCAGTTGGTGTGATCAAAGAAACATCGTATTAATAACTTATCAAATGAATAAAATGCTCTTTCGGGTTTAAACTTGAAATTTTGTGTGCGTTACTCTTAAATTCACCATTTGACCATGATGACACTTTTCCGGACGTTTCTGATTTTAGAGCATAACTCATAATGATTTTAATTATTATTAAATTCAACTAAACGAAAAGATTCAATTTTCCCCCAGTAACTTCGCTAACAACATTGTCATTAAAAACACAACTTCTACAAATATTAGGATGTTTCAATGGTAATTTAATTTTAATCAACTGCGTGTATAATGTTTTATATAGTTAACTAGTTTAATGGTCCTGCTACGCAGGTTAAAAAGAAATAGGTGAATAACACAATGAGGGAGTATAATAACAATATGCAAAGTCAAAAAATCGTATATCCCAAATCCCCGAGGAGGGGAGCACGTCGCTTGCCTTGGGAGACTATTGGTTCAGATTTATAATAGTGTCAGTCAAATATATTTACATTCTCGACATGAGGTTTTATATTTTTCTATTTGTTTGTTTTAAAGGAAACGATAATGAAGCTGACGCCTTGAGACATGAACTGATTGAAGTTCAGCTGAAGTACCAAAAGGAGATCGAGAGGCTGGAAAAAGACAACAAGGAGCTCAAGAAACAGCTGTTACTGAGCAAAAGCTCTCGCACTCACCACAAGCAAATCAAAAAGTCGTTGATTGACATGTACTCCGAGGTTTTGGACGAGCTTAATGACTACGATTCGTCGTACGCTGCCCAGGATCACCTCCCTCGAGTTGTTGTTGTGGGCGATCAGAGTGCGGGGAAAACGTCCGTTCTGGAAATGATTGCTCAGGCGAGAATCTTCCCTAGGTATGTTGGCATGTTTACGAAGGTAACTTGGTTTACACACTTGCCATAAGTCAATCCTAACAATTATTCTAGACCTAAATGTTCTGCCGAGATAGTATTAATGATATTTAGGACCTACATCACATTCTTAATATTTTGAAAGTTGTTTCTATCCTCCTAGATTGGCAATTTTACCCACTGTGGCTCAGTTGAGAATGAAAGGCAGTACAGTCCAATACATTCAATCAATATATTTGGGATTCCTTTATTTTCAAAATCAATATACTCTCCTACCGCCCAGAAAAAATTACGTAATTAACTTGAAATTTTTGTTTTGGGTACAAACAGTAAATTATACGTATAACTAGAATCTCTTACTCATACAATAATACATTATTAGTAGTTAAATATTTGTATCTGCCTGTCTGTAAAACACTTACTAGCTTTGTTTCTTTATTATCTTCCAGAGGAGCTGGTGAGATGATGACTCGTGCCCCTGTCAAAGTAACTCTCAGCGAAGGTCCTTACCATATCGCCCAATTCAAGGACAGCGACCGAGAATTCGACCTTACCAAAGAGGATGACCTCAGAAAACTCAGAACTGAGGTTAGTAACTGAGTTCTAATTTACTTATGTGTTTCGTGAAAGGGGACTTGTGATGGATATGGTTAGTTGGCCCCATCCCGATTTTAGAATCTGTCGCCTTGGGAGATGAATCGGACGCTTGCAAGCGTCTGGATCATCCTCTGAGCGTGGCGGAGCATATCAATGCATCCAGCTCATTGGAAGGGGCAACTATACCATTCCATCACCTCACAGACTTCAATGAAATTTTAGTTCACAATTTTACCATATGGGTGTTTCACTTTTTAGGTTGAGTTGAGAATGAAGAGGAGTCTTTCCAAGGGGAAGTCAGTCAGTCAAGACGTAATCTCCATGACCGTCAAAGGACCTGGGCTTCAGAGAATGGTGCTTGTAGACCTTCCTGGAATAATATCTGTAAGTTGTTATAAACAGCTTTTTGTAGTTTCCTTATCAGACTCGTAACTAAGTGGCATTCAAATCAGCGATAACACATCTCACTAGTGGCTCGAATTGGTTGGAAATACGAGGATAGATGAAATATGGTATGTTTTAAGCGACACTAGCACTTCCATATGGAATCCATATGCCGAGTCAACCCCAAGATTAGGAGGTTTGAGAGCACTGTCTGCGTTCTACCCCAGAGGACCCATCCTTACCCCATCACTGGGTACTTACAGTTCGGTTTGGGACCTGTAAAGTCTCAATTCTGAGCTCTAAATGGTAAATTGGAGGTACTCGAAACCCCAGTTTAAACTTACTGTCACTCTACGCCTGTGAGCAGTAAAGGAAAGAACGGTTTAAGCCTTTGGCACACAGAACACGATCTGTTGCCACAGGCAGCAATCCAAAGATCTCCTTGGCGATCGGCGATGCAGCAACATCACACACAATACCTCTGTGTGACCAATCCAGTATTGTGATAGATCTCCGCACGAATTCGCAGACGTGTTTTGTATATATTATTTCTGTAGAAAAAATGGATAGTTCTGACGATGAGGAACTTTTGCTTCTTTTTGCATTAGTACAGAACACCAGCAGAAGAAGACGATTTTGGTGCACCCAATAAACCAAAAAGAGAGCAACTTTGAAAATAGCACCTCTTTGTCGTGAACTACAATCTCATGAAGACAGATTTAAAAAAATATTTTCGAATGTCGATCCAAAGTTTTGGAGATCCACATGAAGTACTGCGACCCAGGATTGAGCAGAGCACGGATTTCATTCAACATCTTGAAACTGGATTGCTGGATCGCGAGATGGTTTTTGTATTTGCTGTGATCACGATTGGATCACAGATCGCGGTGTGTAAGACAGGAGTGATGCAATAGTGCCATGCTTGACAACCATATTGTCAGATTGCAACGATTGGACACCGCTGCACACAAAACAGGTCACGTTCTGTATGCCAGAGGCTTTAATCCTTTCAATCAGTTTCAAAACAGACGTATCATACTATTGCTTATAGAATTAGTGCAGAACAGAAATCGCAATACAAGTCTCACCTTATAAAGAGCATTCTTGTCTGTGCAATCTTGAATGGGTAGTTTATTAACTTCATTACAGCCAACCCGCTAACAGCTCTTGCAGTAACAAACATAACATAACATCTATCGAGCTGTTCCTTACATTTTTCACTCCATCTCATATACTACTTTCCCACCTTGGCACAATCTCTAGCATCACAGAAACGAATTTACCGTCGCTTGAATTTGGTCATTCGTTGCATTGATTCAACTATTGATACCAAAAAGGCCTCCATGTTTGTCCTGGGATGGTTCTGTCAAGTTTGGGGTGATCTGCCCGATCCTTCAAGAGTTCTGTGTGGCCAACTTTGGATCTTCAGAGCTTTCGGATGTGCCGTTCATAAATGTGTTGAATGGTGCAAATTGGCAGGCTTTAGCAAGGTACTGTAAGGAAGCATGGTCTTACAGATCTGAACTTGTATCCGAGTTTAACTGGAATTGATCAAGAATTAAGAGTACTATTCATTCATCTTTCCCTATAAGCTCATTATTATTAAGAAAAAAAAATCAGTTCTTGGATTAGTTGCAGATCTCTTGCAGACGGGCTCAGCCCACAGAGCCATATGATATGAATTGTATGTTTGCTTTGCAATTTATTTTTCAAATACACATGTTTTCATTCACTCTTTCATTTACTACTTTCCTCAAACTAAACCCGTTATGGGATCTTCCAAAATTATTTAATACATCTCAATGATCTATACATTCTTATTAAGGTTACAAGATAGATAGTGCTTCACCAAAGTTGGCAAATGTTTGACATAATACACTGGTTCTGAAGCGTGTAACATGACTTCTGATTATGTTTCTATGTATAATTGCGTTCACAATCCCATGTCCTAACCTCAAATAACTTCTACATTTTGCTGTGGTGTGTGGCTCTTTTAGACTGTAACGACAGACATGGCACAGGACACGAGGGACTCTATTCGAAAAATGATCCAGCAGCACATGTCCAACCCAAATGCTATCATCCTTTGCATCCAAGATGGAAGCGTGGATGCTGAAAGGCAAGTCTTTTTCGGTAGTTTCAAAAATTTAATCAAGCGTAATTTATTTATTGTTGGTACATTGGTGTAAGGAGTGGTATCATTTGGTCCTTGGTTAAACTTCACTTCCCACTCATATTTTTTGGGTTGGAAGTGCTCCCTTTTTTCTCTCACCAAAATCCAAAAACAGGTTTATTAAAATAAAGAAATTCAAAAACCTATCTACTCTGAAAGTACAGGGTTGAAGGGGCTATATTCTAGGGCTGGACTATAGTTTCGTTAATTTATTTTCAATTGTAAATTAATCATGAGATTTAGAATAGTAAATAGTTAGTGAAATGTAAACATTTATTTTTTTATTACTACAGTTTTAAATTTTAATTAAATTTCTAGAATTATAAGTTTTGGTCTACTGGCAGAAACACCTATTGAACCTTTCCTTGAATTGGATAAATTTCGATTAAGAAAACTTCATCAATTTACACATCTATGATGTAATTCAATCCGAATTTGTCAACAATTCAACTCCTTTCACCATTTTCCCTGATTTCTTCGTTCATATTTTTCATCATTCAACCTGTATTAACGTCTATACTACATTCCTCTGTTTGCAGGTCGAACGTAACAGATCTAGTCGCTCAAATGGACCCTTCGGGAAAGAGAACCATTTTCGTGCTGACTAAAGTCGATATGGCCGAAGAAAACTTAGCCAATCCTCAAAGAGTAAGACGCTAAACTTACATATCTTGCCAGCAGCGTTGGCATTTATTGCTAAAGCACAAGTGCCGGTAGTTGGAGTTGGTAGCTGGTAGTTGAAGCGCAAAATTGGAAAACTAGCCAGTGTGCTGGGTAAAACCTTAGATCATCTACTAGTAATGTAAGTAGACTACTTGGATGGTCTAAGGGTAAAACAGCGTCCCTTTTTTGTGTTTATTATTCTTTGAATGATAATTATTATACATCTATGGGGTCGGTTGAAAAAATGAGAGTAGGAAAACAGCAGCGAAACGATAAGGTGATGGTGGTAGCTAGGAGATGGCTACCAAGATACAGATAAGATGCGAACCTCCAGCGCTCCCTGCAGAGGTCGGGGTAGTAGCGCTGTCCCGGAAATTGACGTCTTGTATAAAACGCGGACTACAGTATTCGCAGATGTGACATTTGTTATTTGGGAAACGATAGTCAAATTTCAGTTTCAACGTAGTCACTGGCAGTTGTAAAGAAGCTAGTTAGTAATTAGATAAAACTCGAAGTGAAACTTCTACATTTTCTACTTTCCAGATTCAAAAAATTCTGTCTGGACGACTGTTCCCCATGAAAGCTCTCGGTTATTTCGGAGTCGTCACTGGCCATGGACGGAAGGAAGAATCAATCGCGGATATCAAAAATTACGAAGAACAGTTCTTTAGAAACTCCAAACTTTTCAGGTAGGTAGTAACTGAGTTCTGTAATATTTCTTCAAGTTGAGATGCTTGTAAAGAGCTGGAATTGAATACAGTTCAATGTTCTAATGATCGTACAAACCGAATTAAAAGACACTGATAGCTTTCTTTGACTTTGCAGGGATAGTAGGTTGTCATCTACGCAACTCACCACGAAAAACCTGTCGTTCGCCGTGGCCGAGGTGTTTTGGAAGATGGTGCGAGAAACTGTTGAACAGCAAGCTGATGCATTCAAAGCTACACGATTCAACTTGGAGACGGAATGGAAAAACACCTACCCTGGGTAATGAGACTTTATTAAATATCAGTCGGGATTTTGAAAATATTTCGTATCTAAACGTCGTTATTCACATTCCTTTGTAGCTATAGCACAGCCCCTACAATATTGCTCTCCGACCGTGTATTCTGGCGGATGATGTGGAATGAATTCATATCACGAATTTCCTCCCTTGTTTTTCCCCTGTCCGGTGGCAAAAATTCATCCCTTAATCATATTCACCAAGCAACGAAATGGGAAATGAGCTGTTGGTGATTGGATATATAACACAGTTCTAAAGAAATGTGCCTCAGTTGTGCAAATGAATTGCAATACGACCAATCGTATTGGCGGTGCATGCGCAGTTGCGCGTTCGTATCGCGATACAGATTCGTATCGGTGTTGGCGGATCTCGTAGGAATTCTCTAATAAGTGTTACTTTGTTGTGCTTGGTTTGATGAAATACGATTCTACATGTTTAGTATCATGCATATGGAGATAGTTTAGAAGATTAAGGTGAGCGATGGGTCTTAAATAAATATGGATACAATCGTAAATTTATTATTATTTGTAGTAAGGTTTGGTGCAGTTGATAGGTGGTTTTAGTATGGTTTGATACTATTTAAAGAGTTGTATTAAAATCCTTCATACATGTAGTTAACATTGGTTGATTACCATGTTTTAGACGATGGTGAAGTCATTTTGTTTGATTCGTTTTCCAGGATAAGAGAATTAGACAGGGATGAACTGTTTGATAAAGCACGAGGTGAGATCCTGGACGAAATCATCAATCTCAGTCAGGTCTCCGTGAAAGACTGGGACAACCTCCTCCTCAAGAAGATTTGGGAGAAGGTGTCACCTCACGTCATCAACAACATTTATCTACCAGCCGCTCAATCTCTCAACACTCGTAAGTCAACAGTACTGTCCATAAACTGGCACTCTGGCCGTGTCTTACGTGGAGAACAAACCAGGGCGACGCGAGCGACGCAATTTTGACGAATCGCGTACGATTCCAAAACGTGTGTCTTACGTGAGGTTACACATCGCGTTAGTCGCCAAAGCGGGATACGACATATTTACAGATTCCTCCATTGTAATTTTATACCAGTTTTATTTTATATTCGGAAAAATGCCTTCTTTTTCCTAATTTTTACTACCAACGAGATCAGTCGAATCATTTGGCATGACAAGTGAAACACAACAGGCAAGAAGTCACAATCGTGGATCTGACTCGGTAATTTCTCTCCGGAACAACTTTTGTCAATATTTTACAGGGAATTTATCAGGTAATTGAACAGTGTATTCATTTACAATAAATAATTTATTAAATGGTGTTTTAACTTACTTGAAAAACTTGTCTCTTTCGCTACAGCATCCCAAGGTAGGTCTGCGAGCCTCCTGTTTTTATATATCTTGCCTTTTTGTTCCACAACACTTCTCTTTTTTGCACTTCCGATATTATCGCTTCGATAAATATTTAAAGCAAGCCGCAAAGGCAATAAATGACTAAAAAAGCAATATCGAAGACGAATGAAGATGTCAACAACAGCAGGTTAACCTACAAAAACGTAAACAAATAATAACGCGATTGCGTGACAAAATTCGAACCGATTTGAAAATCAAACCACGCGACGCGAGCGATTGCCACTTCTCTACGATTACGTAAGAAACTTCCATAGGATTGTATTGTTTGATTGCGCTAACAGATCGCGTTGGTCGCTCGCATTCGTTTTCCACATAAGACATGGCGTCTAGCTTCCTCATTTATTATGATAAGGAGGTGTTGATATGTAGACAGCAAAATGAAGTGAAATTATTGAAGGCCAAAGTAAATAATATGTTAATCATCATATTTTCTACTGCGTAGGAGGGAGTTTCTAAAAACTATGTAGCTAGCTCAAAAAAATCTTGCACATTCTTGTCAAAACATGCCTTCAACTTTTTGGCATTTACCCTCTGCCAACAAATTATAAATTCTGGCATCGGATGAGCCATAATTCATTCACATAAGCTTGTTACCATCTGATATATTATCCTTTACGAATCTGTAATTACTTTTTATTTAATTGTCGACCCTTAAATGTTACCATTTGTGTTTGATTGAAAGTGATGCTGAGTTGCAGCCTTGTCCTCGTCTAATGAGTGATTTTTAACACAAATTTAGTAAACTTCAGTCCAGAAATTTGAAATAATAGCCTCTTTTTGTTTTTTTATACGATTTTTAGAATTCTAATACCTTAAAAAGTAAGGGGATGGGGGAAATTTCCATTCAACTTGTACATTTCTTGTAAAATGCTTAGTTACCCGTACGTCTCTTGAAAGGTGTCCAACTTACTGGGAGTGTTGGAAGTTATTGGAACGTATAATTGAGCATTTGGGGCATCCAAACAGTGCTCTGCAAAAATTAACCATTTAACCGCAAATTTCTTGCATCTTGCCCAGGTCATTGGACAACTCTAGGGAACTGTTTGTGGCTAAGGTTAGTGTGGTGGTTACTTGACGGGGATGTGGCAGTAGCAGCTAGGGGCAGCTTAGCCACTTTGCCTTACTGTGCCACTTGTGGCCCAGCAACAATCAAGCAAGGATCATTCCCTGTAGAAAGGGGTTTTCCTCCTGCCAGAGTTCTGGACCTGGATTTTCCAAGCCTTGATACTGGAAAAGTGTACATTTTTCAATATGGGCTCTACCCAAAAATCTTTTTGTTGTTGGACCGTTAGTGGTGGATAGATAGTGCTTCATCCAAAGATGTAGCTCCACAATCAATCTAAGTAAAAATTGTAGTATTAGAAATGAATAAGGTGTAGTGCTTGATATGGTTTATGTTTGAACCCCTCCAAAACTAGCTTTGAGTTAGGGTTAAGTATTTTTGATCCATTGTGGAATCGATACCAACTAATTTAACTTGCTGAAACTTTACTTAACCGTGGCTGCTCTTCCAGGTACGTTCAACACGATGGTCGACATCAGGCTCAAAGAATGGGCGGAAAGTGAGCTGGCTGGCAAATCCATCGAAGCTGGGGAGGAGGCTCTGCGCCAAGTCCTCGTTGACTTCATCGAGAAATCAATGTGCTCCAAATCCAACAGTGACTCCATTTTCGACGATCTAAAACGTGCTGTTGTCATGGAAGCTCTTGAAAGGCACAAATGGGAAGACAAGGTGAGTTGTTGAGACTTCTGCATGTCTAGTGACCTTGACATTGTGGATGTTCTTGTGGTAAAGTCAGAATATTAACTTTCTTTGTGGACATCCCATGTGTGAGCTCTGGCAGTTTGGATGCACCACTTGCATCTGCATTTCTGTCGAACAAGCCCCATGATGCACAAGGCTATTGACTTTATTTTCGGCTACAGTTTGGCTGGAAGGTTTCTGAAATGTAAATATAACCTAACAAACAATGTAGAAACTGTTGTTGATATTGGATCAAAATTGTATTTTCTGCCTTGTACCCAATGAGGGACCAAAACTAACTTTGTCCTCTTCTGTAAAATTCGGCATTGTGGAGATATCCGCCTCAAATATCAAGCAATGGATAAATGTCGATCCTGTATTCAGCTTGTATGTTTTCTTTGAACAGGGCAACGAGATGTTACGCATGATTCAGTTGAACACCCTTGAAGATCATTGCGTCAATGATAAACAACAGTGGGACTCCGCCGTTCGACTTCTAGAGCAAACTTTGAAGGAAAAAGCTCAGGTACGCACAATAATTTATTCTAAAAATCTTCTCTGGTTTGTATGAAGGATTTGGATGGTTCATTTTTTTGAGCTTTTATTATAACAATATAAATCGAACTTATATCACTGCAATAGATTATTCAGGACCTAAGATGCATAATTTCCTTGATAGGTTTCTGCTTTTCCATATGGAGTAGAGTTGGATAAAAGCTCCATTTGCATTCTTTATACGGCTTTTCACATCCTCATATGCTCCTCCCTCTCTAGTAACCACACTCCCAAGGTATACGGAGCTTTGTACTTGCTCGACTGTATCGCCTCCCAGTACAAGTGGGATTTTCTGAGACTTTTCAATACTAACGTCAAGTCGGTCCTGCTATATGGTAGCGAAACCTACGTTCATAAATCGATGCGTACGAAGAATCCTGGGGATTTGGTGGCCAAAACGAATATCCAACGAGGACCTATGGACAGCTACCAGCCAACTACCGATCCATCTGGAAATAAGAAAGAGGAAGTGGAAGTGGATAGGCCACACCCTAAGAAAGCCAGATGGTGCGGTTGAAAAAACAGCCCTGCGCTAGAACCCCCAGGGAGAGCGGAGGCGCGGTAGGCCGAGGACAACATGGCGCAGATCGGCCAAGAAGGAGCTGAACTGGATAGGAAAAACTTGGCAAGATGCTGGGAGGACTGCTGCCCAAAGGGACGAATGGAAAACTCTTGTGGATGCCCTATGCTCCTCTAGGAGTTAAAGGAGATAATCTAATCTAATCTAAGCTGCATAATTTTGTCCCCTGTCCCTTGAAAATATCACATTCCAGTACCTTGAAGAAAAGTGGGCTGATACCAGTAGATAACCCTAGAAAACTGATTGGTGCAATGTTTGCACATAAATTAGTACTCAACGCCCAGTAGCTCGAAGTTCTCAACTTTTATTTTCCCTCCTACACTATTTGCAATTCCACCAATACCTTTTACGCCCAAAGCTGTCACCACAAACTATCTACACAATTCACCTCTGACAAGCATACAGGGATTGATAAATTGGATAAATGTGGATGGATGTGGATCTTTTATACTTGAATCCTGGCTTTTTCCGTGGACACATCTTAGATCCTCACAAAAATAGTAAACTTTTAAGCAAGATGAGCCATTGCTCGATTTTTTACCACCTCATCCATACTGTCCATTTGAAGTTCGCTTTGGACTGCCTCATTTTGAAAGTACTGTCCGTTCTAGTGTATCGGTAATACATTGTAGTACAGAGTTCTGGTAACGTTGAATGATCCGTTAATTATAAAGGGTCCTCAGGTCTTAACCTCGCTCTGCTACCATGTAACATGGGAGGTGGTGGATTAGTATGCCCCCACTCCTCTAGGCCAGCACCTGATGCCTGCAATACCCATAGGATGACCATGATGCTAAAAGACGCTGGGTAATCCTTGGAAGGGGTGTTTTCAAGAATATGGAAGGGTTAGCTAACCATATCCATCACAAGTGAATGGAGTTGGTTGGTTAAATCAACATAATAAAGACTCATTTGGGAGATGGACTTTTGGTATAGACTCATTATTGGTATGACCAACTGCCAGAATAGCAGTGTTGGCTGCAAAAGTCGCAGCTGTACAGAAGATGGGAGTGGTCAAAATACTCGTCCTGAAATAGAAATCTGAAGCTTTCAGCTTCAGGAGTACCCTCTGGATGTTGCGGGCAAATATCCCCAGGAAGTAGCAACTAGTCCATTCCATCACCTCCTTGTTATATTTCTTGTATTACTCGTTCTGTATAATGTATGTATAACCGTAAACTAGACATCATAGATTGCCTGTTGCATTATAAATATCTGTATAATTTATTTCGAAATCAAACCTTCACAGGAGACGGAGCAGCAGCTGAAAACCATGGTAGGGCCGGGAACCAAGGAAAAATGGTTGTACTGGAAATATTCAACAGAAGACCAAATTAAAAAAGGAGGAATCAAGAATGAGCTTGAAAAAGTCATTTTTGCAGATCCCGTAAGTCAGCACAATTCTCTCACTGTTCTGTGTTATTTTTGATAGATAATAAGTACATGACAATCTTAGTGACATTAACTTTGAGAAATAAGATCAAATGTCAAATTCTACATCTGATTTGAGATAGAAAGTGATTCACAAAGATTTGTAATGTTTTGTTTCAAAATATTTTATATTTCAAGAATTCTTAGACTTCCAATATGGCCAAAATGCCCCATAGTTTTGCTAAATCAAAAACAATACCTCCGTTAGGAAAAACGGTGGGTTTTGGCCATAATTAACTAACTCAAGTAGGCATTGTTACATTTTGCTTTACAATAAGGATTCAAGCCAAAGTGGTCCACAGTGAATTATTTTGGCTGCATGTTTTCCGTGAAGCTTCTCTACAAGAATTCAATTTCCCTAATCGTTTTGATCAGGGTTAAATGTAAGGAGCTTAACAGAAAGACCGGTGTACTAATGATGTTTTAAAACTTTTCTGAACTTTCCAAAGAGCCAAGAAAGGGCAGTATCACAGTATCAAATGCAGCTACATTCAACTTTTTTTCATAGTAGCAGAATGATGATATTAAGAGGTACCACCATGAAATGAAGGATTTAGGGAGAAAGGCTTGGCTGCATGCTGAGGAGGTGTGGACACTATAATTGTGACGCATTTCATAAACGAACAAAGAAATCCTAAACTTTAAACATGTATTTGTGCCCTCAAACCACGTGTTTTTATTCCTTACGCTTAACTTTGTGCATTTTAAGGCATAAAACTCTGAATTTAACGTCCGAAAATAAAGCGTTTGAATCAAATCTGTAAGAGGAACTTTTTGATGGAAATTAGTTGTTCCTCTTACAGATTTGCTGCGATGTAGCTTTATCTTGGGAAACCATGCTTATCATTACTTGTCAAAAGTTGGTAGTACTGATTTTTCGGTCTGGTCTAATTGTAGGATCATGGACCCACCTTGTCAGCTGATGAACTAACTGCCGTGCGGAAAAACCTCCAGCGAGCTGGATTAGGGGAACCAAGTTCCGAGATGATATTGGACACGTGGCCGACCGTCTACGCTAAACATTTCATCAACAAAAGTATGCTCCGGGCTTACGGCTGTCGGAGAGGTTACTATCTCTACCATCACAACCAAGAAGAGGTAGTAAGTCAACAGGTCTCTGCTGCATGGGATTCACCTTAGAGTAGTCATTCATCTTTTAGAGAATTTAGTAGAAAATTAAGTGAATACAGTGCCTTTGGGCAATAATTTTCAGTATTTTCGATATTTAAAACTGGAAATGTCTCAAAGTGAAAATTTGCTAAAACAATTAGTCTATATCGTACGTTGGACGTTCTCTGCAGTACAAGGAGCGAATCGAATACCTCAGAATGGTAGTTGTTGAGAAAAATTTGATTTTACAGGAGAAATTATTGTATTAGGGGAACAATATTGTCCATCACTCGAAATTGTGTATATTTGAACGTTTGAAAACAATAGATAAGATACCACCTTAACCCTAGAATGCTAACATGAAAGCATGCTGAACCTAACGGAATATGCCAACAAGGAGTATTTTCTGCCCCAGCCTGATAATTTGTTTCTAATAGATGGAAAATTAATGAGAAACAAGCTATGAAAGGACTTTTCCGGTGTAATTAACTGTTAAAATTTTTGGTTCAATAAAATAATAGTAATGGAGCTCTGTAAACCAATAGTAGCGAAGTATAGAGCACTTTTCAATTCGTAAATAATTAGGGTGATGACTAAATTTTCAACAACAAAATTGTTCAATTATCATTCCTAGCAGTACAATTATACGTCAATTAGTTCTGGGTCAGGAGCCATTACAGTAAATTTGAATTTATCTAATGAATCTTATAGATAACGAGGAGTATTTCTCAATCCCATTACTTTAGGACCAAACGGAGAGGGCTCCCTGAATGAATTGAACCCTAGTCGCGTCACAAATCCAGAATGAATAGCCGGATTGGCAGCGTGGTAGCTGTCAACGAAACACTTGAAATATCTCTTTACATCGTAGGAGTAAAATTCACTCCATATTGGCATTCTAGGGTTAAGATTGTTGTTTGGTACCACTCAACAGATACAAATGAAAGCTATATAGTGGGCCTTGGGGCTTATCCAAATCTTTTAAGACCGTTTCTTTCTCGTTGTCGCATTTCGTTATCGGTGAATTTTATACTTTACTTACCACATCACGAAGACTATAATTGCGTAACGATAAAATGTACATTTTTCGATGTTGTTTAGATTGAATGCCAAGATGTCGTTCTGTTTTGGCGGTTAGAACAAATGCTCAAAGTCACGGCAACTGCTCTGCGACAGCAAGTAATGAACAGAGAAGGTGAGTTAGGAATTTTCTTGAAATTTCATAGTATTTATTCTGTTGAGCTATCTCTTTGTTTAAGTCCATTCGTAAATCTGTGTTCACTTGTAACTAGGGAATGGCCCATTTTCTCAGGAACTGCAAACGATATTGAGGTGTTCTTTCTTCTTATGAATTGCCGTTTGTTCTGCAAGCTGTGTTTTTTTTCTAACCTTCACCAAAATATTTTTGGTGGGACAGAGAAAAAAAGCTTTTTGTCCATAAGATTCTCTGTTTATAAACCCTCACTTCTTTTGTATTTCGTCAAACTATACTGTTAGGGGAAGCTCAAACAATTGTAACATTACATGTGGCTAACAATAAACTGGCGAAAGCAACCCAAGAGACGAGTATTTTGGGTTTTCTTCTATCATGGCAGAAGGGATGGGAAATCCCACATGGGGGCAGTACACCCGTATAAATAAGCCTGGACCAGCCCAAGACGATTCATCTGATCCTCACTCTGGATTTTGTCACTCTATCCTAAACCAGCTCTGTTCTTTTAAAATGTAGCTCTAAAGTCACGGGTGTCGCAATAGCTCTGCTTGACTAGAGTCTGGGGGGAGGGCGTAGGAGTGCTAATCCTAGCACTTTCTCCTTCGTTCAAATCTTATCGGTTTCTTATCTTAGTTCATTCTTCAACCCAGGATGTAGCTGCAGATTTTGTTCCATAGTTTTTCGCCATTGCAAGGTCAGTGGATCCTGTCAAGGTTCGCTAAGGGAAAACTCATGTTATCAAATTTACCTATTGAATTAAAAAAAATGAATTTTTATACCTTTTTCACCTTGATTGGAAGGTCACAAAGACTACCCACACCCGCAATAACTGTCTGGTCCTATTCAGTGTGATTGGATGAATGGAAATAAATATACCTGTAAAATTTGTCGTTATTATCATAATTTTATACAACATAAAATAATACTATTACGCTGTGCGGGTACGGTCTAAACGCCCAGACTTGAACGGGAAGCGGGATAATCATGGAATGCTGTGATAACGATAGTTCGAAGAAAGGACGCCAGGAAGTGCTGTGCCACACTAACTACAGCATTGTCTGATAGTTGGAACTAGGGTTAGCACTCGTTCGTCCTCTCCTCAGACTCCAGTCTCTGCTTGCTCCCATATATATTCATTTTAGCTGTATTCCCCCTCAGAGAATCACTTGCTCCTTGACGTGTCTTGCCTGAAATTTGCTGACCCTGTAGATTCACGGCATATACCTTAAAACAGCGGACTCAAAAGACCCTAACGTAGAGTCTCTAGAGAAATTGTCCCACTTATGCGTGAAAACGTAGTTTTGAGAAAATCCTCAAACAAATACCCCTGCCAACTCCCAGCTTGCAATGACTCATCCACACCTAGTTATCTTTTTCACGATCTATGCTCTTTTTACAGTACTTATTTTCTATGGTCCGAACCCCCGACATATTCATACCTAACGATTGAGAAACAGAATGAAATGCAGATTTGTATGGAATAATAAAATGAAATTAGAAATTTTCTCAACAAAGGCTTATCAATGTCCTTCATGGTTTCACAAAGTTGAAATTTGTTCTTAGACTGTTAGAGTCCATAGATTTTTTAAAAACAATTCTGGCAATCTTCTAGAATGCGTCAAAGTCTTAATTATGTTCTAATCCATAGATTTTGAAAAAGAATAATAATAAATGTTCCACAGTTAAGTTCCTATTACGTTAACTTGAGAACAATCCTTATTTTTAAAAAGTCACCTATGTACATTATATTGGTGCAGTTAAATTATAACTCAAACCCTTCACCTATATTCTTCAATTTTAAATATTTCAATAATTGTTGCTGTTATTGTTTGATTATATTTTTCAGCGAGGAGACTAGACAAAATTATTAAGCAAGTTCTCGAAGATTTCAGTCAAGATCAAGAGATCAAAGTCAAACTTCTACAGGGGAGGAGAGTGACCTTAGCTGAAGATTTGAGTAAGTATCTGCTTTCATGATTTAGTTGCCGTTTGTTGACTTATGTGAGTGTGATATAATGAGCTTGTTGCAACAAGTGTCAATCAGAAATGATACATAATATTATGTACATATTATGTACGTTAATGTACATATTATTAATAGAGACAGCCACAACACAGCCATGTGATCTATTCAGTCAAGTGATCGATTACAGTCAACGAATCTGTATCAAGAGATTTGAACTAATTAGTTCCACAAATTGCTAATCGATCATTAATTACTCATTGCCGTACCAGATATGTGACACGTAATCAGTATGGTGTGTGTCTCAATTTGGGTTGGGAGGGACATGTATTAATATGTCTCTAATAATAATGTCAACATATTATGTTAGCGGGCTCCGAGTGCGGATGGGACGTCGTCCCCTCACAATCAATTTTGACATCAATTGTAACATCGGAAGTCAACAATCGATGTCACCGATTAATCGGCCCTCCACAATCGATAATCGTCGATTAATCGATAATTTTAATCGATTTCACACGGCAACACAATTTTCAGCAAAAAAGGCGGAAAATTCCAGTTCTCAATGTAATCACTGTTCTTCAATATGGGCAAGTGGGGTACTGTAAAATGTGTGTCGTAGCGATACCAGAATGGATCCTTTCCTTTCTAGTATTGCTAGTCGGTTCAAACCCCATTCTGTCTCTGGCGCCAAGTTCAAAAATTAACTAATATCCCGCAAAAAAGATATTCAGGGAGCCTATTCATGATTTTGAAGCCAGGATTCCTATGCTGCACCGACGTTAGTTGATGTCGCTGAACGTTCAACATCTTTCTGTTTCTGATGTCATATTAACGGTCTTTATCACCAACACCTGGATAATAGTCCATTCCGTTTCTTACTCGAACAAGAATGAATAGAGCTGGAAATGTTAATATTCCCATCCTCCGACACAGGGGTTTATGGTATGGTCCATACTTAATAAAAGAATATCCAGCAAAAAAAAAGGCCTGCAAAAATTAACTAATATCCTGATGTCTCGTTGTGAACATGGTGGTCTTCTCAGTTCTCACATGAATTATTTCCAAGCTGTTTTAAGCAGATGTGATCCTCAAGAGAACCAAAAGAATTAAATATTTATAGGATGTATTACCATCGCAAGGTAGTAATTAACTAATAAATTCAAGTTGAAGTCTGTAGAGAAAACATGGTTGGCTAACAATCGATAATCGAGAAAAATTGGAGGACAACAATCAATAATCGATAAAAATCGAAGAGCAACAATCGATTGTAAAAAATAATCCGATTTTTAGCTGATTTCGATTCCCAAGCAGATAAAAAACGCTGATCCTCAAGAGAACCATAATATCCTGATGTCAAGACCTCATTAAATATTTATAGAGATGTATTACCATCACACAGGTAGTATATTTAGGCAACCCGATAAATTCAAGTTGAAGCGTGGCTGTAGAGAAAACATCGATATAGCGTTGGCTAACAATCGATAATCGAGAAAAATTGGAGGACAACAATCGATAATCGAGAAAAATCGAAGAGCAACAATCGATTGTAAAAAATCGATAATTGGCAGAGAAAAATCGATTTTTAGCGAAAATCGATTATCGATTTCCATTCCTAGCTCAGAGGAAATAAAAAATGGAATAGGCCTCAAAACACATGACAATCATTGTATCTATTTAGCGTTTTTCTAGTCCAAACTTCAAACGTGGTATTTTTTAGTTTTTTAAACGAAATTCTCAAGAGATTCTAACCTGATTTTTGTGAAGGAAAATGGAATCGGTTTTCTGGGAAAAAATCCTCAAATCCTCTGTGATTCTTAACGGTATAATTACATTTAAATTTACCCATTTAATTAAGGAAGATATCCGCTTTAGAGCGGGCAAACGTGTTTGTCAAGTGAAAATCATAGGTTCTGTTACTAGGCAGAATTATAAATGCTTGTCTTAGTATGCAATAGTACCAATGATATTATATTAACATTCGATTCAATTTACAGAACGGGTTCGTCAAATCCAAGAAAAGCTAGAAGAATTCATTCAAGCCCTCAACAAGGAGAAATGAGCCCAGCCAGCTGGTGGCCACCAACTTTTCTAAGTCACACCGCAAAACTCCCGACTCCTCCCTTCTCTGTATTTGTTTTTCTCTTTAATTTTAAAATTTTTAGTTGTACAATAATGATTGTAAATATTGTCCGTACTAGTTGTATTTATTATAATGTAAATCGAACGCTTATTATGAAAATGATGTGCGATGTCATGAAATATTAAATTAGTCAGGAATTAATTATTGCATTACAATTCACGAATATTTTACCACAGTTGGACGTAAACTTCCGTTTAATGCAAGTAGCTCTTGTTATTGATTAATAAGGAAAGAAAAAAATGTTGAAGACACCACAAAAATTTAGCTTCTGTTTTGTTTTTAGGGTTTGTGCAGTTTTTCATTATTGAGAGCATGTGTATAGTTGTTGGTATATTTCTGTAGTCATAAAGGAATACCTATTTTTTGACTAATTAAGTAGATGGATGGGGTTGGTAAAAATAGCTGTCATGTTGGGTAGGAATATGTCTCCAGTTATTGTTATGCAGGGTAAAATTGGGTGGCGTTTATGAGCTTTGAGCGGTTGGAACCCAGGAGAGCACAGGGTGGCCAACATTATAGCGAGAACAACTTAAGTATTTTTTTTAATAGTTCCAAACTCTGCAGCACTGCTACCAGTAAACAATCTCTTCCTACAATTAACTATATATAATCTTGATCCGATTTCCTGATGGTAAGTTGATTATACAATTATTGTAATATAGGATACAAGGATGTTGTTCATAAGCAACAAGTCGGTTTAATCTTATTTTAATGATCTTTCATAAGTGCCAGCTATACTTAGGAAGCTTATTAAGCGCTAGGTTTTGATCCAAAACACGAGTGTCATTTAGGACATGAGGTTCTGGTCCAAAGCACCAGTAGGAGGGTACAGCATGGCTAACACTGATTAGCAGCGTCTTCAGAGCTTAGTGTCCCTGTCAATCCTAATCTCTTATGTTGTAATTATACCACGAAAATTCCATTTTTCGTTGAAAACGTCGATTTTCATAGGCAAAGCTCCATTTTCCCGCATTCAAACTAAATTGTACTAGCAATTTTGAGTATACACGTGGAAAAATAGAGATTCTGTCGCATACTTTAGGACTTCAGGATAAATTTGAAGAGGAGAATTGTATTAGTTCCTACAGAGTATGAAAAACGTCTGCCAAGTGGGTGTGGCACATAGCTTCCTCGTATCCATAACATGACTCTATAGATCATCGAAAATTATTATTGACTAAAGAACTTCGTTCAATTAGGCGAAGTAACTCCCGGAGTTATGCTTGGGGCAAGGATTTCACGTTTGCCCATGCGCAGAGGCTACTATTGATCCGGGGGTCATGGAACTCATAGGGGACCATCTACACATCAAACCGAACAATCCCTGAAAATTTCATCGAAATTGGTCAAGAACTCCCGGAGTTATGCGTGTAACAAGGATTTCACGTTTGGGCATGCGCAGAGGCTACTATTGATCCGGGGGTCATGAAACCTATAGGGGTCCATCTACACCCCAACCCGCACAACCCCTGAAAATTTCATCAAAATCGGACTATAACTTCGTGTAGTTTTGCCTGTAACAAGGATTTGCTGACAGACAGACACACAGACAGAGACGGAACCAAAATTGTTCAGAAAGGTCTAAAACGACAAATGCGAGTGGAATTTTTGATTTTGGAGACAAAACAATTTTCACATTCCGAAAGTGAAAGCAATGCTTCCGCTACCTTGGTAGACTCGGAAGCAAAAATTGGTCATTCTGAAGATTTGATGAAATTCACTTTTCCGATTGATTTTTCACGTGTTGAACCAATTTGTTTGATATAATAGGGAGATAGAAAATTTAAATATCTTTCCAATGGTATAATCACAATTGAATTTTCTTAATTACATAAGGGAGTTATGGCCGTGTTAATGAATTAAGATCGAAAACACTCAAAAATTGAAATAATTGGAAAACGAGGCAAACTAAAATTTCTAAGAGGCACTTTTATCAGAAATCAGTTGTAGTAGCCTGTTGCAGGTTCCTCAGGTTAATACCCTGTATACTACTCGAGAGTTTTTCCGTATTTTATCTCAGACAATTAATTATTAATCGAAATATTTACTTCTTGGAACGTTACTGTAATGTGTTATAATCAAATTTAACAAGTCCCGGCACTTGTCTTTTTTTTAGTATACCTCGAAGAATGTATCGTCATTAAAACCAATGCCATACTTTCCACTCCAAACCTGTGGCAAAGGAGCATAGTGTTAGCTTCTGATGAAATGTATAGTAGCTAAATGCCGCCCTTTTCTATTCTCAAGTTTTCCACAAGTCAGGTTTGTGTGAGGATTAAATGGAAATTGATTACAATAAAGCTAACCAGTCTATCAAAGCTGATGGTTTATCTGCAATGGCAGTTACCTGATAATCAACTTATGATCACCTAGATTCTGAAACACTATTCCATACAGAGCAGAAACAAGGGGTTTTCTATTCACATAATACTTGCAAGGGCAGGCATTTTCCATTTTCAGACTTCGTATTCGGATTCAGCATCCTTTAAAAATCCTCTCTATGCTCCAGTAGCCACTCTTGGCGAACCTGGTTACGTTCGGCTAGATTATTGTGGGCTGGTATGCAGCACGATACCACTCAAGATGAGATAGTTATGTGCTTTTCTCGACGTCAGAGAGAATGCAGATGTATTCCTGCACCAGTCTTGTTTATGCTGATCCAGAGAGAATGCAGTTGTAGGCCTATAAGCTCCTCGATGATTTAAACCCATCTGTGAACAGGATGCCACACTTTCTGCTTGGAATGCAGAGGTGTGTCCCCCTGGTGAAATAGAGATATTTCACCTGAGCTCAGCACCTCGTATTCCTGCACCAGTCCTTACTTCCAGTTTAAACCCATCTGTGAACAGGATGATGTTGTCAGAGAGAATGCAGTTGTAGGCTTGTTTATGCTTCCCCCTATAAGCTCCTCGATTGCCACGATTTCTGCTTGGAATGCAGAGGTGTGTCCCCCTGGTGGAATAGAGATATTTCACCTGAGCTCAGCACCTCGTATTCCTGCACCAGTCCTTACTTCCAGTTTAAACCCATCTGTGAACAGGATGATGTTGTCAGAGAGAATGCAGTTGTAGGCTTGTTTATGCTTCCTCCTATAAGCTCCTCGATTGCCACGATTTCTGCTTGGAATGCAGAGGTGTGTCCCCCTGGTGAAATAGAGATATTTCACCTGAGCTCAGCACCTCGTATTCCTGCACCAGTCCTTACTTCCAGTTTAAACCCATCTGTGAACAGGATGATGTTGTCAGAGAGAATGCAGTTGTAGGCTTGTTTATGCTTCCTCCTATAAGCTCCTCGATTGCCACGATTTCTGCTTGGAATGCAGAGGTGTGTCCCCCTGGTGAAATAGAGATATTTCACCTGAGCTCAGCACCTCGTATTCCTGCACCAGTCCTTACTTCCAGTTTAAACCCATCTGTGAACCGGTTGATGTCGTCGGAGAAGCTTTTGTCCTCCCATATCTCCTCAATCCTCCTAAGGGTCACCACTCCTCGACTGCCACGACTTCTGCTAGGAATACAAAGGTGTGTCCCCCTGGTGGAATTGAAATATCCCACCTGGGCTTAGCCCCTTGCATTCCTGCAAAGGTTCCTATCTATCTGTGAACCAGATGATGTCGTCAGAGAAGCATTTATTCTCCCATTTCCCCGATATAGAGGTGGGATTGGGTGAGAGTGTTGGGCATGATATTGGCCACCATATCGGGCAGTGGTTCTAGTGTCAATTCCAATATACTGTTGTGACCTCGGTGGGGAGATGTCCACCAACAGCCATTCCATTTCAACCGCTGGGAGACCATCTCCTCCCCTTTCATGAAGATATCCACTTGGGGCAAGTTGTCCGAGCGAGCTGGGGCGTCAGTCCACTAGCTGTTTACTTTACGTGGGAGTACTGATTGCCCTGGTTCAAATCCAGCTGGCACCAATGATTAGGGCCAAAATCCTATCAGGTGTTGTATACCCGTCCTGTCGTTAGACAGTTCACTTCTGATCTCGATATCACGTGAATCCAAAACGCTCTCAACCCAGGGGCGTGAGGCAATGGGAAGCCACCGTGGCTTAGCCACGAGCGAAATCGTCAGACCTAGTTCCGATCCTCTCTGGAGGACGGCTGGCGACGTCCGCGACACCTCCAGGGTAGTCGGACGAAAATCCAAGTTGAAATTCCTTGTTTACTTTACTTTTTCCACTTGGATTAAGCCCTACCAAGCAATAACCTTTGAGATATTCTTCAATAACCCTCTGATTTAAAGCAAGTTGGGGCCCTTTGGTGTTTTAGAAATACCTCCCGTATTAAGAAATATTTGTTAGTGATAAAATTAAAACATTATTCCACGATAATGGAAATGGTGCAACTTCAATAAAACTTGCAACAAACTGTCTGGAAGCGAACTTTCTTGAATTTTAAACACTTCACAAATACTGGCCCGATATACTCGTAGGTACTACGTTTTCAAAAAGATGTAAAACGCAAAAAAAAGTGGGAATTTAGTTTAAAAAAAAAAAACACCGAATAAGCACTAAATTTTCCTGTAAGAGAATGCAGAGCTTTTTTCTACCTAAAATATTCACAACTTCATTAATTTATTTCCTACCTAAGAATGCAAAAAATCTTGATTTATTTAGCAATCCTTCAATTTTTCAAACAATAAAACCGTCAAGATATGGGGTCTCGAGTTTGCTGTATATACTGTATCCATGGTTTTGAAAAATCAAATTTAATTTCCTCACAATGATAATTCAGATTTGAATCCCCTCGTAGGTTTCTCTCTAAAGTGTGTTTGGGATTCACGGAAAAATTTTAATGTCTCTGTGAATTACAGTCCTTTTAGCTTTAGAGGTTTTTAGTGAAGTGGATTTTTCAAGTTTCATCTAGGTAGTTCATATTAAGACTTTGTTCGTAGCTCGTTTGGATTTTTCTTTTAGCGATTAACTTCACTAGTATTGGTATTGGTCATCGTATCCGTGAAGGACTGGTGAATGGGAGAGGGGTGAAAGGCTGAGACCCTCAAGCAAAAGGTGAGTTCGAGTTAATGTTATTTTGAGGAGCGTGTAGGTACGAAACTCTTTAAGCTGCCCTTGACAAAATTCTTGGACATAACTTTACACTGACTAGTTTTGATTTTGACAATAAACATGATATTAACATGATTCTGCTACTTATCATTTGATGAACACGAAAAGCATTGATCAAAAGTTTAGTAGTTGAAGCAAATGTTTCCTCATTTTTGAGGAGTAGGACTCATGGAGGCTCTTTTTTTTTTTTTACAAATTTCTTGGACTTAAGTACCTTTACACTGATCATCCAGGTACTGACCAATAAACATTATACTTACCTAGGTCTGTAATTTTCATTTTGATACAAATAAAGAGCAGGCGATCACAAGTTTAGGAGGTGAGGCAAATGTTTCCTAATTTTTGAGGAGTAGGAGTGTGGACTCCCCTCTACAAATTTCTTGGAATCACTTTTACACTGATTAGCCAGGTACTGACCAATGAACTTAATACTTACCTAGGTCTGTTACTTTCCATTTGATAAACACGAAGAGCAGCCGTCCAAAAGTTTAGAAGTTAACACAAATGTTTCCTCATTTTTTAGGAGTAGGACTCTTCGGGCTACCCTTTACAAATTTCTTGGACTTGCCTTTACACTGAACAATAAACACCTTACTTATCTAACTTTTATTTTGGTACGCACCTGAAGAGAACCAAACAAAAGTTTAGAAATTGGAGCGAATTTGTCCTAATTTGTTGAGGAGTAGAAGTTTTTTAACTTGCGACAGGAGGCTCCGCAAAACGGCTAATGGCTCATCCACCATGTGACAACGCCGAGCTGTGGAGTTTCTTCCACATCATCCACTGATTCATTTTTCAATTCTTCAATCACAGTCAAGAGAGCGTTGCATTCAACATTGCTATTCTTCGCTGGTAAGTTTGGTTTTTACAAAGGTTCGTTTACATCATGTATTTGCTTAACGATTGTTCAGAAAACCTTACTTATTATGATTCAGTAGATGGCAAAGAACTCCGACAGTGCTCTGAATCCCCCCATTTCCTCACAATGGGTGGAATGGGCTTCAGAGGGCATTGGGGCCCACGACTACTGACATTTTCTGCCGTGCCTGTTGGGGTAAAAATGAAAATCTTAACATGTGGTTCAGCAGTATCCACGAACTCATGGTGACCACATACTCCATCATGATGCGGTTGCCAAGCAGATAGCAGGCGCATTGTCATCCAGCGGCTGGGATGTGGAGAGAGAGAGACTGCATCATATGCCAAGTGACCAGGCCAAGAAGCCAGATATCGTTGCCATTAAGCCCGATGGGTCTGCCAAAATCCATCCAGGATTATCCTGGACATCCAGTCCAGGTTGTCAGTGGCAGCAGACCTGGAGGGCTAAAATAAGTAAATATGATAGAAATGACCTGCGGCAAGCGGTATCTGAGCTAAAAGGAGTGGCGCCTAACAACATCAAGGTTATGGCTGCAACCCTGTCACGGCACGGAGTGTGGTGCGGGAAAAGTGCCACGGAGTTACTTGAGCTGGGCATCTCTTCGGGAGTACTTCGTGGTATCACCACCTGCGTCATCCGGGGCTCTTACCTGAACTGGTGGTAATTTTATAGGGGCACTTCCTTTCATCCCTCCATCATCCACAACTTCCCATATCCCAAAGAATGGCGTCGGGTAAACCTGGGCGTCCTCCCCACTTTTATTTCATTTAGTTTCTCGTTTTTATATATTTTAATGGTGTGCCCCCACCGCTTTTGAGGGGAGATTATTAAAAAAAAATTTGATGCAAACAATTTCAAATACTAATTAGGTAGGTATGTATATTCAGCCTTTCAAACTGCACGGGACGTTTGCCATTTCATTCTAAAATTTTTGGAACTGACACATATTTGTCTATTTCAAGATCTAGCGGGACAAAAGTAAACTTTTTATAATTTTCACGTGAAAACTAGCTTCATAGTTGTCCACGTATCAACCGATAACAGAATGAAAGCAGGTTAAAAGTATCGCACGCGCTGAGAAGTTGTTCCTGAGAGAGAGAAAAAACATTTATTGATCATTAAATGGGGTGGAATGTTGGAATAGTTGGGGTTGTGAAAAGTATAAATTGATAGGTATGCCAAAAGTTGAAATTGAGTCGCCAAAAGTTTAAACTGAGATGCCCAAATTTATTTGTGCCATACGTTCAAATTACTTTGCCAAAATTTTCAATTTGATAATATGCCAAAAATTCAGATTGATTTCTTGTACAATTCTGTCTGTTTCTAATTGAGGTTTATTATATGGGAGATTATCAAGAAAAGGGGAATTTCCAATGCTAAAACCGCACGACAGGGAAAAATCTCTTAATTTCTTCCAAAATATGGATATGGCTTCCAGAGATCACTAAGAGCAAAACAAAGAACAATATGATGCTCAAACCACAATTTCAATTCCAAATTTAATCAATACAATGATTTGATGGCGGTAAAGAGAATATGGAGTTTGTGAACTGGCCTTTTCTTGAGGTATTGCTCGTTTCTCAAACACCATGGTTTTTTTAAAAAGCCATTTTAGGGCTAACCTTACAAATGAATTAAAAACATGCATACATTTCAATATTGAATTTCATATATCTGAAGGAATCCTAAGATACCATTCACCATTTACGATTTTTGTATAGAATCACCTATATAACAAGAGATATTAATATATCGTGGGGTTCCGAGTAAAAGTGACCAAGTAACATTCGCAAAATTTTACAGGGGAGCGATCTGAAGTTTCACCTATTTTCTTCTTACGAACACTGGTTGTGTGATGTCTCATCCGACTATGTTTCGATTTTTCTTTATCCTGTAGGTAGTTAGCTAGTGCCCGCCTATGATATCGTGCTTCAAAATTCACTTCAGATTAAATAAGAGCTGTTTATTCGGAAAACTCTATTTGATCATTTTTACCTGCCTGGAGTTTCAAGCTTTACTCTTTTGGTCAATTCAATTCTTCGAAAATCAGTCGCATAGTTACATGAAATTGAGGGATTGAATAGTTTTTTCGTTAATTTATCGTGTTGCCAAGCATCTAATAACAATGATTTTATATTTCTGATGATATACCTATTTAGAAAAGGTTATCCATTACCTATCACTGTAATTGGTCATTTTCACCTGCCCACTATGCAATCTTACAAAGTAAAAGTGATCAAATGGCAATTGATAACATTTACATGCACCAGCGAGAGTACATTAAATGTACTTGGATTATAAATTTTATAATCCATCTCGTGTTTTGTGGTTGAGTTCAAATGCCATTTGGTCACATAAAACTCTTTGGGTCAGGCAGGTAAAATTTATTTTCAAGTATTTCTTGCACATCAGTTTGAAGATAACGTTCTTAGCAACAACACACAGTAGACAACGTTCCTTAGTATCGGAATGACAAAAAAAGCTCATTTTGAAAAAAATGTTACTTGGTCACTTTTACCCGGAACCCCACGATATGCAGAATGTATTTTTGTATACGTGTAAGTGTTTTAAATGCTAAGTTTGAGCCTTCAGTGAATAACCAAGACCTTCTCCAACAACACGGACCAAGCTTATTTTTTAATATAATGCAGACGCAATTGCATCAACTTTATTTATTGACTGAATAAATTATCTATCTAACTGGCTGTAATAGTGGGTCATAATGATCCCAGATTAGTAAGAGTATTTATGAGCGAAAAAATATGTTCTATCTCGGTTAAAATAGCAAAAAGTAAGGTACTTAGATTATTTTTTCATTTTTAACAAAGCTTAAGTACTTAAACGTGGGTCGTAACGTGTGAAATGCAGCATGTTACTTAATCAGTTTCTCATTATCCATTACAACACAATTGCAACTGTTTGAGAAATAACAATGCGACTACAAAATCTGATTTTAAATTCTCTCTCCCTAGACCGGGAACCACTTGTGACAGCTGGGGTAAAAATACAGAAAATAATGCCATCTTTCCCCTGAAAAACGCAAAATTTAAGAACTTTCTAAATCCTTAACAAATCATACCACAATTTCTTACAAGGTCGCCAACTGTTGATTCTCGTATGGTGTTGCACTCAGGGTGAACAGCACGGCAGTATAGGCACCTATACAGTTCCTTGTACCATTTCAATTTTTTAAACACATTATTCACTATTCTTAATTATTCGTTTTTATACTTACATCGACAAATGAAGGGGAATTAATGAGGGAAAGTTAAAAATATCAGAGTACCTACCTACCTACATTTTCTCCTAGAAACGTTAACAAAACTGTGTACCTACGTACCTTGTTTTAAAGCAGCATTATACAAAACATATTATTTAAAATCTATTATTTGTATAAGAGCCTCTGTAAACTTTCTTCAACCGAATTTTAAAAATTTCTGAGAAAAAAAATCTACAGAAATTTCTACGGATTTAAGAAGAACGATCTACGGAATTTATTAGGTCGACCTACGGATAAACGAGGACAAAAAATCTGGCAACACTGCAGTTGCAGCCGTTCGTTTGGTGACTACACAACTCGTACGGGTATTTCGGGTCTTATTTTGTGTTTATTTCCCTTTCCAGGGGTTTCTCTGTATATAATTCTAAATTATTAATAATTTTCGGTGATTGAAGAATCGTTGTAAATAGTTGTTACGTCTTTTATCGCCGCGAGAAGGCTTCGCGAGCCGAGGTGAGTTTTTTTTGTTAGGTTAGAAGTGGGGTTTTTCTGTCTGTTCACGACAAAAATGGTAATATTTCACTATAGAATCTATCAAGTGTTCGTCATATTTGGCGAGGATGATGTCGGCCTGAATGTTCTGTAGAATAGTTGGAACATCGCGGGTTTATTACGTTAGGATCTGTAAGAACGTATGGTGCGAATTATCTACGTAGGTACCTTCCCATCTGCAACACTGAAGTAAAAACTGTGTCAGTCCACACGGAAATTCCATTGTCAGTTTTAGCGACGAAAGTGAGTTAATTCATCGACAGGTTCAATTTGAATGTGACTTAAGTCAGCCGTATTCATTGCAGTCTGGATCGAAATAGCAAAAACACCCGACAACTTACATAGTATCAAATACTGGTTGAAGATCTTATCCCAGTTGTGTTACAAAACCTTAAATCTTGCTGCTGTGAATGGAAAACTAACCAGTTTGTCGATGAATTATCTGGGCATTCAAAATCATCGATATTTGTTCAGTTCGAAATTTACGTAATGTTGGACATATGACATCAAGATACCTAGGTATTTCGTATTTGTATTTCAAAATTCCTTTATTTTTATCAGAGAACGTTACAATATCATAGTGTAGAATGGAACACTTATTATGTTTAGGGTGAACATCTCACAATAAAACAGTAGGTAGGTAGTGTTCATGCATATTGGCATTAGTGGTTTTCAAAGTTGTTTCAAGTGTGCTGACGCAAGTATTTTATCTATCTGCAGCTATCTATGCTGCTACTGTGAGTTGGTAAATTATAAAGTTAGTCGATGAATTATCTGGACATTCAAAATCATCGATAGTTGTTCAGCTAGAAATTTACGTAATGTTAGACAAATGGATTCAAGATATCTATTTCAACTACACCAAGTATGAATAAAATCGGAGGGGGTCGGTACATTTCTAGTAGGTCAGGGTAAGGAATGACCCTACCAGTAATCCTGTTGTAGGTTGGGGCACTAAGTTCTTTTCAGATGTAACCATTTTCCCGTTACTGAAACAACACTGAGGAAGGAGGATTATTAGTTAAGCAATAATCGATTTCAGCACACAAAACTCTCATTACCCGTGGCCTTGATTCTAAATCAAACCGAATCCTCGTTTGATCATCATCACCAAGATCTCAAAACGTTTTACCTGGATTTCACGAAAGTTTGGATTTTGCGGTTAGACCGTTGTTGCGAAATGCCGTTCAATTCATCGTGGTGCTCCAGACACACGTCAGACAACTGGCCAAATATTGCGCAATATTCTGCGAGCCTCGCTGAGCTCTCTGACTACAAAATATTGAAGAGTCTGCAAACACTGTCCAAACATTCCGAAATTATTTGAACCCTTCAGAAGAATGTTTCATTTAGATTTTATTTTTTTCAATAAATCGCGTCAAGTCTCAAAATTTTTTGATTAATTGTTCTCAATAATTGATCAATGTAGCCCCCCCCCCCGCTAACTCCCCTAACTCCCAGATGTCCGTCCGAAACTACTTAACCAAACTTAATCAACTTGGGGAAGCAATCACATTTAGGGTATAGTTGGGATTGAATTCTCAGTCTATCCTAAACGATGAAATCAAAGGGGCGAAATATTTAAACATCTGAATATCAACAATTTCTGAAATAACAACAATGTATTTTTTTTAAATTTTATTGACAGTGGGTTTGTGTTTAACCCATACAGCCATATAGCATAGCCATTGTTATGTACTTATTTTTACACAATGTATTTATTTTTACGTTCATCCGTTCCCTCTCTGATCAAAAGCTAAAAGTTGTACAGAAAATGTCAAAACAGCTTTCCCCTGCCCCCCTCCCGCACACATACCTCGTGCTTCCAATAGGAGGCCAGTTTTGATGTAAAACGCTTATCAAATTCAACGTCGGCGAGAGAATGAGGCGTCTCGATAAATGTATCACGTACCTCGCCAATTTCAATTTCATTTGTGGATAATGTAGTATTCATAAGCAGCTTTTTCGTGAACGATATTCGCGCTAGTTCCAACAAGTGCCGTTTTGTAGGACCAATGATAACTACGTTAGATTGTGCTCGTTGATGGTTGCGATGTAATGGTTCCGAAGCAACGAATGGTAAACTGTAAAGACACCACTGTAATCATATAAACTGTAATCATCACCACTCACAGGACTGTCACAGTTAGTAGACAATATGGTTCCATCGGGTGGTCACTGAGGTTCCGAATGTCCAGGGGTTAACGTAACAAGATTAAGTAAATCAACAGCTTTCAAATGAGTGGTGAACGAGTTTTGTACGATCACAAATGTCAAAGATATTATTCAGTAGCAACGAATCGGTTGTAAGCGAAAACCATCAGAAATATTTTCGTGACGCTGTCCGCGTTACATTTTCGAGTTTATGTAGCAAAGTAAAGATATAAAATTTAAAAAAAAACGCTGCAAATTCTTTCAATGGGGTTTATTATTCAATTGGCTTGCGTTCATGATTTGAATTTCTACTAAGCTTTGGAGTGTGCGTGTTTCACAGGATAGAGCGATTATTGAATTTCAGGAGATATGCATGGATCACGTAAATCTGTTCTCAACCAAAATACCTATCAGTTGATCATATTTGTGTGCCTCCTGAGATTCAATAATCGCTCTATTCTGTGAAACACGCACACTCCAAAGCTTAGTAGAAATTCAAATCATGAACGCAAGCCAATTGAATAATAAACTCCAGTGAAAGAATTTGCAGCGTTTTGTTATTGAACCTCAACCCCCCCCCCCTTTCCCCACAATAAAAACATCTATAATTTATCAAGTCCTTTAGCACTCGTATTGCTAAATAATAAACCAAAACCTCAGTAAGAATGTGGATGAAAATTGCCCAGTGTTGAGCGAGGATAGAATCATCCGGTATAATTATAATGGGTTTTTCTCTAATAGGCGTTAGTCGTAGCTCTGAAGCTATTGTAAAATAGTCTAATGGTAAAGTAATAGAATTACAAAAACACAATTACATAATTTTACTGTAAGAAAGTAAGATTTTCAGCAGAAATCAGATATTAAGAGGTGTTGTCAAAATGATAAACTTTCGTGAAATAATGTAAAGCGTTTTCTAGTAATTCTATAGGAAAATTCGACTGGGATAGGTTTCAGAACCGTAGAAATTCCCCTGTAGGAAATGATAGCAAAATCTCAACCTAAGAGTGAACATTGATCAAAGGATGAGATCCACAGCCACTCAGATGTGTTTTTTTCATTAAACTGCCAATACTGCTCTTCTGTTTTTACGTTATGAAAGTGAGACTACCAATACGTTTTCAGTTGTTGGTATACGTTTAGTTTATTTGCTTATACTCTGGGGCGGAGCATAGGGCCTCAATGAATGTTTTCCATTCTGAACGATTTCCAGCCAGGCACTTCACCTCCCTCCAGGACTTTCCCATTCGGCTGGCCTCTGTCCGGATATTTACATTTATTTCGGTTTCTGTAATCATAGTTGATTCGGGTATGTGGGAGATTGGTCCTTAGCACTCTAGCTTGGTGGAATGGTTACCTTAAGGCTCCCAAGAATCTTAAGATGATGAACGACCCCTACTTCCTGAGACGGATTATGGTGTTTACTCCCATTCAGGTTACAGCGACATTCCCTCCTCCTTTCTCAACACGGGCTTGGGACCGGCTTTGGTGGAGTTGTTGGTATACGTAGTTGTTAACATCTGTATATGGGAGCTTCAGGTCTAAGGGTTGCCCATGGGAACGATGATAATTTCAGAACTGATTTGACTTACACATCAAGTTCTACGAGAGCCCATGAGACCAATTTGTAATAGTGAATCCCCCCTCAAGTTCTTATTATCATTTTAATAGCTGTTCACTAGCACATCACACAGAATGATTGATATATAACGTAAAATGATTGAAACTGTCTGTGAAAATGACGAAATATGGATCTCATATCTACAACCAAATCCTTAATTGATTCATTACCATTGAGTGTTATTATTCAATTTCGTTTGTTTAACTTGAGTTTATCGTTGTTTATTGCAGATTCAATTTTCCACACACATCACACACTTTTGAGCAAGAAATCACCGCTTCTTTGCCGTGCCAGGCGGAGGCCTGCCAGGGTACTTGGGTGCGACCTGCTTCCTGCACCGATCCGGCTCTCTACTTTGTGATAATATTTCATCATTGTGATATTTTGTATCACTTGCTTCCTTTTGTGATTGACATTGCTGGTTCGTCACTTCCCTGCTCGCCAGAGCCTAACAGAAAGTTTGATCTGCCATTCCACTCATCTGCAGAAGCGTATAGAGGTAAACATTGCTTTCTTTTTTGAATTACACAGCGTGTTAAACTAAGTACTAATCACGTGCTACGCTAAGTAATCACAGGATGATGTAGAGAATGACCTAAGAGGACTAAACAAAAGGAGATGGAGGCATGTTCAACTATTGCACAAACTTTCAAATATCCCTAAAAATAAAAATTGACATATACGCTGAATGGATAGACGACTGAAAATTTCATTGAAATCGGTCAAGAACTTCCGGAGTTATGCGCGTAACAAGGATTTCACGTTTACGTATGCGCAGAGGCTATTATTGATCCGGGGGTCATGAAACTATAGGGGACCATCTACACATCAAACCAAACAATCCTTGAAAATTTCATCGAAATTGGTCAAGAACTCCCGTTATGGATCCGGGGGCCATGAAGAATCTGCAAGAAGTCCCTGAAAATTTCATCGAAATTAAACTTATTGGAGATGCTCGACTTTGATGCACAGAGGCTATTATTGATCCGGGGGTCATGAAACTTCTAGGGGACCATCTACACCCCAACCCGCACAATCCCTGAAAATTTCATCAAAATCGGATAACTTCATGTAGTTTTGCCCGTAACAAGGATTTGCTGATAGACAGACAGACACACACGGGAACCAAAATTGTTCAGAACGGTCTAAAACGCAAAATGCGAGTGGAATTTTTGATTTGGGAGAAAAAAAAATTTTCACATTCCGAAAGTGAAAACAATGCTTCCGCTACCTTGGTAGACTCGGAAGCAAAATCTCGCTTAGTGGTCGAGTTATGCCTTTTTTTCCTGGATTTAGGCTCACTAAAATGATCATATCCCTCCCTTAACTGAAAGAGCAACGTCATATTTGATTGCACCGTTCGAAAGAGCATTAAATTCCTGTCTCCCTGGTGCATTGATGATGGGAGAGATTATTGTAACGCTGCATAGGCCATTCTGGTGATTCATGGTGCCAGAAACTTGCCATTATGCTGTTGTCTTAGTTGGTGCTTTGTCATCCAGTGCCTGAAATGACTATAACGAAATGAAGAATACTGCTCCCACCTGAGATTTAAAGCCAGTTGATAAGGGTATGAAACTTGGAGGTTCCAATATTCTCGACTCCCAAGGCATAACCTCCCTCCCACTTGATCGTGTAAAGTTTGCTGGTCAATAGAATCAAAACAATATCCTAAATCAATCCTTCTAGTAAAATGTAGATTAGTTGGACGAATAGATCACAGTTTGGGCGATAAGGAGGCAATGGCAAGTGCAAGGAAATTCGGGATAGCGACCTTACCCTCTGCCACTTCGAAACTTTTTGCCTAAGACAATCACTGCTATTCAAACACTTATTCCAATCACGGATTCTGATCTCTTTTGTTAACTAATCTACATTTTACTAAAAGGATTGATTTACAATATTTTTCAACTTTTGAGATGCGAACAGAGTGATTTTGACCAGGAAGCTCAACACAATCAAGTGGGGGGGGGGGGGGGGGGCTGTAATGGAAAATTACCGATTTTTCAAAATGGCAAAATGTGTGGAAAATAAACTTGAAATTCTCCACTTTTTTCTATAGCACAAAAGTCCCTGTGATGCACAGATGAACTGTCTAGAGTGAGCCTAAAAATTGCGTCAAAATGAGAGCTTTTGAACTAGAAAATATAAAAATGTTGTGAAGGGAGTTAGTGGGGAATTGAGGTTTGAATGCGAGTAAACATTGCTGGTGTTTTTAACAGAAAATTGATTATACCGTTGGAAAACTCACATTTTAGCACAACTAACTAAGAGATATATAAAAATGTTAGGACAACTTCAGTAGAAATGGAGTCTAGAACCTATACCTGGTTGGTGTCATATATACATATCAAGGCTCTTTCTATTTACTTCTGCTTGACTTATTAGTTTTCAGTTATCAACATCCAACGACAGCAGTTCCTGGATAGCTGGAAGACTGCCATGGCTTCTAATTGGGATTGGATGAACAACGGTGGGGGTTCGTCCTATCAGCAGCGTGGAAGGGATATTTGGTCCAACGGGACCGTGTACTATCCCCAGCCGACGACATCTGGTGGCACAACGTACTACGGACCTCCACCCCATTCTGCAGACTGGTCACAAAATTCTCAGCCCAACTATCGAAACAACCAGTCTCAAGGTACTTGTTATACAAATATTCTTTTACTTTACTGTCTATGTATATTCTATTTCTCTTACTTCTCCAAACAACTGCTGTGGTCACTGTTTTTGGTGGATGGTTTATCCAATGAAACGCTTATTCCTGTGAAAATCAGTAAGAATCGAAAGGCCAAAATACAGTGATGTTACGTTGGTAGCAAGGACCATTTTAACCAGTGTGTTTGTCTTCGCTTGGTACAAACACAAAGTAAAAGTTCAGCGTTCGTAGTGTAGGCCAGGTGTTTATGCTCTTGGCACTCTGAGACGACTCGTTGTGTATACATCTAAGGTTTATTTGGCACGAGATTCAGTTGGCATTCAGATTTTCACCCTGATAAGTATGCGAGAAACCCCTTTTCACTGATATCACTTGTGACACTATTTCTACTTTAATTCAAAACCTGTTTAATGTTCTATTTATTCACAAAGTGAAGGAGGTTTCCACGCTTTTCTTTGACAATATTAGCGAGTTTCAGGCACCCTTAGCAAAATGCTGGAATCTTATTGATGCAACAGCAGGACATTCACATAGTATGTGTTCTGCTATTTTCGCTCTTTGCTGCAGAACTGCCATTCCATTGTTCTGGTCTTACCCATTTCGTTGAAGTGAAGCCTTAGTGGCCAGTTTGCTAAGGTCTTTGCGCCTCAGTGACAAGTTTTTTCGTGTTTCAGATCATATTTTAATGAAAAGTTAACATAAATAAGTAGGTTTGAGACACAACTCTTTATATTGTTCAGAATCAGTGGTATGGATTACAAACATTAGTCCATCAACCTTTTATTGAAGAGTCGTGTGAAATTGGACCTTCTACTAAATTTTACTTTGATCCAATCTTCCTTAGGTTTAAAATAATTTATGAATATATAGAATAAAATGGTTTGAAAAGAATATTGGATCTGCAAAATGTTTTATTAGGTGAAAAAGCATCTAAAACTACTAATAAAAGCCGAAAAAAGGCAGTTGTTCTAAAATTTAGTAAAGCCCAATTGGCCTCCTACCACTCTGTAGGAAAGTCACAGTTATCAGGATTGCAGGTAACAAGTTAATGAATCACAGAAGTCTCAGCGATTCATGTGATTGACTGTCTTGACATTAAGGGTTAACAGTTCCAACGTCACCGTAGATGAAGTGTTTGAGTGATCATCAGATGTAGGAGTTACTGTTTCCTTCATTTTGTGATGGATATGGTTAGTTGACCCTTCCTGATCCTTGAATCCGTCGCCTCGGGAGATATACCAGACGCCGACCACTGTTCTGGCACATTCTCTGAGCGTGGCGGGAGGCAACTATACCATTCCATCACCTACCCATGTTACAAGGTAGCAGAGCGTGGTTATGACCACTGACACTTTAATTTTTACTGTCCTGACGCCTCAAATGGGGTAACTCCACCCCCAGGAGGCAACCAGGCAGGAGAAGCGGTAGACATTTTTCAAGCCTGCGACCATTCAAGGCTTAGGGTGGGTTGGACGGGGACAGTTCACCTTGTGTGGGCTGTCTGCAGGCCAACTCTACCCAAAATGGTACCACAGGAGGAGGGAGCCCCAGCTGCCACAGATGCACCGTCGAAAGACAAAGCATCACAGGCCTGCCCTCCGTCAGAGGTTGGATTTGTGGTGGTAGTGAACTCACTGGGAAGTAGATAGCCGTCCCCTATCCCCCACCAGTTGTGAGTTGTGGGGCCTCTCAGGCATAAGGCGAAAGCTAGTTAACCCGGGGGCCTCTCCACAAGCAACTCAAAGAATTCTCCATGTCTTGACGCCTATTGCTCCCATTGGCCCATAGGCTAAATGCCTATATATATGTCCCCTGCCTTGACTATTGCGAGCTGTCGTATTTAATAAATGGATTGTTTCACGCTTCAAAATGGCACTTTTTTTACATTTTCAGGAAATGGCGGAAGTGGACGTTCACGCAATGCAGAAGAGTTTTTCGACTTGTTCAGAAGCGGTGGGTCCCAAAGGGGCGGAGCTAGCAGCCAAGCGCAGCAACCTGATTACGTTGGCGGGTTTGGTGGGATTAGCTACCCTGCCACGGATTATGGCTACCAAGACTCTTTCGTTCCCACGATGGTCTACAACTCCAGCCATCCCAACAACAATTCTGGAACAGGTATTGGCAAATCTTCAATTTCCTGTATTGAACTTACCTCGTAGAGTCCACTGTGCTATGTTCAAGGAAAATAACACGGTTGAAGAAGTTTGATTAATTGGTCTCAAGCTTAAATTGAGTGTTGCAACTAAAGGAAAATGTCCCGTCAGTAGTTCAAACTCTGTCAGATTTATCAAATATGTTTGAGCAGTAACAGTGGCACAGTTGGTAAGACCCGAAATTATGCGATACAATAATAATTTAAATCCCTCTTGATCCTAAGCACTTGTGATGAATATGGTTAGTTTGCCCTACCTGATTCTTGAATCCGCCACCTTGGGTGTTATGCCAGACGCCTTCCAGCGTGTGGGACATCATCTGAGTGTTGCAGGCGCTGTTTGCATTCAGCTGTTGGAAGGGGCAACTACACCATTCCATCACCTCCCCAGGTCACACACTGTAAATATTACATTCCCTGGCATCTTTCACTTCCTCACTCATTTGTGTCAAAACACACTGTGACAATGACCTTGCTAGACTGCTGAACTCCTCCCAGCAAACATCTGCTGTGCCAGCAGTCTGCAGTTTCATTGCGTAATGTCGTCTAAATCCAAACCGTCCGAGACGCCTGGTATTTGATTCAAGGAAAATATTCCACAGAACTTTGAGTTCCATCCGTTCACTTTGTTCAAAATCCACTGAAACTACCTATAAAAGATGACTTAGTTAATAACTCTATTAACCATTCAAGGATGGTGTTACATAGATATTCGTGCTCTGTTTCAGCTGAATGGAGCAATAGAAGGGACGAGGTTGGGGCACCATCTACTTCTAGGGGACCAGTGACTGATGAAACAATAGCAGTTGGCGGTCCTACGACGCAAACCTTCGGTAAAGCTCCTGGAGGCCCATTGGGGACTCTAGGATCAGGAACGCATCCACGCCAGAGCTCCAAGGAGAAAGGAAGCATGCACGGCGGATCGAGTTTGAACTCTAACTACGCCAGGAACAACGGAGGTGGCAACGGCGTCAAAAAAGGGTCTGATCGCCTCTATCGACAACCAGGGCGTCAGAACCGATCGTAAGCTAAATATTTTACATTTTCTAAAAGGGCTTTCCTAGTAGAAACAAATCATATAATCAAGTAACAATCTAGATAGAAATCAGGTGCCTCAAGCAGTGTAAAACTTGTGAGTTCATTTATAATTATAACACAACGAGGGGCCTGAAGGCGTTTAACGCAAAACCATCTCTACCCAGAGAGTATGAAGGGGCAGCACCTCAGTCTTTCAACTATTGAACGTCTGACTGACAGGACTGCAGAGATGATGCCCATGTGGATTGAAAATGTACCTCTGTGTTTTTAGATATTGAAAGCTGTTTCACTCTATGATACTAATATTGGCTGATTTAAACCTGATCTTTGCGTGGTTGCAGGTCGAACGGGGGCGGTACAGTTTTCTACAATCAAGGTGGAAGTTCCGTCAATGGATTTTCGACTAACGACCGATTGGATTCTCGTCGAGGAGGAAAAGGAGTCACCGGCGGAGGGTCGATGGGTGCCGATAGGAAAGAGTCCACGTGGGAAGCCAAAAGCCTCGGAAGGCAGCAATTGTTGAGCGAAGCTGCAGCGATACTTCGGGGCAAAACACCTGGTGAGTTCTGTATGTACATTAATAGGTTCGTTATAAGCATGTGCTGTTAACAGAATGTAAAAAATTGAAGGAAGGTAGACAACCATGCCAGGTTGGGGGTTTTTGTTGGACTTCCATTGGTGTTGCAGGCTTCATCAGCTGTCATCCTGAAGAATCAGAATTTGTTCTGACGATTTTGCTTAAAGTTACTTATTGCCTCGCCCCCTTAATGGAGAGGGCTACACTGTACATAAGCGTTGTTTAAACTACTTGGACTGGAGACCTTACCTTAGCAGTCATCCACCCAAGTACTCAGGACTCTCGGCCTTGCTTAACTTCTCTAACCGCATGAGAAACAGTTATGGCTGTTAACAGAACGTTAACTGTTATCAACTTCCAAAATACTTGTTAATCGTACTGCAGTTCCATCAAGTTAGGCCATTTACAGAGATTGTAACCTCTGGAATAACTGCAAAGCCAACACAGCAAAAGTTGCTGCAACACGAGAATGGCAGCAGAAACCGCAGAGGCTGAGAGTCCGCAGTTAATGGTTGACAAGAATCTAGAAGGCTGTGTATGGTTGTGTTCCAGTCATGCAGGATGGTCGTACAAAGTAGCTTTTGAATTTGAGCTTTTTTTGTGTAAAATAATTGGGAATTATCATTTTTGAAGTTAACGAGATTGTTATAAATGATATTCTATTCTAACAAAGATATAAATAATATGCTAATCAAACAAAGATACTTAATTTGTATAGATTTTTTAGCTCATTGCAATGAAATTGGTGCAAACTATAAGCGAGTGAGACGAACCAGGCGAGCGTTGTATTTGGGATAGTTGAAAAAGTTCGGGAGTTTATGGAAATAGGAGGGACGTTTTAATGCAGGAATTCCAAGTCCCCGTCGTACTCTCATTCATTTATATCATTTTCATTTTCTTAGCAAATTCGCTAATAAGGTTGAATAAATCATTAAAAGGGGTTTTTTTTTTTGGAAATTACTGTTTGGATTACTGATCGATGGGTCAAGTATTTATGTCGATACTCCACCTCATGCAACTAGAGCAAAAAACAAGACATTTTACTTGGATTTTGTACATAATTACGAGAGTTTTCTGGTAAAGCATCCACGTTGATTGTAAAAGAGTTGTATGAATTTGTGAAGACTTTGGACTGTGGATCCCACCTAGGAATCCCACTTGAGGTTATCCTCTATCATAATTCCCAAGTACTTTGTTAACTTGGTCAATTTGTGGACTCGAACATGCTAGCAGATTGTGTGGGGTGTGCGAAAAACAGGTTTGCAGTTTGATGGAATGCTCATTCAATTGTTGTCTTAAGATGGTAGGTGAGGGTTGCAATGAGGTAATAGATATGAATATGCAGGGCTATGAATATGCCCTTCCTACGTTAAAGGAAGTCGGATCGGTTGTGACCAGGTGGAGAGGAACGATTCCCAATACCAGGGATTGTGTATTGGAATCTGGAATTGCAATCTGGAATCAAAATGTATGTTAGGTTTTAGGTTCAAACCTTTTTTCATGATTTACCTTGTTCGCCAGGAACTGCAGGAATGATGGATCGCAAGCCAACTGACTTGAGCTGCGAAGGGCCCATCGGCGACGGGTCAGACGACGTGAGAAGTATGAAGAACTCGCTCTCCTACAATAAATCGTCACCTTCCTCGTACAATCACAGCTATGCCAGCGGCAACGGCGGGAGGCGCAGTGGGAGCGGTTTCCAAAATAAACCGTAAGCTCTTCAGTAATCTCCAAGCTTTTGCTGCTATTTTGGCATCCAATCATAAGAAAGAAGTGGGAGTAAGGTGTACTAAACTGTCAATTTGTTAAAATCAATATTGAGACCTCCAGTTTGTTATTAGGTGCCATAGAATTCTCATTGGTGAGTGACACCTCTCTTCACAACTGGTAGAAGTAGAGGTGTGTAAACCCAGGTCACCTGAGGGAGTAGATGACCTGCAGGTCACTCAGTCCAAAGACAAGGTCAGTGGGAGAAGTTCATCAGTTCACTCCGTGATTGAATGCGACCTGCAGATCGTCGTCTGCGTTCTGAGACAGTCACCACCACTATTGCTATCTCGCGGCATGACCGTCAACCTCTATTATCTTCGTCATCCGTCAGAATTCGGTTAATGACAGTCATCTACTGTTCTCTTTTCCTACTCCCTAGTCATTTTACGAGTCCTCCGCAGATTTTCATATAAATACCTACTTATTAAATGTAATCGACTCTGTGATGAGTATAGTATCGACCAGTATAGTTTAGTATTGTGTAAATTTGAATGGTATTGACTCTGCGACGTGGGGAGTCCTTCGTTGACTAGAAGGAAACCCGAGCTGAGGAATGACAGATGGGTGAACTGCAAGTCACTTTGTGAAGAACGGTTTGTCAGACCTGCAGGTCTCCGAGTAGGTAGTTCAAAAATCGGCGGCAGAAGCCATGCTGTCGAGAACGTCTGCAAACAGCAGGTCTCTTACGACCTGCAGTTCTCGAACTTCTCTTACCAAGAGAAGTTCGCGAACGTCTGAATAGTTCAAACGTCGGCCGCGGGGAGCCATGCTGTCCCAAACGTCTTGTGATGAACTGCAGGTCTTCCCTCCGCAGGTCATTTGGGACAAGTTCACTTGAAAGAGAAGTTCTTTGAGACAAGGTCATTCACTCACTACCCACCTCTAGGTAGAAGGCGTTTGCCCTGTAGTATCTACTATTGTAGTATCGAACTTTCAATACCCCTAACTTGGACTTTTGGGAAAGACCCTCTCTGATAGCTGCTCATGAGTATACTATTAGGTGTAAGTATACAATAGTTACGAAAGAGGAATCGGAGCACTCCTTCCTCTACCATTATTGATGTCGATTTTGACTATGTAATTGCTTACCCGCCGCCATTTCCTCTTAAATTCGTCATAATACAAACTCTTCTTGTGGACTGCCCAAGGGACCAACACAGATGAAACACTAAAATGCACAAAAAAATCTGTACATTACAGTTTTAGAAACTGTAATTAAAGAGGCCTATGCAAGAAAGGCATATGAGTCGCAGGCCCTTCTTGTGAAGAACGTGGAAATTGATCCTCCATACGCTGTTCTAGTGACCCTGCGAATTTCGTAAAGAAATCTCTAACCGTTATTTTTGTATCCTGATTTTCGTAAGCTAACAACATCCCGTCTTGGTGGATGAAGAGGAAAACAATGATACCCCAACAAACGCCTAAATATTATTGCTCTAAATCTTAATGTAAATTTTTTCTCGTGAATGCGATCATATTCGTATAATAAATTATAACTGCGTCGTTCTATTGACTGTATTCTTCTATGTTTTCTTCAGGAGAGATTCTTGGAAATCCAGCAACAGGGAAGATTGGAAGAATCGAAACAGTAACAAAGGTATGACTGGTTTGTTTATATTTCATTTCAATGACTTGAATAGCGTTAGTACTATCATCCTTAGCTTGCACTAAACGCCATACTTGTTCTTATTGGTCACTGTTTAGTCATTCTCTTGATGGAAGAACCCTTAAATTTGAAAAAAAAAGCAGTTCCAGTATATACCTGTTACAAGAGTTAATTGTTACAGTTGTAACGTTGCCCACTTCCTCACTACGCTTCGGTAGTGTGACTCTCCGTTACTTAATCGTTAGTACATGCTCAATCAGATCCACATTCAATAGCCCAATCATTTAGTATCCATACCATAACCTTTTCACATTAGTAACTTCATTAATTTAGAATCAAATAACCTCACTGTTCACTGTTAAATTAACCCCCTCCTTCTTTCTTCGGAAAATCCTTAAAAACCCAATCAATCGACTTTTGTCAAATTATTATGAATTTCTTTCGTCTTCTGACTTTTTCATTTTTTCCAGCTATCGCTCAGGTTTGTTTTTATCTGTTTGTTTATATTTCTCTTGTTGCTGCTTTAGCACACGATTCTATTCTTTTCTCTTTTTCCCTCGAGGACAGGCGTTTTCTTTTATTATTTCACATCATTATATTATTCTTTTCCTCTCAGTTGTTTTGCGTCATTTTGATACTTGATTTTGACTTCTCTTTCGAGAGTATATTGGTGTATTTCTCACTAGAATTGTGAGTGGTAGCAGAGTCTGCGTTGTGGCAATATTTTCTGTTACTTTCTTCCAGATCGTAATAGCGGATATTGTCTTACACAGTTAACAGTTGAAGGGCTGGTTTCACCAACAATCTCTCACTATGGTTAAAGTAGATCTATGTTTTACGGAACCAGATATTTGAACGTTGATTTAAAACAAACGGGCTTCACCAATGTTATTACGGTTACACGTTACACTATTATCAGAAAACTTGGATTCACACCGTTTCCGTGACACGTCAATTTAAAGTTTAGACGTTGATTTAGATGATATCAAGGAGGCATTTGCTTTCAAAATAAGAGAGATATTGAGATAACAATGATAACATGACCAACAACTGTTTCACTTGCTTTACTCCTTGTTTTCTGTTTTTGTTGATAGTGTTGTTTTTGTTCATAGTTCCATCTACTTACCTGTCACTTGTGGATTCGATGACACTTTCAATTCATTTGGTAACTAGCAACAATAGTTCTCGAATATAGGTAACTCGCCGAGATATCAATATCGTAGAGCTTGAAAACCGCCGTTGCCTCTCTATTCTATCGTGGACAGCGGGTAGTAAAATGTGCATCATTCGCGTCAAACTTGTTGTCAAGTGCTATCGTTCAAATCAAACCTCTTTGGGGGGGGGGGGGGCTTTAAAGCATAATAAGACAAAGTAAGTTTTAACACCCCAACCTAATAACCCCATAAGTAGGAAGACTAACGAAAAACAGTAACACGAAGTAGCAGAAATAGCACAGTGAACAGTAACGCAGCAAAACGGAATGGCGAAAGGGACTGGTATTAATCGTTTAGGATGCTCACGACCCTAGTTTTATTGGTTGGATTTGATCGTTGATTCATCTGAACCAGAGTTGGTGAAACCAAAAATCGTTGTTTGACAGCTGAAATCTCTATTTGTGTAAACTTTGATTAAAACCTTTAGTGAAACCGGTTGTTGCTAACTCCTCTCTTTGATTCGTAGGTGATGACAAAGTCACAGCAGATCAGAGGGAACGGCTATCGGAGCAGCTCTACAAAGGCACGTTAGAATGTTTGGTGTGTTACGACCGGATCAGACAGTCTGAACGTGTCTGGTCTTGCACCAACTGTCACCACGTCCTTCACCTGGGCTGCATCGTCAAATGGGTCAATTCTTCCACTGAGGCAACTGGAGGAGGTATGACGTCCAGGATTCTTTCTCTTATTTATTTATTTATATGAACAACCCCCAATTACAAGAAAATAGAAACTTGAAATAAATTTAGAGTCACTGGTAATAACAAAAATACACATATGGTAATTTGAATACAAATCAACATCAAAATGTTGGGGAGGACACAATTAAAGGCTTCACAAATCTTACGGAACTGGTAAAAAAAGTCCAACACAGGATGAAGATGAACAAGGCAGTTGGCTAAACGAGGAATGCGGCACAATGGGCAATCCTTAAGAAAACACATCCTCCAAAAAATCCCCTGACCCCCAAAATTTTGAGCTATGGCCAAACAACTACCCTTAAATAGGTATCAGAACCTTCTTTTTGAGTCATGAGATTGGCATGAACTACTACATCTTTTCAAGTGAATTTCTACATTTTTTTAAACTTCAGATAAGGAGAGTAATTGGGGAAAAGTATCCCCCCCTCAATCATCCCCCGCCAGCCCCTCCTAGGGGTTGAAATTCAAGTTTTCAAGCAAAGTCGAGTGGGGTATGGATTTCTTTGTTTTTGGGGTCCCTGAGATCGAATTTGAACTTCCAAGAGTCCGTAGGCACCTCTTCTTCCCTTAATCACCCCCTCCTAGGGGCTGAAATTTGATTTTTCGAACCAAGTCGATTATGGTAAGGATTTCTGTGTTCCCAGGTTCGCTGAAATTGAATATGATTTTTGAAAAGGATTTCAAACTTTTTTGGGGTCTTCTCCAATGACTTTTAATGCTTTCGAATATCACTGAAACATCACAAGAAAAGAGAATAAAATCCGAAAAAGATTAAATGGTGGAGCCCAATTTCACGGGTTAGCTCAGGCCAATCGATCCGTCCATTTAAAATGTTGTAGAGAAGCATAATGACAGCCACTGAGCGTCACCCAACAAGACTGCAGACCACAGCTATCTGCCATTGTTTGTGAGTCAAATTCTTCAAAACATCAACCATCTTCCAGCCAACATATCTCAGAAATCTCTCTGTACCTTATAAAGCTGCTCTTTATAAAGACGATAATAAGGTGACCATTCAACAGACCCAAGCTCCCAATGATGGTACACTGATGCAAGCATAGTGTGACGAAAGCTGGTACTGTTGAACTCGGCTGTATTTCTTCTGAAGAAACGAAATATTCAACTTTTCGTTCGTCTACAAAATATTTTCTTGAAGGGGAAAGCAAACCGTAGGGCTAGATACTGCTCAGATCTTTGAACTGACTCTCATACCAGCCGAATCTCAATCTTTCAACTAGAAATCCTTAATGCAATATATCATTAGTATCAGTTACTGTTGATTGATTATCCATTAGCACAATAATTACTGTAATAAACCATTATATCACATTTTAGTTGAATTCTATGATTTGCAGAAAGTGGTTGGCGTTGTCCAGCTTGTCAAAACGTTACGCAAAACATTCCTACAGAGTACAAGTGCATGTGCGGTAAAGTCACTGATCCGCAATGGGTAAGTACACAAACTTTGTCGTATTTTTCTGTAGTATGTCGATTTTGAGGAATAATTAAGGTGTAAACGTTTTTGGGGATTGGGTTATGTTTTTCAAATGTTAAACCATCATTTTTGGTGTATTCAAGGTGCGTGGGGAAACACCGCATTGCTGCGGGCAAGTTTGTGGGAAGCGGAAGGACTGCCCTCACGGATGTACTCTCCTCTGTCATCCTGGAGCCTGCCCGCCGTGTTGTGCCAGCATCGACCGGACTTGCGGCTGCGGTCGAACGTCTCGCATCGTCATATGTTCGTCGTCTGTTACGTTCGATTGTGAAGACGTGTGTGGACGGGCGCTCAACTGCGGACTCCATCCCTGTACCGCCATCTGTCATCAAGGGCCTTGCGCTCCCTGTGACAAAACGATTCATCAAAGTATGTTTCACAAACCATAGCACAGACAGGTCAGGGGTACTAAATCGGTTTAATTGCCACTTAGAGCTTTAACTGATGTTGAAACAGTAATTAAATGGGACTAAACCTTTCGGGAGTCTGCCCAACACTTATTCTAATGCTTCGTCACTACATTGGGGTGAACTTTGATCTGATTGTTTTCGTTGAATGCTTGTAGATTTGAGATAATTGCATCAGCTCATTGGGAAAGCAGTAATTTCAAATGATGTTTGACATTCGCCCATTATAAACCGTACCAATTAGTATTGTGATGTTTTTCAGGTTGTCACTGCGGACGTGCTGAACGGGATCTCGCCTGTGACGGGCATATTGTCCCGCCAGAGATGGGCGGCCCTACATCGTACTCCTGCGGCTCCAACTGTCCCCACAATCTGTCTTGTGAGAAGCATCCATGCCATATGACTTGCCATCCTCCGCCATGCCCTCCTTGCCCCTTGTCGCCTTCCGTCCTCGTCAAATGCCAATGTGGGAAAGAAGACGTCCCACCAGGATCGCGGTCCTCTTGTGAAGACCCGGTCGTTCTCTGCGGGTCGATTTGTGATAAAGAGCTGAATTGCGGCCAACCGGGTAAGGATACGTTTTTTGGACCGTATTTGGTACATAATTTGAGTTCTACAAATCCAGAAACCGAAGTACACCCTGCTATTGATTCTCAAGTACACCCCTGCTACTAGTGCCCTATTTCTTATTGAATTGAATACTGTTAATATTTTCGTTTTACTAAATTGCAGAAGATCGTCACAGGTGCAAAGCGAAATGCCACGAAGGGCCTTGCCCACCTTGTGATGGCGTCACTTCTGTTCTGTGTCGGTGCCATGCAATGGCCAAAGACATTGATTGTAAAGACCTGACTGGGAATCCTGAAGACACCAAGTGTCAGAAGAGATGCACCAAGGTAAGTTTTCTCCTTGAAAATCAATAATTTACTGCTTTAAGATCATTTGTACGTAGTACCTATTTTTGCATCACCTGGTGCTGACCGGGTTATTGCTGTCGTAAGGATGTGAATACGAATTCGAGCACCGAATTTTCCAAACAAGATTTCCAAGGAAAAAATTGTGATTATCCTAAATAGACGGCCTATGAGGAAAGAAATATTGGATAATTTTAGGTAGGTACATAACTTTCTGGAATTTTGGTTTCCTCAGTATTCTATACAGGAACAAAACTGGTCCCATTCCTTCAAGTTATCGATTCTAAAACTAATTTGCAACAAAAATTGCCTCTTAAAATTTTTTTTAAACGATTTTATTCAGAGTTATTCAAGAATTAAGATTTTTTGTGTATTATTGACCTGACTTCATTAACCAAGATATTAGCCCCAGACGGGAACAATTTTTTGTGCGGTTTTCATTGAAAACTCGATAAATATCTTCTTAAATGTATATAAAATGTTTAGATCCATAAGGGGGCTACTATGATTTTTGTGAACCATGGCACCAGTGCCTCACATGATCCACATAACTAACTATTTTGATTGCTCTGTATGACGACAAATTCATTTACAATACACTTTTTTAGTTAGTAAATATATTTTTAGGGTATCTGGGATGCTTGAGTAACCCCCCCCCCCCCCCCCCACACACACACACACAAGTAAATTTTCAACCTGCTATTCCACATTTTTAACAAACGAGAATAAATATAGCTATTTACAATATCGGGCAAGAAAAAGGTTCATTATCCATCTTTTCAGGTACTTATTTACCATTATCATCATACAAAATATATTTGAAGAACGTAAGTGCGAAAAAATGCGTAGGTAATGTGGTAGCCATGTACTTGCATGTTTTTCCATGTAAATAATTACCAACACTGATGCGTTATCAAAACGCGGGAGATTGTTCATTTTGTATAAAACCGATTTCTTCCACCTAATAAAGCCTCTTTACTCAATCGAACGTCGTGCGAACATTATATTAAACCTACATACATTACATTGGCGACGAGGATGGGATTCGAACCCACGCGTGCAATTATAGGAACTATCGAAGATACTGAACTTTCGAAGTGAACAGAGAGCAAAAAGGCCCGTTGACGTAGCATTGACATTGTAAAATGTGAATGACCTACCTCGGACATCCTTTCGGAAAAATAAAAAACTAGGAGAAAGAGCGAGAAACTCATCACTACTGCCTTCCTCATTTTAATTCAAACTAGGCTACTAGTACACGAAAACAGCGGGCATCAGCGTGATCTACAGGATTTACTGAACTATTGGCAACATTGAAAGTGAGAAGGCATTTCACGCAGCAGGGCACCGCCCAGGTGCCCTCCGTGGGCAGGGAAAACCCGCTTGGCACCGGTGCGGTTAAAACTGAGTCATAAAACGGACATAATTCCCTCATTTCCAGAGCAATCTCAAATTTGAAGAACCGTTGGAAATAACGTAAAAATTCCTATCTTTCTGATAGAAAATAAAATTCTTTCAGTCGAATTTAAGGGAAATAAAGCAACCTGAAAAGTGGACTTCATAAGTCTTCGAAAAATTTCCGTTTTTTAAAGTCCAAAATGTCCAAATCATTCGAGATAAAGAACTATTGCTGATAAGCCTAAAACTGCGGGGTTTTATTATTAATCTTTGCTGTAAGTGCTTTGGGGTCCTAAACGTATATTTTTACTAAATGATGATGTTTTTCCTTGCAGAAACGTAATTGTGGGAAGCACAAGTGCAATCAACAGTGTTGTATAGAAGTGGAGCATATCTGTCCGCTAGTGTGCACGAAGACTTTGAGCTGTGGTCAACATAAATGTGAACGCTTGTGTCACAAGGGTCATTGCCCTCCTTGTCTCTCTGCCAGTAAGTTGCCACGATTTTTACGGAATTCTTTGTTACGTATTCTAAAAGCTGGAGTTTTTATGGATTCGGATCAATAACTTGGAGCTTGATTTCAAAGAAGAATTAGAAGAACTAGCAATGTAGTCGTTGGGTACCATGGAAATTTTGTTGCTGGGGATGATCATAAGTTCTTGACAATTCGAAGGAAGAAATTCTCTGCAAATCATAACAAACCAACTAAATTACATATTGACTTTGAATACCTGTTGGTAGCAAAATAGATATTGCCTTTTTGGTGATATTGGAATCCAGTGATCTCGCGTTCCATCCCAAGTGGGTGAAACACGACCGTCAACGCTCAGCGTTATGTTTCCATACTGGAAATGTTTTTTGAGCCACAATTGGAGAAGTTGGCTGAAGAACTAGATCTGACCGATATTTGGTTCTGGGCCACCCCAGGTCTCCCCAGAGCACGAGAGGAACATCTGCCTTAGTTTTGTCATTGAAATAATTCGCTGTTTAGGCTGTAGCCCCATATTGCTGGAACCAAGAATCCTTCAGATCTTGTCCTTTAGCCAACTGCTCCAATTCTGGCTCAAACAACTTTTCCAGCATGGAAACATCATGCTGACTGGTGACAGTCGTGTTTCACTCACCTGGGTGGTCAGTGGAGCGCAATCGCGAGGGAAAGAAAGAACGCAACTTATCAAGCACACGCAATTGAGTGTGCGAGCTTCCCCGCGCGCAGTCCCGTACGCCCCTGAGCATATGTGAAAGAACGTACGTGTAAAGGGGGCTATTGCCTTTTTGGTTATATTGGAATCCAGTGATCTCACGTTCCATCCCAAGTGGGTGAAACACGACCGTCAACGCTCAGCGTTTGTTTCCATACTGGAAACGTTTTTTGAGCCACAATTGGAGAAGTTGGCTGAAGGACAAGATCTCAGTGATATTTGGTTCTGGGCCACCCAGGTCTCCCTCAGGGGGCAGAGGAACATCTGCCTTAGTTTCGTCATCGAAATAATTCGCTGTTTAAGCCGTAGCCCCATCTTGCTGGAACCAAAAATCCCTCAGATCTTGTCCTTTAGCCAACTGCTCCAATTCTGGCTCAAACAACTTTTCCAGCATGGAAACATCATGCTGACCGTTGACAGTCGTGTTTCACTCACCTGGGTGGTCAGTGGATTTGAGCATTTGCGATTTTTTCCTAAGGGGCTAGAAACACCGTCCTCACACTTTGGAAGAACTGAAGACCCGAGTTAGAGAGGAAATCCCCGCGATTCTCGTCGATATGTGCCAGAAGGTGGTGAAACTTCAGACATTGCCTCCTTCAGTGCTTTGCTGCTGGAGGCCATCATCTTGCTAGTATGATCTTTAAAACTTCATTGAAAAAACAGGACGTACTACTGAACCAAATGAAACAAACCACATTTTTCCAAGTTGCGCAGTTTTTTTTATAGTCCTTCAAAGTTACAATGTTTGTTTTGCCCCACCCTATACTTGTGTCAGAATGTGAATAACTCCAAGATCGCTGATTTATCTTTGCTGTATTCTAGGTTTTGAAGAGTTACACTGTGAGTGTGGCAAATCCGTGCTTCTGCCACCTATTCCCTGTGGAACTCGCGTTCCCGACTGTTCCGAAAAATGCAGTCGTGAACACCCCTGCGGCCACGCTCCTCTCCATAACTGCCACTCCGCTCCCGTTTGCCCCCCGTGCACAGTGTTCGTTTCCAGATATTGCCACGGTGCCCACGAGGTGAGATTGTGCCACATTCTACGTGATTGCACTCTTATTTTTGTTTTGAAACATATTTGCTATGTACTATTCATAATCTTAGAGATTGAACATTGATTTTCCCTTCTTAGTTAGGGCTTGCCCTTTCACACCCAGGCCACTACAATCAATCCTGCTCACAAACGCTATTCACATCCCAAGTCAAAAAGTAGAGTCACCCCTTGTCACTTTGGAAGTGATGGAACGGCATTGTTGCCCCTTCAATGAGCTGAATGCGGATACTTCCCGCCACAGTCAGAGGATGTCCCAGATGCTGGCGTCTGGTATATCTCCCGAAGTGGCGAATTCAAGAATCGGGAAGGGCAAACTAACCATATCCAACACACCCTTTACACTCACAATGTTATTTGCACCCGTCTGCCATGATTCTACTTTCGGCCACATCTTAGGGCACTATCAGCTCCAGCTGCTCTACTGTAAACATCCATTAACAACAGGAATGTGGACAATTTTATAACGAAAAAAACGAGTCATCATAGCTGTGTGGATAAGGCTCTTGACCACGGTAAAGTAGCTTGTGGGTTAAATCCAGAAGGATGTTGATATGCTTCTTTGTTGCAGGTTTACACATTTTAAAATCATAGTTCTGCTAGTTCTAGTTCACTAGTTCTAACACTCTTCATATTCAGATCTCTAGACTTCATCTAGTCTAGTTCTGGTCTTTTTGTCTCTAATCTCCACGTTACTGGAAGGATTGATTTACATTTTTTTTTTCAAGATGCCAGCATTCAGATTACCAAACACAACAGATTTCCATCTATTTGTCCAACTAGTAGGAGGACGTTACTAGAAGGATTGATGTAGGGCAGGGCCGTAGAGAGTTTTAACGGGCCTCGGGCAATTTCAATTTCGCGCGACCGGGCCCCTCTTACCAGGGCTCCTTTTATGGGGGGGTCTCTGTTTTGACAACGATAAAACAAAAGTATTCAGATCCTTAGTCAGCTGATTATGACAAAACAAAAAATTGTAAGCAAACTAATTTGGCATTATAGACAGTCAATATTAGGAAATGTTTTACTAGGTAATGCTGAGATGGATCACTTTACCATTGATTATATTAATGATAATGATTAATTACCACTTTATCAAAAAATCTCATATCCCAAATCCCTGAGGAGAGGACCACGTCGCTTGTTGCTTGCCCTGGGAGACGCTTCCCCCTGCTGGGGCCCTCCTTCCTTCACTGGCGGGGTCGGGGGGAGCAGGTTTTCAATATACTCCGATAAGCTCGTCTTTATATAGTGTGATAATGATTGATTACCACTTTATCCATTTTCAAGACTTATATTAAAACCGAGCAAAGCTCGACTGCCATCAGGTACTAAAGGAAAAAAATTACCAAAAATTATCCATAAGGAGAAAAACATTTATTTATCATTGGAATACAAATAGCAGCAGGCAGGGGCCCGTCATAAAATTATGAACCTGTATGATTGATTTTAATTTTTTTCGACCAAATTTTTCCGGGCCCCTGCCAACAATTTATGGGCCCGGGCCCCGGGCAAATGACCCGAAAAAACTGGTCTGTCTACGGCCCTGATGTAGGGTAGTTGTTTATGACTACCAAACTAGACTAGAACTAGTCAGTGTCCTCGGACTAATACACTGCTGCTCTGAAAAAATTATAGTTAGTAGAGCTGCAGCTAGAGAGCATAGTGAACCCAAACGTCTGCCATTTGCCATGTTAGTTTTGTGAGTATTTGGACACCTACAAAAACAACTTTTACTATCGCTGCCTCATTTCTCTGGGTGTGAAAGCCTCCCTTAGTTATTCTGTGCTATAATGTTATTTCGTTCCCAGCTGAGGAAAACGGTGCCCTGCCATATGGGTGAATACTCATGTGGGCGCGCCTGCGGCCGATCCCTCCCCTGCGGTCACAAGTGCATCAAAACCTGCCATTCTGACGCGTGCCTTCTACCCGGCGCGTCCTGCTCCCAACCTTGCACCGAACCCAGAGAGGGCTCTTGTTCTCATCCATGTGCCGCGCCTTGTCATCCGGGCAAACCCTGCCCTCAGAATCACCCTTGCCCAGCAAAGGTAAATATGTTTGAGGAAATGAAATTCAATAATCACTATATCACCTGTGAAACGCGCACACTCCAAAGCTTAGTAGAAATTCAAATCAAGAACGCAAGTTAATTGAATAATAAACCCCAGTGAAAGAATTTGCAGCGTTTTTCACAGGTGATAGAGCAATTATTGAATTTCAGGAGGCACACAAATTTGATCAACTGACCAATCCAAATAGGTATTTTGGTTAACAACCGATTTACGTGCTATAATAATAATAAACCCCAGTAATAATATTGAACAATATTTACCTATATATTATCAGCGATTCATGCATATCAGAATGCTTCAACCCGTGTATTGGCTATAAACTACAAGTATCCACATCGGCTATCACTCCAGTATCCATATTCACTACAATTCGACGCTATCGGCATCACTAGGTTACAAACAAACAATAATAAACCAAAAAACGCAAATGTTTGCACCACAAATCGGACCATATATCGGGAATGGTTTGACCTGCGGAGGGGCTCATTCGATTCCTCTTGGTATGTTCTTCAAATAGGTAAATATTTAGGCCGATTCGACTTGTTTTGAGGTTTTTAGGGATTTTACAAAACTTTGACGGCCCTTAAAGGGAACTTTAAATTGAGTGAGAGAGCTGGCTCAAGAATTGGGGCGTCGTCGGACCAAGATGGATTTTTCATGAAAATTTCAGATATTTTGCTCCAGCCGTTTGGGAGAAATCGTGCGTACGGCGTACAGCGGACGGACGGAAAAATTTTTATTGCAGATTCGGATTCTACACCCTTTGAAACGTAAACCATGAAATTTTCAGGGGGGTTAGAATTTTTTTTTCCAGAGCAATTACAATGGTTTATTATTAAATAATAAACCGAAAATTTCGACCTTTTGTGACTTAACACCATCTCCATGTCAACGCCTCAATTGTGAATGACTGATTACAATTTCTTTCAGGTTGAAGTGACTTGCGAGTGTGGTAGGAGGAAGGTGACGAGAACTTGTTGCGAGAACAGTTCCGAGTACCAGAGAATCGCGACGTCTCTCCTTGCCGCCAAAATGGCCGACGTCCGGCTGGGAAAATCCATTGACACCGCTGACATGACATCCGTAGCTTCCAAAATGTCTCTCAAAACGTAAGCATATTTTCATGTTTCGTACTATTTTGTTGTTATTATAGTCAGTATCCTGTTGAGGAATTAACACTCAATGCTTGTGATGGTGGCGCGTAGGTGTACCTGTCATCCTCCTATACATTGCAATTTTCGCCACTGGTGTGTTGTAGAATGTTGAATCAATGTTCAAGTTTTTTTTTTATAGAGCGTTTATTTGTTAATATATCAACTAGTTACAACTGATGTAATATACAGGCAACTATCTAGATATTTACTTCACATAAATCCGCAATATTATACGAGTGTTAGTCCATTGACAATACACCACATTTCAGCTTCACATCAGCATCCAAGGTCCAATGGCTTGGTCCATTTCAGGCGTCGGTTTACTTGGGAGTTGTCGAGAAGCCTAATGGCTTCTGGGTTGGTATGAGCAAGAAGCCTCTTTTCGTAGTTCCTTGCGTATCTTTTAATGACATCGGTGACTCTTTCGATTTGGAGGTCCTTGTGGAGGTCATCATTACGAATGTACCATGGAGCATTCACAATTCTCCTTAGTACCTTATTTTGGAATGTTTGAATTATTTTCAAGTTACTTTTAGCTGTGCATCCCCATAGCTGGATACCGTAGGTCCAGATAGGCATAAGTACTGTTTTGTATAACAGCAATTTATTGTGCAAACTGAGTTGTGAATTTCGGCCCAACAGCCAATAAAGTTTTCTATACCTGATTGATAGCTCTTCCTTTTTTTTCTTGACATGTTCTTTCCACTTCAGCTTCGCATCTAAGGTCATTCCTAGGTACTTAGTTGAGTTGGAATATGGGACTGTGCACTGATTCAGATACAAAGGAGGGTTTGTAATTTTTTTATTCGTGAAGTTCACATGAGTAGACTTAGTTTCGTTCAGTTTGAGGCGCCATTTTCGAGTCCACTCTCCAATGGCATCTGTAGCTTCTTGTAATTTTTCTGTTGATTCTTCAACCGTGTCTGCTACTGCCAGAATTGCTGTATCGTCCGCGAATGTGGCTATAGTTGTTCCTAGGGTGCAAGGTATATCATTTGTATATAATAAGTAGAGTAGGGGTCCTAGCACGCTTCCCTGCGGTACCCCTGCTTTAATTTTGTTGAGATGTGAGTATTCATCTTCATTTTTAATTCTGAAGTATCTGTTGCTAAGATAAGATTCTAGTATTTGGCAATATTGGTGGTGTAACATCCTTTGCAATTTTTTAATTAACCCAACATGCCACACTTTATCAAAGGCTTGTGACACATCAAGAAATACAGCGCTACACACTTGTTTATTTTCCAGTGCATTTTCGATTACATCCGTTATCCTGAATGTTTAAGTGTAAATGGATATCTGCTAGGCAACATTTGTATCTTATTGTTTAGTGTTGGGTTCAGTTTGCGTGATGTTACACGTTAGTCAGTAAAATTGAGTTCAGCACTTCTTCTTATGCTATCGTGTATACTCCTGAGGGACTGTTTTCTGCCTTGGCAGTCTTTGTGTAGCCCGCTTTATAATCTTGAAAAACTATGTAGTGCACCACCTCCTTGGTGAACTGTGTGACATTCTCGCATTCCACTGTCACATAACGGTTTTCAGTTAGTTAATCCAAAGCAAAAGCATGATCCATGCCAACCTGTTCTTTACTCAATTTTCATTTCACTTCACAGTTTGGAATGCAACGACGAGTGCAAGCTGCAGGAACGAAACCTGAGGCTCGCAATCGGTCTTCAAATCGCCAATCCAGATCTGAGTGCCAAATTGCACCCTCGCTATTCTGAGATGATGAAAGGCTGGGCCAAGAGGGATCGTCGTTTCTGTGAAATGGTCCACGAAAAGCTCGCTCAGCTGGTGCATCTCGCCAAAACTGTAAGTATTCCGAGTCGATTCTAACCTTGAACACCACAAATTTACTGCATTTAGCACAAATGGTAACGAAAAAAGCTGCTAAGCTGAATACATTTGATCAAGGTTTCCCCAACCAGCAGTTGAACAATTCGTTATTCACAAATCCAATTGCAATCAGGAACACAAGTTGGTGAATAAAATAGAAAGGCACTCAGAAGAGTGGGTGGAAGTGCAGGAAGTCCATTTTTATCAGCAGTACTTTGGTATGAAATTCCTTGTTCTTCACAATCTGTCACAGTCCTAATGTGTCGATCAATTTTTCTAAATGAGAGTGGGTACCTATTTCCTGAAACCTGAAATTAGAGAGTTCGTAGGAGATCCGACAACACTGTCACGAATCGGTATCGCAATACGAACAAACGTGTCTTTCGTCCTTATTGCAAAGTAACCCACCATCGGGGTAACCTAGTTGTAAACCGCTTTGCATCAACATTTTCAACATTTCTACCTAAAAATTTGATTTCTGAAATTGCTAAATTGAAATTTCATGCCAGGAGAGAGTAGAATTTTCATTTTGATTCAACATCATTTTATTAGGTACTTTACAGTTTAAGAAAACTCAAAGATCTCGTTATTTAGCACCTACAAACTAACAACTTGTTTTGAGTGAGCCTCTCGCCAACTGTGCGAGTTTTTAAAGAGCCTAACAGCTTCATTTAGGAATTCGTTATTATAAAAACTGTCTAACTGCAACCCCAGAATCCCTGCTGTACATTCCTTTTCTGGAGTATGTACTTCCCAAGTCGCTAAGTAAGAAGTTACAAACAAATCAATTTTGATTCCAAGCGTACTTATCTGTCGTAACTTCTGAGGGAATTTGAAGGAGCCTCTGGAGTAAATGTACATGTTCTCTATTAAATCGGAACGAAAATAGTACATCATCCTAGCTCATGTCATCCAGGGAAAATCTCCCATTGAGCAGGCTTAATCGTCGAGGTGCTTCCCTTACCCCCTCTCCAAATACGTTCGAAAAATCAACAGCAACTCCTCAGTTGAAGTCAATCCGTTAACATAATATTCAAAAAAGTCTTCCACCCCGGCATTTTTGGTTAAAAAAACGAAAGAACGAATGATCCGAGTGATCTTCTAAAGCATCAAAAAGAATGCTCGTTTTCTTATAGTGACGTGAAAGCAAAATGTACGTGACTCTTAGATACGGATCAGAGATACCACTAGTTCAGCTGAGTTGGTGGTAACGCCGCCATTTTTGCTAACCAGAGCTGTGCTCGCCCTAGATACCACCACCAACTAGATACGATACCACGATGTCCGAATCTCCTAGGAACTCTCTATTATCTTGATCTTGCTTCGCTCTTCACCAATCTCATGCTATCTGAATTTCGGTTTAGAGCAAACAGAAGAGCCGCGCTCATTCATTCCAATCTATGGGCTCCGCCAAGCGTCAGTTCATCCATGAATATTGCGAACACTTCGGAATCGAATCCGTTGCGTATGATCCAGAACCCAACCGTAACATTGTGGCCACCGCTTGGAAAGATAAGGTAATTATACTTTTTTCTAAACGTTTCAACTCCTAGATATGATTTAAACCCACAATTTTGGGTATTAGTTGCCAGAATGGCGAACATCTGCCAAAATTTGGGTCATTTGAGGAAAAATTAATGATGATATCATGCATCACACAGTTCAGTAGGCTTGGAAATTGACGTGCCTAACAAGCACTGCAATTTTATAACGAGAATTCTCTCTTTTTCTTAGCTTTTGTCAACTTTTATACGAGTAGTTTGATGATTTGTTAGAACTCCTCGCTGACTTCTTGACGTCTTCAGATCAGATCTCACTATCATTGGTTTTTAAAAAAATTTTCAGTGCTGGCTCCCTAGCTACTCTCTCATGGAGGTGGTTGCGAGAGAATCTGGACACCGTAAAGTACCTACTCTCCTTCCTTCATTGAAGAAAGACGTAACGCCGGCGTAAGTACTTGATTTCCACTCATTCGCCAACAAACTGTATAGTAGATTGAAAGAACTGCTTATGATGGTACAGACATATTATGACAGCATTTACGAGACAACGGTTTTCTGGCACTAGCATCCCACAATGTATTTTCCTTACTGTAAACCTTTTCAAGAAAAAATGTAGAAAATACGTACTCTTTTCGGACAAATAGCAAATCACGGTCATCACTGGCATCCTACTGGAATCTGAACTTGAATTTTTGCCAGGATATTACTCTAAAAAAGTTTATTGAATGTGAGCAAAGCATTAGGCCATTTTAGGTATTTGAATTGCAGAATATTATTTAGAGAGACGTAAACCTAACTGGGCATATGCATAATGACGTTAGATAATACAGGGTGCGGCAGAGCCGATTGATGGGTTTTGAAGTGCTATTAAGAAAAAAATGTAGAAGTTAGAGAAAAACGGTTTTATTTATTCGAATCAGTAGGTAATAAAGTTTTTTTTTTTTAAATTGAAGTGCTGAAAATGATATTGCTAAGATCAGCAGCAATACACTGATGTAGCCAATTGTGAAGTTTTCAACCGCTTTTCAGCATATAGCGAGTGGTATGGGCCCGGATTTCTTTGGTTATTCGCTGTTTGAGTTGTGGCAGGGTGTGTGGACGATGATTAAATACCTTATCTTTAAGATAGCCCCAGAAAAAGAAGTCACAGATGCTATATAAGATAAGAATAATGTACTTCCTTTTATGGAAGTAAGTGGTGAGTCATTATGAGCGCTATAATTCTTGATAGTTCTGTGAGAACCTGAGCTGTGAGTACTCGTTTACATATTCATTCTAACGGCATTATTACGATAGATATATTTTAGTTAGTAAACCACGGAGATCAGTAATACTAGGACACATCTGTCACATAGGTATAGCCAAAGTAGCAGACACGCAAATAGCAAAATGAAACCAGCAGAATGATAAGAAATTAGTGAAAAGGAACCCGCAAAAATAGCATGGCTAATGCATGTTCCATGTTTTTTTTTTTTTTTAATTTAAGCCGCCAAGTTTTGTTAACCTTTATGTCGAGACGGATCTAACGTATTGGTTAAAGGGGTGGTAAGCTTTATGTTTAGAGGTATCTGACTTATTCGCTATCCATAGGGCCTGAAAAGTCTTTTGTCGAGACAGATCTTTTCCGAAATAGACGGGGTTTTTCGTCTAGACGATCAGACGTACTTTCCCAGGGGGTAGTTGAAAGTAAAATAGTTTTTGTATGTTTTTGAGCGAAACCAATAGCAAGGCTACGTCAGAAGGAGTTGGGACAACTATTAGCGCCCTTAGCTTAGTGCTCAAGGCTTAAGTAGGGTTCCCCTCCTTGTCTCCTGTCCGAACAGAAGAGGGAGCAGGCCTTCCCCGTTTAATGAAATTGAGGGGTTTAATGAAAATCGTTACACTAAGCAACGTTAATCAATGTTAAGTTTTAGATGTAACACTTTGTGTAGATAATCGATATTTCATTAAAACAAATTATTTATTCCATTCTCAGGGAGAGCACCAAACTTGTTTCGACCGTTAAACCCAAAACGCCAGCAGCTTCGACCACCCCGGACGATCCCTTCATCCCTAAATGATCAACGAAAATGAGAATAAAGAAAACGAAGAAACTCTGATCCAAATATGTGAGAATTAAAACAAAAATAAGATAAAAATACTATATCTCCTCTTTTCTAAATCATGAATTACTATTAAAAATCGGAAACAATGTATTATACCGTATAAGCAGATAAAAAATAATTGAAAATCGTTACAATATTATTACTAGTTAGAGAGAAAAGCTAAATTTAATAAACAGGTTTGGCTTTTTCCACATTATCTGAATCAAAACTCACCATAAATCCGAATTTTGTCTACTATTCAGTCGCTTTATGAAATGATTTCTTTTTGTGATTCTCCGAAGGCTGATTTTTTGTAACCGTTAAGAGTATGAGTAAAATGCAGATGTTATATGATTAAGGTACCACGTGACCTTGTCTAAACCGGTGATACCACAGATTAAAAAAAAAATACACTCTAATGTTGTTGAAATGTTAAACGCGAAATAGATTATTTTTGTTGATGAAATCGGGTTTTGTTTTAAACTTACAAGAAAGTGGCTGCAAATTTTTTGTAGTTGCATTACAACAGGATAATCAAAAGTTTTGTTTTTGTTCCACGGTTGATGTTACACGAATATTTTCTTTGAAATGTTAGTTTTTTCAGCATTAAGCCTAATGTTCTTTTTGGTTTATTTACTATAATTAGAAGGTCATAATAGAAGAGTATTGCGGTCAATTTCAAAGGAATAATTTGAACAATACAGTTTTTCAAACAATAATGGAAGAAATCGGAAACATGAATTACATGGAACTGTTGTGATAAGGTTAAAATGAAATGAGGTTAGAACCTTCCAGCATGGCAGTGGATGTTGAAGCCCAGGGTGGCCAACATGAGGGTGCGAATTTTCGTTTGAAAAACTAGAGTTTCTGCGGATACATTTCCGAATAATTCCTTTGACATTCTCTGCAACACTCCATAAACTTGAGAGCTGCATAATCATTGTAATGGACCGTTGTTTATATTGATAAGGGACAATTTCGTTGTTTTTTTGGCTCAATGTTCACTTAAATGCAATATCCACGGTCATTTGAGTGACTTGAAATGTGATTGGTTTTTGATAGGTTTTCAGACAATGAACTTAATCGATTTTATAGACAATTCCATTTATACATACCATGTATTACGATTGAGTCTATAAAAAGTTCCATATTCAATAACTGTTCATACCAAGTTTCATACTTGTGGAATTGGCGTGTTTCATTTTTTCGTACTACAAATGGACAGTTTTTTAAATTGATTCATTCAATTTATTCAATCAGGAAACTTGATTAAATCAATCATTCTTGTTAACAAGTCACTCCATTATAACTTTCAATTTTGTGATACAAAGGAGATGCACGCTACAGAAGCCTTATCGAGTACCAAATTGTTTATAAGTTCGTTTGCCTCAGTTTACACGCTGTGAGTTGTACATATTCCTATAAAATCGACTCTACAGAGTGGCCCAATTTCAGTTACTATTTTGTAAAAATGATATTCTCATTCTAACATCCGATTTCGTTCCTGTTCACGGATCTTCACCAAAACGCAAAATATTTATTGTACTATTGTCGTTATTGATAAATATTTACACCGTAACCGTAGTTGAGGTCTCCGAAGCTGTTTTGACATGAAATAATATATTAATAGAAAATGATTTATCAAAACTTTCATTCTGCCTGTAGAGAGAGTTGAGTTTCAAATATTTCATCTTCCGTTCAAACTTAGGAAAGTAATTTGAAACTATAATAACTTTGTATGAATCCCATAATACTGTCTTCGAAATTCTAAAAAAAAAGTTAAACTAGATTATGATTATCGGTTTTGAGTTACTTATTTAAAGAAAAGGTATATTCGACTCGGTTTTTGTAAATCTTTGTTAGTTGTGAACTAAGTATCCACGATGGAAACATGGCTAGTTAAGATTTATGTCTGTTAAGTTCCATACATCGTAATTAACCAGAAATTGCTTGTACATTGTGGTTGTGATGATTTATTTATATGCCGTTTCATTTGTCGAAATTGATATCGTCGTATTCCTTTTTGCTTGAAAAGACAATGATTTCCCAGTCTGCGCATGACAAAATTTTCCTTTGGAATTTAAATAGTTTTCCCTCGCCCTACATAGGGAGGGGCCACCTCATCCGTTGCGTTGATCTTGAGAATCAATAAGTGAGTTAGGTTATGAAAAAAAAATTAATTAAAATAAACCGATTTATTATGGTACAATAAGTTATAAAATATTTGGTCGTAATGTTTACAAAGTACATTAACTATTATTATATCGAATGAAAAAAGGGGGTTGGATATGAGAATAAAATGATTTAAGTTGACAAAAATGAATTGGCGATATTATTAACCCTGTTTTCCTAGGGATAAGTGTGATTATGGTTTGGTAAGTAGTGGAATTCAGTTGTTAAAAACGCTGCAAATTCTTCCACTGGGGTTTATTATTCAATTGGCTTGCGTTCATGATTTGAATTTCTACTAAGCTTTGGAGTGTGCGTGTTTCACAGGTGATAGAGTGATTATTGAATTTCAGGAGGCACACGAACATGATCAACTGAACAATCTAAATAGGTATTTTGGTTGAGAACCGATTTAGGTGCTCTATGCATATCTCCTGAAGAATTTGCACGATTTCTCCCAAACGGCTGAAGCAAAAAAGCTGAAATTTTCAGGAAAAATCAATATTGGTCCGACGACGCCCCAATTCATGAGCCAGCTCTCTTACTTAATTTAAAGTGCCCTTTAAGGGTTGTCAAAGTTTTGTAAAATCCCTAAAAACCTCAAATAATGTCAAGGCGGCCTAAATTTGGACTCTTTTTGAAGAACACTAAACGAGGAATAGAATGAGCCCTTCCCCAGGTCCGTAGGTCAAACCATTCTCGATCTATGGCCCGATTTATGGTCGTTATTTTGGTTTATCATTGTTTTTGTGTTCATATCAGTAACCTAGTGATGTAGTAATGTGGATACTGGAGTGAACTCCTAAAAGGCTTTGTAGCCGATAAACTGGTTGAAGCATTCTGATAACCATAAAAAAACCGCTGCAAATTCTTTCACTTTGGTTTATTATTCAATTGGCTTGCGTTCATGATTTGAATTTCTACTAAGCTTTGGAGTGTGCGTGTTTCACAGGTGATGGAACGATTATTGAATTTCAGTAGATATGCATAGAGCACGTAAATCTGTTCTCAACCAAAATACCTATTTGGATTGTTCAGTTGATCATGTTCGTGTGCCTTCCTGAAAGTCAATAATCACTCTATCACCTGTGAAACACGCACACTCCAAAGCTTAGTAGAAATTCAAATCATGAACGCAATCCAATTGAATAATAAACCCCAGTGGAAGAATTTGCAGCGTTTTTATTGTATACCTACATTTTCTAGAGTAATTTTGCAATTAATAGCCTTGTGTTGTGAAACGTTTGTTGATCGTGTAAAGGCCTCTTTTGGACTAAAATTACATCGAAGGACAGAAAACAATCTTGAAACATTTAATGAATTGGTTATTAACGTAATGAAAAAGTAAGTATTCATGATATTCTGATATAAAAGAAACATTTAGGCAGTGTTTTTGGCACTGACTTGTTGAGATTCTTAAATTTTTTCTGTTGATGTTAAGGTATGGTGTTGGAGAGGATGAGCAAATTCGTCAGTTGGTTTAGCAGAATAGCAGTGATTTTCTCTAGCCAGCTGACAGCCCCGGTGTCTCCGCTTTCTTCTATAAAAATAGGAAATAAAACAAACACAAATTAAGAGCGAAAGAAATCAGCAAACACTACAGCTTCAAAACAATCCCTCAAGTAATCTGGTGAACCCATCGTAAGTTAAGGGTTTCCTGCGCATCAGGTATGAAATGTGAAGCTTCGCACGAGGCGCTATGGGGGAATGGTTGATTCTCAGTAGAAGGGAAGTTTTCATGACATTTTCATTTTTGATACTGGTATGATTTGTGTGCTGGAATGAATCTGTTTTTAGAACTTCATCCTACATCCTGTAGATCAGGGGTCTGCAGTAGGGATGTCAAGAAAATATCGAAATATCGATATTCTTCAGCCGATATATCGATGTATTTGGGCGATCTTTTCTATTAAATGTACACTATCGGATCCGATATTTTGCAGCCATATCATTCCGATGTTTAGTCATCATATCAACCATATCCTACATTTTAGGCTGCAGAACACAAAAAACACAGCTCTAATTGCACTACAATTTTGAATCTTTGAAAGTGTGAAACAAAATGTCGTTTGAAACAGCTGAAGACTGCAAAAAAAGAAGAATTTCAAAGACCCATTGAAAGAGGGCCATTAGGAATTCCAAATAACAAATTATTGAGAAATCCTACTAATTAGACTGAATTACTGGCACAGTACAGGGTTGCAAAATGAATAATGACAGGATTGATTTATTAAAACTTTCATTAAAAAAAGAAGCAGTTTGAAAAAAATACTTATTTTTTTCAATAATCCTGCAGTAGCAACCGTTACCATAATGGCGTATAATCAATTATTACTGTCAGTGATGTTTCTGCTCATGCATGGGAAGAATTTTCTCATGCAGTCTGCTATCTCGGGAATAGAATCCCCCAATCTTCACCTTATCCATCAGGGATGTCAAGAAAATGTCGATATATCGAAATATCTATATTCTTCCTTCGATTTATCGATATTTTTGGGCGATATTTTCTATTCCGATATATCAACATTAAATGTACACTATCGGATCCAATGTTTTTCAGCCGTAAATCATCATGTCAACCATACTTATTGCTCAAAACTAATTTTATAATTTCCATAGAAGAATAGGGGAATTATATCAAATGAGGTAGGCAAATCGTAGATAGAAAAGGCAGAGACATTTTGGAGACTTGGGTTCTAGCCAGTTCGAGGCCTACTGGAGAGCACTCAATCAGAAGGTTTTCCTCACCTCTATCCCCAACCAATATTGGTTTAATTGAATTTTTTTTTTCATTTTCCTTCTTACTTCACTTCCTACATTGATTTTACAACCCTACGTATGATAATGATGATGATCCTGTACATAATTACTATCATGAATAAAGTTTCATAGAATTTTTTAGTGGTTGAATTCTTTGCCTGTAGTAGAATGAAATTCAATAACGCATGATTTTCACTGGACTCAAACGTAATTCGGATTTGTTTGACAAAACATCGATGACCGATATATCGAAATCATATCGGTCAGTCAAAGCGGCTTCCATGTCCCAGTAGTGCATGCGTTTCTCAGTTGTAAATCGAAGGACGATTACCTTGAAGTATGGGAGACACTTGAAGAACTTTTATATTACCGTCTTCCTATAATAGGTATTTGGTATTACGAATTATTAATAGGTATAGGTATTGTATCTACTATGTGAGGTGACGGAATGGTGAGGTTGCCCCTTCCAATGAGCTGGATGCGATAATAATGCTCTCCACGCTCAGAGGACGACCCAGCTCTTGAAACGTCTGATTTATCTCCCAAGGAGACGGATCCGACTAACCATATCCATCACAACTAGCGAATCACCCTGTATGCTCGAAAATATGTTTTGAGCCCTTCTAATTTCCTGAAAATGTCCCTTATACTGAAAATCACTAGAATGCGTTTGATGTCACGCAGTTAGGTATTTGAATTTGGGGTACATACGGCACAATGAAACGCTGTGATTGGTGAAGATGTAGAACGTGCCGCGAGCGGGTAGAAATTTCGAGATGACGCCCATCTGCTGGCAAGAGGTCAAACTGCAGTTTCGACCCTGGAGTGACGGCGGATCTCTGCATGAACAATCATATCAATCACTGAAATCGTTATGGCAAATGTTAAATCAAAAAAACATACTCTCTACATACTTTGGATGGTGAACTGACTTGGTATTGGGCTCCCAGGGAATTCCAGTATATTTGCAAGAGAAAGGACGCCTGATGGAGTCTATGTAGTATTCTTGAGCCTTCAGATGACTGCATGCCATCCATTCTACTACACCTAAACACAAGAAACAATGTAAAATATTTCGTTACTCACCTACTTATTTTAGTTGTACAAAAACTGTTAGAATCAACCCACTTAAGGAACGACAAACATCAGGTATCGATTCTCCAACTAATTTCATACAAAAAGTGCACCTTAGAAAATGTTTTTGTTTCTTTTTTTTGTCGAGATATTTCATTTGTAAGATTTTGCTTCCGAGTCTACCAAGGTGGCGGAAGCATTGTTTTCACTTTCGGAATGTGAAAAAATTTTTGTCTCCAAAATCAAAAATTCCACTCGCATTTTGCGTTTTAGACCTTTCTGAACAATTTTGGTTCCGTGTCTGTCTGTCTGTCAGCAAATCCTTGTTACGGGCAAAACTACACGAAGTTATAGTCCGATTTTGATGAAATTTTCAGGGATTGTTCGGTTTGATGTGTAGATGGTCCCCTATAAGTTTCATGACCCCCGGATCAATAGTAGCCTCTGCCCATGCGCAAACGTGAAATCCTTGTTACACGCATAACTCCGGGAGTTCTTTCGATGAAATTTTCAGGGGTTGTGCGGGTTGGGGTGTAGATGGTCCCCTATAAGTTTCATGAGCCGCGGATCAATAGTAGCCTCTGCCCATGCGCAAACGTGAAATCCTTGTTACACGCATAACTCCGGGAGTTCTTGACCAATTTCGATGAAATTTTCAGGGATTGTTCGGTTTGATGTGTAGATGATCCCCTATAAGTTTCATGACCCCCGGATCAATAGTAGCCTCTGCGCATCCGCAAACGTGAAATCCTTGTTACACGCATAACTCCGGGAGTTCATGACTGATTTCGATGAAATTTTCAGGGATTGTTCGGATTTGGTATATTTTATAGTTTGTTCAATAGTTGAACATGCCTATCTTTATTTTCTCAAGTTATGCTCCTGCATAACAATAAATTTACCCTAATTCAATATTTACTTCGCCTAATTGAACGAAGTTCCTTAGTCAATAATAATTTTCAATGATCTATACAGTCATGTTATGGATACGAGGAAGCTATGTGCCACACCCACTAGGCAGACGTTTTTTTTTTGTTGTGAATTTAAGGGAATAGGTATCAAATGGAATGGAAGAAAATTTGGTATTGAGTTGCGAAATTTTTAACATGTAAATTTTGGACGAGTGAACTGATTTGGAAGAGTTAAATTTGGATAATAAATAGGTATTTGAATATGATGGATTTGGGTATTTCCCTGAAGGGATGACGCAGGGAACGTAGAGAAAGATCACTCGAAATAATGTCAGTTGTCAGCTACGAGGAGCAAGTAATCCAGCGGATTTACGCGATTTGGTTGAAAGGTCAAAACTGTAGTTGGGCAGTACTTCAATATTTACAAGAAATTTCCAATAATTATTACATTTCAGGCAAGCCAGGGGTACGCAAAATTTACCAAAACGACCAATTTTAGAAGAACAAGTTAGCTTACTCGATAATTTCTCTGAGAGATAGCCCAAGATCCGATCGTCTTTCGAACATCCTGGTTGCACTGATCCCCCGTTCATGTAGAAATCAACGTGACCTGCACATGTGTAACAGGAAATTTCTTCTTAACTTATTAACTTAATAATTTAAGGAAGCGATGTTGTTATTCATTGGATATAATTTATATAAAATACACTAAGTTACTACCCCAATTTTAAAACAGTTGGGAGTACTTCTTGAGGTTCTACTTAGTTAAGAAACTACTTTTAGATTTGTTGAGGTGATTAAAGTTTTCTATAATGTGGCACATATTGTATTTGAGTGAATATGAGTTAGGGGATTAGTCAATTTCAAATATCATCGAAAACAGTGGAAACAAAAAGTAACAATAACCCTCCAAATTTGAAACAATCTTCGAACACCAGTTCTACGAAAAAAATCATTCTGTTTAGTGATCACTTTTTTAGCCGGCAAATGTGGGACCAATTTTTCACAGGATTTTTAATGAGGAATTCGAGAAAAATAAAATGAAAATTTCTGCACTTGTTTAAAAACGTTGCAAATTCTTTCACTGGGGTTGATTATTCAATCGGCTTGCGTGCATGATTTGAATTTCTACTAAGCTTTGGAGTCTGCGTGTTACACAGGATAGGGCGATTATTGAATTTCAGTGGCACACAAATATGATCAACTGATCAATCCAAATAGGTATTTTGAACAGATTCACGTGTTCCATGTATATCTCCAATGAAATTCAATAATCGCCCTGTCCTGTGAAACACAATCATGAAACCAACGCTTAGTAAAATTCAAATCATGGTAACGCAAGCCAATTGAACGAGCCCTGTGAACGAATTTGCAGCTTTTTTTTTTTGCCATTGAACCTCAATACCCCCCCCCCCTCAATAATTACAAAAACTCGTATTGCGTTAAAACTTCCCCAAATCCAAATTTAAACTATGTAGCCAAAGGTAGACAGATGTAGAGGTGGCACACAAATATCATCAACTGATCAATCCAAATAGGTGTTTTGGATGAGAACCGATTTACGTGGTCAATGCATATCTCCTGAAATTCAATGATCGCTCTATCACCTGTAAAACACGCACACTCCGAAGCTTAGTAAGATTCAAATCATGAACGCAACCCTATTGAATAATAAACCCCAGTGAAAGAATACTTATTTACCCCAGTAATAATATTGAATAATAAACCCCAGTAATAATATTGAATAATATTTACCTATATATTATCAGAATGCTTCAACCCGTGTATCGGCTACTTACTACACTACAAGTATTCACATCGGCTATCACTCCAGTATCCACATTCACACAACTCGACGCTATCGGCCAGATACCACTAGGTTACAAACAAACAATTATAAACCAAAAAACGCAAATGTTGGCATCATAAATCGGGCCATACATCGGAAATGGTTTGACCTACGGACGTGGGGTAGGGCTCATTCGATTCCTAATGGAATGTTCTTCAAATAGGAAAATATTTAGCCCGATTCGACTAGTTTTGAGGTTTTCAGGGATTTTACAAAACTTTTACAGCCCTTAAAGGGCATTTTAAATTGAGTTAAGGACCTGGCTCAAAAAATTGGGGCGTCGTCCGACATTTTGGGATTTTTCCCTGAAAGTTATATAAAATACACTAAGAATTTCAGATTTTTGAGATGCTCCAGTTTTTTGGCAGATATCGTGCGTACGGCGTACGGTGGACGGACGGAAAAATTTGTATTGCAGATTCGGATTCTACACCCATTGAAACGTAAACCATGAAATTTTCAGGGGGGGCAATTAGAATTTTTTTTATTCCAGAGCGATTACCAATGGTTTATTATTGAATAATAAACCAAAATTCGAAATAGTTAAGAGTGATAGGTCAGGAAAATGTTTGAATGAGGTTATTCCTCAAAATATTTCACCATTAATGGGTTCATTCTTGCTGTAAGTTTGGCTACCTCCCTCCATAATGTTACTGTTTGTGCCCCATTCGCTTTGTACACCTTGAGTGGCATTGGTTGGTCCTCCCCGACCCTTTCACTTCCCTTAGCCAATAGGATTTAATCTCCTTTCACATGAGCCTATGTAATATGTGCTTTCTGAGATGCACCTTCAGTTCATGTTCGTTACTGATGATGACCTAACCGACGAAATTGTTTTAACTCCGTTTTGACCGTCTGACTCAATGTTAGCTATTGTACCACAAATTTATATTATTGAAATCGATAAACCAAAATCAGTCCAAAATCGCCTGAGTATTTTTGTTTATCGCGTCCACCTGTTGCTTTGCTGATGCCGAGCCCGAAATTCGGCCAAAACGGAAGAACGTTCGTGTGAAGAACCTGGACGAAATGGGCGTCTGACGGGTCGAGGTGAGTCTCAGGCTCGTTGTACTCGAACCAAGGCTGTGCCGGATCCAACCCTGTAGGAAGTAAACGAATAACACACTAAATCGCCGTCAAATTTTAAATTTTAGTAAAAAGCATTGAAATAAAACTCTGCGTTAACCTCCCAGGATATCCTGGTTTGAAGCCGAAGTTGAAATTATTAAAACGGAGAAGCTGTCTTAGTGTAGTGAGGTGCAATGCATAAGTACTATGTAATGAAAAGCAAAATAAGACATATAGTTGTGGGAAGTTTCTACTGCTCTTTACGTTCAGTGTGATTTTAATGGCAAAAAGGTTTTTTCTGTGGTGTTAAACCACAAGCCGTTAAGGCTGTTGCTGATGCCAAGCTTCTATGTATTTCCATTGATTTGCGATCTTAAGGCTAAGAAGGGGATGCGACTGAAGTAGCAATTTTGGCTATAGTCTGGCCCCCAAACCCAGAATCCTCCCTGGCATCGACGATAACTCCCCAGCCATTTCTTTTTCTTGGAGATAAAGCGGTCAAATTTCACACCAGTGTCGAGATCCTTCCCTCAGCGCAGAATAGATTCCCGTGGACAGATTCATAATTGCTGACATTCCAGGGCCTTGGATTGTTGGCTTCCACACTAAATTGTGTTTTCCACACTTACTCGTAGCCTGCTGGGGGAAAACGTTCTCTATCAAAAGCAGGGTGGCAGTTGACAGGAGCACAGGCGCATGTGCAAAATTTTGGCCCCTGGCCAAAATGAAAAAGATACCTGATAATAATAATAGTATACGTACCTAACCTTTTTAATAACCTCTTCGTTCACAAAGTGTAGGAGGTTTTCAGGCGTCTCCAAAGCAATATCGGAGGGTGTTAGGGCATCCTTCCCGAAATGCCAGAATCTAATATTATTATGCTGTTCTCCAACTTTTCCCTATGAATCCTCATTGAAGTGCAGAATAGTTTCAAATTCAGGCTCTGAACAGAGCCTCAGGATTGGTTAGGGGTTAGAGGTTTGCTTCTGGGAGCACGAGTCAGCCATGCTCTGAATGGAAGGAGAACCCAGCGTTTGATTCTATCCGGGTCCAAAATATGAACAAATGAGAGAGCACCCAAAATACAGCACTCGAAGTTTCAGGGAGCACACCTAGTTGTCTACTCACCCTCTAGAATGCATGCATCTAATCACCGAAGCACACTCTTATCCTATTATCAGTTGATTGTACCTGAACACAATCACCTGTGTTGGTGAACACATTGACCGGCTTTGCAGCAGGGCTTTGCGGGCGCTGGGGTTCCTGAAGAGGAATACAAGGGAATTTGTACGGGTAGACAGCATTGTGGCCCTCTACAGAGCCCTCGTCCTCCCGGTGCTGGAATATGGGGCGGTAATCTGGTCCCCCCCCACACTACGCCGTACACGTCAGCCAGGTCGAGGGTGTACAACGTAGATTTCTGCGTTATTTGGCCTACAAACTGCACATCCCTCTATCGGGGGTAGATTGGGCTGAGATTTTGTCGACATGCGGGCTTGCCACTCTCCAGGAGCGTCGAGCATCTGCGGACTTGTCTTTTTTCTATAAACTCATCAGAGGCCACGTCGATTCCCCTGGATTGCTGGCCAGGATCGGGTTTGGGGTCCCCCAGTATGCCACGCGACACTGTGCTCCGTTCTTCGTCGACTTCAGCGCGACAAATTACCAGCTGCACCGACCCCTTTCCCGGCTTCCTCGCCAAGCAAATCGCTTGGCCCAGGACATCGAGGACCTCGACCTCTTCTTCGACTCGTTATTTGTGGTGAAAAGAAGGTGTGTTGGTCGTGGTGCCGAGATGTTGTGATGGTCGCGCTTGGTGTACTGTGCAATGTGTTGTGGGCTGTGCCACAAATAGTTTGTAGTATCCTTGTTCCCTTTATGTTCTTTCAATGTTCTCCCCCGTCTTCTTGGCTGTCTCTTGCAAATATCTACATTGTTTATTTCATTTGATTGTTGTTCATTAACTTATTTATCTTTTTAAACTTTTTATCATTTGCATAATTATCCTTCTATGTCAACTGGGCATGTCCCGTATTGTATACATAAATAAATAAATAAATAAACCCTTGGACTGAACTGTGTTAGCTGTAAATACGCAATGAATACAGTAAGTGCTTCACAACGTAAGTTCGCTAAATCAACGGTGAAGCAAGAAGTGATCATTTTCGATGCCCAATGCCAGTATTGACAGGACTGCAACGAACCACAAAGGCAAGCAGAAATCCTTCCACAAATCGAATAGGTAGATTGGCTCTGTGGATGTGAGGTTAGTAATGAACTTTTCTGCTTCCCTTGTCTTCATTGCGTCAATAAAATGAATGAAGCTTGGGTTAAAGATGGAATCGGGCTTTTACCTCAGATATGAGAACACGGTTTTCTAAAGTTCGACAATCATTTCAACATTTTCATTTTTTTTAAGGTGTTTACGTAGGTAGAAAGTGGACAAGATTGATATCCTTCGCATATTAGTAGTTGAACTGTGTATTTGGCTGAGAAAAGCACATTTTTGACTTAATTCCAAATGAAAAGAAGTTAATGTTGGCACGTGCTTTCAAACCTTTTTTCCTGACATTTCGTCTGGTAACAATGGAAGGCTCACGTGGAGAGTATGTGGCTCCAATGCTGGTTCAGAGGCTGTGCTCTATCCATTCAGTTTACCAAGCTTTGCCCTATTTAAAGTTCAAGTACAGCATGATTGACTCGCATTAATGTTTTTCAAAGAAATCTCAGTTAAATTTACTGCTCAGTTGACTTACCAGTGATTTCAGCGACGTTGGTCAAATTATTAGCGACATACGAGGCCAAATGAGCTCCCAGGCTTTGACCAATCAGATGAAGATTTGCTGTTGAACACCATTTCCCATTAATCAGCTTCCGTAAGAACCTGGGAATCACAGTTTCTTTATTGGTAGGCATCACCTGTTTGGTTTTTTGTTTAAAACAAGTTTTTTTTAGACGTTTCATTGTTTTCTCTGCTCTTGAAGAAGTAAATTCCTGATTCTCAGGCACTTTTGGGTGATTTTTTCCAGTCTTGTTTGGAGTTTGTTTCGTCCGAAATTATTATGAATATTCCTAGGAATGCAGAGGGCATAATCGAGACAAAGGAATAATATTCAATGGATAACGTCATCCAAAACATTTCATCATCTAATAGAGTCACAACATCAATCCCCCTTTTGAGATGAAAAGCCGAATTAAAGAAAGTTCCACATTGGCTCAAAACGTCCTGGTGGTTTCATCACTAGTCTAAGCACACAACCAGAGTTTGAAGACTGAGGTGTTTTTGTGGGAGTGCTTCAGCCAGCTAGAGCATTTTCAGATTTATGAGATGGTGGAATGCGATGTTGAGGAGAACTGAACCCTTTAAACGGTGAAGCGGCCCAGAATTTGGAGAATCACCAGTTAACAAACCTTGAAAGGTGTCTACAGGTGATTCTGCACTAAACTAAGAGTTTATCATCGTGTCTTCGGTTTTTGGGGTAAGCAACCAGGTGAAGCTGGCTCGAGTTGTAATCAGCTGGGTTTAGCACGACGGATCTTTATGCAGATTCCATGCTATCCCATCCGTACATGTAATATCACCGAGCGTAATAATATCACTCCAGATGGTTTGAAGTGGGGATTTCATATTCGAATTAGAATATAGAGAAGCGTAAAGTACAGTTTCTTACCCAGCTACGAGAGTGGCAACAACTCGCATGTTGGCTACTGCTTGAAAGTAATTTGGCGCTGCTGCCCCTTGGGCCCAATCCACCGTGAAGACATCCAGATCGTCCTGTAAATGGATTTTGGTTTATCATATTCAATAATGAACCTTTGTATTGGACCAAGAAAAACAAGTGAAACCCCCTCTCAAAAGCTGCTGTTTTATGCGTGTTGACATGTACATTTCAATAATCCAATAAAAGAAAAATCCGTCCTTCCTTGGTTATCCAAATAGGATGGCTAACTAATGCAGGAATGATAAAGCGTGATGTGATAATTTGCAGTGTTTTTCAACCGGACAGAGCATTGATGACCGAGACCGCTTTACTTTCATACCCATGTCTGGTGCAAAGTATTGGCTCTCTACAGACAGCTTTGCTTTCAGGAGCATCGTGACCACGAAGGAGGTCTGCTGATCATGATTTCAAGCTTAACATAAAGGGCTAACTTGGTGTTGTGTGCTATTGCAATTGCTGTTAGTTTCAATTGCCTTATGGATCTTCTGACCAAAGAGAGAAGTGCTTGCTTAAAATCAGCTATCCTGGTGAACTCGTTCTTTAGAGGCTGGCTACAGCCATTGGCGGTTTAATCTATGCAATTGTACTATCCATAACCCTATCTTCCAAGCTTCAATTCAGTTGAGGAAAACAAGAGGAATCATTCATTTTATTTACCTATCTCGTTTAACTGTCTGATGCAGCTGGAAAGTATTGGCTCCAAGCAGACAAGGTTTGCTGTGAGGAGCATCGTGACCATACAGAAACCGTTGTTTTGCTGATCATGCTTTCAAGCTTAATATAGAGGATTAATTCATAGCGAGACGGCTTTACTTTCATACCCATGTCTGGTGCAAAGTATTGGCTCTCTACAGACAGCTTTGCTTTCAGGAACATCGTGACCACAAAGAAACAGTTGGTCTGCTGATCATGATTTCAAGCTTAACATAAAGGGTTAACTTGGCGTTGTGTGCTATTGCAATTGCTGTGAGTTTCAATTGCCTTATGGATCTTCTGACCAAAGAGAGAAGTGCTTGCTTCAAATCAGCTATCCTGGTGGACGCGTTCTTTAGAGGCTGGCGACAGCCATTGGCGGTTGAATCTATGCAATTGTACCATCCATAACCCTATCTTCCAAGCTTCAATTCAGTTGAGGAAAACAAGAGGAATCATTCTTTTTATTTACCTATCTCGTGCAATCTGATGCAGCTGGAAAGTATTGGCTCCAAGCAGACAAGGTTTGCCGTGAGGAGCATCATGACCATAAAGAAACCGTTGTTTTGCTGATCATGTTTTCAAGCTTAATATAGAGGTCTTATTGAAATTGCTGTGTGTTTCAATTGCTGTATAGACATACTGACCAAAGAGAGAAGTGCTTGCTTCAAATCAGCTATCCTGGTGGATGCGTTCTTTAGATGCTGGCGACAGCCATTGGCGGTTGAATCTATGCAATTGTACTATCCGTAACCCTATCTTCCAAGCTTCAATTCAGTTGAGGAAAACAAGAGGAATCATTTATTTCATTTACCTATCTCGTTTAAGTGTCTGATGCAGATGGAAAGTATTGGCTCCAAGCAGACAAGGTTTTCTGTGAGGAGCATCATGACCATAAAGAAACCGTTGTTTTGCTGATCATGCTTTCAAGCTTAATATAGAGGTCTTATTGCACTGAAATTGCTGTTAGTTTCAATTGCCTTATGGATCTTCTGACCAAAGAGAGAAGTGCTTGCTTCAAAACAACCATCCTGGTGGACGCGTTCTTTAGTGGCTGGCGACAGACATTGGCGGTTGAATCTATGCAATTGTACCATCCATAACCCTATCTTCCAAGCTTCAATTCAGTTGAGGAAAACAAGAGGAATCATTCATTTTATTTACCTATCTCGTTTAACTGTCTGATGCAGCTGGAAATTATTGGCTCCAAGCAGACAAGATTGATCATGACCATGAAGAAACCGCTGTTCTGCTGATCGTGCTTTCAAGCTTAATATAGAGGATTAATTCAGAGCGAGACGGCTTTACTTTCATACCCATGTCTGGTGCAAAGTATTGGCTCTCTACAGACAGCTTTGCTTTCAGGAACATCGTGACCACAAAGAAACAGTTGTCTGCTGATCACGATTTCAAGCTTAACATAAAGGGTTAACTTGGGGTTGTGTGTTATTGCTGTTGCAATTGCTGTTAGTTTCAATTGCCTTATGGATCTTCTGACCAAAGAGAGAAGTGCTTGCTTCAAATCAGCTATCCTGCTGGACTCGTTCTTTAGTGGCTGGCGACAGCCATTGGCGGTTTAATCTATGCAATTGTACTATCCATAACCCTATCTTCCAAGCTTCAATTCAGTTGAGGAAAACAAGCGGAATCATTCATTTTATTTACCAATCTCGTTTAACTGTCTGATGCAGCTGGAAATTATTGGCTCCAAGCAGACAAGATTTGCTGTGAGGAGCATCATGACCATGAAGAAACCGCTGTTCTGCTGATCATGCTTTCAAGCTTAATATAGAGGATTAATTCAGCGTTATGTGTTATTGCAATCGCTTTATGGATATACTGACCAAAGACAGAAGCGCTTGCTCCAAATCAGCTATCCAGATGGAGGAGCTAGAACTCGCAAAACCATGGAAAATGACTGTGCAACCGCGCCTCGACTCAGCCGCCCATCGGCGGATGTAAGAGTTTCCGTAGCGATCAATTTCTTCGCCGGTCACTTCTATCCTGCTGGGGTGGTTCCTAAAGATAAGAAACAACATGCAGGAGAAGTCTTTCAATGGTGTTAATCTCTTTCGTTCAATGGTGTTAATAGAGGTACTAGAACACGATTTGTTGTTGATCATTGCACAAAACAGTTCATCGTATTGAAGAGTGGAGATTTAGGACTACCATGACGTTTTTCATGTTCAATTTGATTTTGGAAAATGCTGTTATTCTTACCTGCTTCGGTGATACAAGCGTAGCTGCATGTAGGATGGTGGCTTAGGCACATAGCCCCACAACCCGTCCCAAGGGCTTTCAATGTTGAGACACCCGACTTCGTCATAGCAAATTTCTCGCTTTGTCCAATCTAAACAAGGCAAAACATGGTAGATTACAAAAAAAAAATAGGATTGGCGTTGAGGGTTTTCAGTGTGCTAAATCCAAATTTGAAACCCGTTGTTCGCTATGAGGTCTGGTTTTAGAAATATAATTATTCTTCTCTTCTTTCCTTCAATAATAGAAATGAAGCTTCTGTTAAAGATGGGATTGGGCAGTCTTGCTGGGCAGATTTGAATTTTAACTTGAAAAACACAATTTTCTGAAGTTTGAAAATAATTTCAAAGTCACCTTTTTACTATCATTATTCAGGGAGCGGCAAAAAGATCTGACGGTTTTAAAATGTAAATAACTCAACCGTTTTAAGTGATACAAAATGTTTTATTGCATATTACAGATTGGTATTTATGAACATTTATAAAAATAACAACAAAAATGTTGATTTGATCTATTTAAGATTTGAAGATGACGTCTTTCAAATGATGTCCATCTTGGGCCATGCATTATTCCAATCTTGCGCTGAAAACACTTTTTTCAAACACTTTTCCTAACATTGCAGCAGGAAGGTTGGCTACTTCTTGGCGTATGGCTTCTTTCAAGTCATCCAATGTGCGGGGTTTGTTTGTGTATACCCTTGATTTCAGCAGTCCCCACAAGAAAAAATCACAAATGCTGAGATCCGGGGAGCGAGCTGGCCACGCAATGTCCCCGAAACGCGAGATGACTCGACCACGGAACTTGCTCCTTAAGAAGTTCATTACCTCATCGGCTGTGTGGGCAGTTGCCCCATCCTGCTGGAACCAAATTCTGCTGCGGTTTAAGCGATTTCTGCGAAGTTCGGGGATTAGGAAGTTTTTCAACATGGCCAGCTCGCTCCCCGGATCTCAGCATTTGTGATTTTTTCTTGTGGGGACTGCTGAAATCAAGGGTATACACAAACAAACCCCGCACATTGGATGACTCGAAAGAAGCCATACGCCAAGAAGTAGCCAACCTTCCTGCTGCAATGTTAGGAAAAGTGTTTGAAAAAAGTGTTTTCAGCGCAAGATTGGAATAATGCATGGCCCAAGATGGACATCATTTGAAAGACGTCATCTTCAAATCTTAAATAGATCAAATCAACATTTTTGTTGTTATTTTTATAAATGTTCATAAATACCAATCTGTAATATGCAATAAAACATTTTGTATCACTTAAAACGGTTGAGTTATTTACATTTTAAAACCGTCAGATCTTTTTGCCGCTCCCTGTAGTATTATTTTTACTATATTTATAGTATTTTTATTATCATCTCAAAGTCAGTTGAAATTCTTTAAAAGGTAGGATTGAGTCGTTTGTTTCACAATTTGAAACCGAGAAAGTGGACAAGATTGATCTCTTGTATTCATTGATAGTTGAAATTTGTATTTGGCTAAGAAAAGCACAGTTTTGTCTCACGTTCCATTCGTGGTTGTCCCTTACGGTCTTGGTGCACCCCCTGGGTTTCAGGGCTGGAGCCGCCACTGCTAAATTGGATTAGCACTACTTTGACATTTAAAAATAAAACCGATGATAAATTAATTAGTTAATAGTGGGTGTGGGTAGTGGAGTGACCACATTCATTCCGAATCTCTTAATTTGGAGCGTTACATCTGTTTATTCCTGTCAGAGACGTTTCGTCCCGCAGCGGGGACTTCCTCAGTCTAACTATGTATAACTACTAGCATACTTGAGGCATTGACATGGTGGTGGCACCACACATATCTTGTTGTTTGTTACTTTTAGCTCTGTAGTTGTCGTTAAACTTTTCACTCATCCCTGTCCATGTACTCAAGTTGGTCATACTCTCTATTGCTCATTGTTTGATCTCAACTGCGTCAATTAGTTAAACAACTTTGTTCTGTTTTAAAAATCAACAAGGGGAGAGGAACTGCAGCATAAATTAAAAATTACTGAATCAGTAATTGACTAATTGACGCAGTTGAGATCAAACAACTGAGCAATAGAGAGTATGACCAACTTGAGTACATGGACAGGGAGGAGTGAAAAGTTTAACGACAACTACAGAGCTAAAAGTAACAAACAACAAGATATGTGTGGTGCCACCACCATGTCAATGCCTCAAGTATGCTAGTAGTTATACATAGTTAGACTGAGGAAGTCCCCGCTGCGGGACTCTGACAAGAATAAACAGATGTAACGCTCCAAATTAAGAGATTCGGAATAAATTAGTTAAGTAGTAAATTGGATTAGCACTACTTTGACATTTAAAAATAAAACCGATGATAAATTAATTAGTTAAGTAGTAAAGAACACACTTGCTTCTGCAGTTGATGACGCTCTAAGCAGAACTGCAATGATGGCAGGTATGATCAGCATGATGGTCGGTAATGCGGCGACTGGACAACTTCAATGGATGCTGATTGTTTCACTGGTCCAGGTGGCAAGTTTGAAGAACAACATTCTTAGAAAATAGGTCTACTCTCTGGGAAATTAATTCTTTCTGTGATGTCGACTTGTGTCAACGAGATCGAGAATACAATTTACATACATTACCCCGATTTCTTAAGAATCGCAACTTGTGATGCGTCAGCGTCAGCCTTCAACTGATATTTTCGAAGGTAAGGTAATCAGTTGGGTAGGTAATGGGAAACAATTAATCGCCCTTGCACTTTTATTTTATTTTCGCGAATGGCAAGGTGAGAAATGTTTTGGCAACATATTTGATTTTTAAGTACTTACGACCTTTTGGTTTATTATTCAATAATAAACCATTGTAATCGCTCTGGAAAAAAAGTTCTAACCCCCCCCCCTGAAAATTTCATGGTTTACGTTTCAAAGGGTGTAGAATCCGAATCTGCAATAAAAAATTTTCCGTCCGTCCGCCGTACGCACGATATATTTCCGAAACGGCTGGACAAAAAATCTGAAATTTTCAGGAAAAATCCATCTTGGTCCGACGACGCCCCAATCTTGAGCCAGCTCCCTCACTCAATTTAAAGTGCCCTTTAAGGGCTGTAAAAGTTTTGTAAAATCCCTGAAAACCTCAAAACTAGTCGAATCGGCCTAAATATTTTCCTATTTGAAGAACATACCATTTTAGGACCAAGTTGTTTTATAATAATTGTCTAACAAGATTACATAGGCAATTATATTAATTTACTACTAAATTAATGTGTTATGTAGTATTACATTAAATCAAACAACAAAACGCATGTGAGATGTAAGGCACCAGCACTTTGACTTTGAGCACTAGCGTTGTGTACTGGCGTCGACATTTGCGTTTTTTCTTGTTGTGATTATTGTTTACAGTTTCCCAAGTTGTAGTAAGAGTGCAATTAAACCATGATAGCGAGAATTAAACTTTCTAGTTCATAGTGAATGTATGGATACAGGATCTATATGGTAACCGAAAAAGATTTGTATACTTAAGTAGGTAGGTAAAAATAAGGTTCTTCAAGAAAAACAAATAGTTCGTGACAGTTTACAAAAAGAAGAACAAAACACAAATGTACATGGCATGATATGGCACATACTATCGAAAACAGAAATAAGAAGAGCATATAAGTTTGGTTCAAGAGCCTGGTGGAACATATTTTGGTCACTTGACCCCACGAAACGGCACTGGTAGCTGGATTGGGTTCGTAATTTTAGGCAAATTCGGGGCTTTTGCGCGAACTATAAACAACACACCAGGGTGATATCTTTTTTCGTAACTTAAATACTTTGTTCTTTAATTTAATCACTAATGAAAGGTTCGGAAAAACCAACATGTTAAACAAATTGGAAAATTTCGTTTTTTGACATTTTTAAAGAACTTTAGGCCTAAATATTAATTATTCTCAAAATTATTTTGGACTGATCAGTTTCCATTTTTCAACTACCTTTGGCTACATCGATTTAAATTTGGATTTGGGGAAAAAATAACGCAATACGAGTGCAAAAGGAATTGATAAATTATAGTATGTTTTTACTGGGGGGGGGGGGGGTATTAGGTTCAATTGGCGCTGCAAATTCTTTCACTGAATTGGCTTGCGTTCATGATTTGATTTCTACTAAGCTTCGGAGTGTGCGTGTTTCACAGGATAGGCGATTATTGGACGATTATTGAATTGTTGTGCGCCGGGTCGTCTAAGAACCAGATTGTACTCGTGTTAATAATTTGAATGATAAATTCATATATTTCTCCCCAGCATATATTGGAAATTCCGTTTTTAAAGACTACTGCAGCACAAAATCACTATAGATTTGTTGCTATCAAACAATTTAATATTTTTTCCAAGTATGGTTAAATTCCAACTACTCAACTATCCTAAAAAAATTAATAATGTTCTAAAGAAACATCTTATTAATGCACGACCATAGTGTCGTTTAATTGAGCGAAATGTGCTCATAATTTTTTCAATTCAGCAACGAAGTTTTTCTTTCTCTTCTTTTATTCCTAGAAAATTGGTAAGCATTATTATTTTTTTGGAGATTAATCAGTAGGAACGCTGTTGGTAAAATTGTTTTGTTGATGGAGGAATGGTATCGGAGCCTATCTGGAGCGCTCATACGATGCTTTTCCACTAGAGGAAAAGTTTTCATTTCGAGTTGAAATGAAATGAAATGAATATTTATTCCGAAAAAGAAATTACAACCACCACGAGCATTTTTGTACATAATGGAACGTACCCCTCACCATAGGACAGGTCCTGTGCGGTGAGGGGGAGTTGAAAGAGCTTATCTAAAATATAAATACAGTTTGAAATACAGGTTAGATAAAATTAATAATACGAAATTAAAGAGGAAAAAACTTCTTACAGTGATTTGACGCAGTAAATTAATAATGTGACAAGATCAAAAAGGAATTGAGAACAATTAACAGAGAATTGAAACAAAGCGATTGAACAGAGAGATTGAATTAACAGAGATTTTAACAGACGTGCATACTTGTCAATAGAGTTCGACAGTTCTCTAACCATTCCGAAATTAACCAAGTAAAAATCTTCTTTTTATATACATTTCGTGAAAAATAATGTGGATTCTTTAATTGTTCTGGTAGATGGCGGATTAAGTATGGCATGCTATAGTAAATATGTTTTGCGGTACTCCACAGCCGAGTTTTAGGTGCAGATACTACGGCTTGAGAAGTTAGGCGGAAATTGTATTGTGCTGTACTTATAGGGATATCAAAAAATTCAGGATGCTTATGGAAAAAAATAAGAGATGACTTGATGTAAAGCTGGTCAACCGAGAATACTCGGGCACAATCATACAGATCGACAGAGGGAAATCTGCGCGGTTTTCTAGCTATGACTTTTAGAATCGATTTCTGCAAAATGTTGAGAGGATTAAGAACCGTTGAAGTGGCTCCTCCCCATGCAACTATACCGAAACTAACAACGCTCTGCACTAGGGCCTTATACACTACAATCAAATTTTCCTTCGGAAGACAGCCGCCGAGTCTGAGGAACAGGTGAATAAATTTAAGAAGCTTTTGGACGAGGGCTGAGATGTGACACTCCCATTTCAGATCTTCGTCGATAATTATCCCGAGGTATCTTGTAGAGGTGACACGTTCCAACGCCGGACAGGAGCAGGTATAGCAGTAGTACATCATCTCGACACCGCAGGAGTGCAATTTAATTGGCGCACTTGTTGACTTTTTGGTGGGAGATCTGGAGAAGAGCAAATACTTAGTCTTATTAATATTCAGGCTCAATGTGTTCACATACATCCATCTGTAGATTAGATTCACATCACTGTTTGCGACTTCAAAAACCTCTTGCCACGAGTCGCCCTCGCACAGTTGTATTGCTTGTCCTTTGTACATAGTAAAAATGTATTTTTTCATTTCATTTCATTTCAAACGACTTTGCAGTTTGTTACGATCTAAGGACTCAGTTCAATGTAGGTAACTAAGTGACGTTTGGATCGGGGTCATCGAAAGAAAAAGTTGATGGGGGGATGAAAGTGTTATTTTACCCCGGCGAACACCACTTAAGGGCGGCTGTATCGCGGCGGGGGAGCCAAAACCGGCTCGGGCCCGTGAAAAGAGAAAACTTGTCAATTCCGACGATCCGAAATGTTTATGTGAAAAATTACGACGAACGAGAGTTGTGGGCGACGCTTTGAATAATTTCCCGGTCCCCACGATTGTAGTTAGTTATGAACAGACTTAGGATCGATAGGACATTTAAAAAAAAAAAAATATTGTTAACTTTTATACGAGGGCCATCGAGAAAGTAAGGTTACAACTGCTCCTAAAAATCGAAAAATGCATATTGCTTCCGAGTCTACCAAAGTAGCGGAAGCATTGTTTTCACTTTCGGAATGTGAAAATTTTTTTGTCTCCAAAATCAAAAACTCCACTCGCATTTTGCGTTTTAGACCTTATGCCTATCTAGGATATTTAGGGTGAGTTGCTTTTGCAGACCTAGATATCAATCTACCATTCAAATTGTATGGGTGCAGGTTATGATGACTTCATGCATGCGCGTTGTGGTAGATTTGATGGCATCTCCCACTTAGGGTATGTCCAGGTCACGGTGGGTTACATCACTCAGGACGAACCAAGGGGCATCAGTAATAAGGCGAAGCACACGATTTTGTTATGTCTGGATCCGTTTGATTTGCGTTTGGCATCCCAGTCCCCATCAGAGCATCCATACTGCCGTATAGGTCGGATGATTGTTAAATAAATTAAGCGTTTGTTGTTCGTTGATAACGGTGAAGTACGGGAGAGTAGCCCCTTTAAAAGGTTGGCCCTTGTACGTACCCTCTTGACAAGATCGCTGATATGGAAATCGTAGGCGAGGCGCTGTTGCGAGCGGATTCCCAAGTATCGAACTATGTGGGTTTCGGGTATTTGTTTGTCGTTTATGGTGAGTGGGCTCGTTTGGTAGCCTCTTTGAAGCGTGAATGTGGTGGTACACGACTTGCTGGTGTTCATTGGAATCCGCCACTGTTTAACCCATTGTGCGATTTCGTTGAGGTGTTGTTGTAGGTTGGTACATGCAGCTATTCCTGCTGAGTCGCGACAGAATACGGCTTGGTAAACATATATACGGCAAATATAGCCAAAGTAGTGTTTTGAACCGTTGGCATGTCAGATACGTATGTAGATGGTTTAGCAGATAAAGAGATTGAAGGCTCCCTATACCTATTTGCAGATGACACTGCTGTTTTGTGCCAGGCAGATTCATGGAATGAAGCATTCAACAGGGCCAATCGTACCATGAATTCACTGTACAAGTCGCTCTCAAATCATTCACTCAGCCTGAACATCGGGAAAACAAAATACCTGTTTTTTAGCCGTTTCAGGGACAGGTATAAAGTTGAGAACCATGTGACAATCCACTCTTGTTCAAGTGATCAGGCTCCTGAATGTGATTGCCTCAAACTTGAAAGGTCGAGAAATGAGAGACATCGTGAGGTAACTCTTGACGACAATTTGAGGTGGGTGTTGGATACCAGAAGCGGGGCTTAAAAGCTGAAGACCAATTACTTCTGGCACAAACTTATATTAGTGAAAAGGAAAAGATAAAATGAAATGAAGGAATTCTTAATGAAAAGAAAAGGAAAGTTCTGACCGTATGAGCTGGCAGTATGCGCAAATGCTGATTGTGAAGCTGAAGAGTGGTGAGGAATGAAGAAGAGCGTGTGAGCGACGAAAATCCAAGAAAGGCGTCGCAGACGCGTTGCTGCTGAAGAAAGGGAGATGGTCCTGTGGGCTGCTCAGGCAGAAATGGGATGCTGACGACCCAGTGGGATGCTGATGACCCAAAGCTAAGCACTTCAAATGTCTATTTGAAGAAGAGCATGTGGCAAGAGAAAAATGGCGGAGGCACACATGCAGCAGAGAATTTAGGATACAGAATGAGGAGAAAGTCGTGATCACTGCACAGAGGGGGCAATCCAGAGGGGAAACTTCACGGAGGGGGCACTACACAGAGGGGAAACTTCAAAGTGCCCAGTGCACAGCTCATAATAATTGGATTAAGATAATATCCTACCAACAAATAAGAAACGGAACAGAAAGAAGAATAAAATAAATGAAAACAAACTGGCGTGAACAGTGGGAGGATCAGGTGATTGGTCTGGTGAAGAGGCTGAGAAGATTTATCCACCTTTTCCACACTCTTAGGCCTAGTTTACCCTTCAAGCAGCTAAAATTGATTTATCAAACTCATGTGCAAAGTGTGCTGAGTTTTGGTATATTAGTCTGGGGATCTGCCGCTGACACAATCCTCTACCCTCTGCGCGTCATGCAGAAATGGATTTTAAAATTGATCCTGCGCAAACACCATCGTTACTCTACACATGACCTCTTCAAAGAAGCAACTGTTTTCTCCGTCGACCAAATCCACATAAAGTCCGTGTTGATGTTTTTCCATAAGCATCCTGGTTATTTTTGCATCCCCCAGCAGCAACAAGAGTACATGGTTCGTACATCCACTCGATCTGTAGTTCCTGACTTCTCTTCATTAGTACAAATAGACATGTATACTTCAGTCTTCCAATCCTCCTCCGTCACACCCCACCTGATATGCGGCTGCCAGGGAACTTCACGCGTTACACGTTTAACAAACGCATCTTCTCCTGGTTGATAAAAGACTAGACTACCAAAAACTTTTTACCAGTATTTATAGAGGTTTAAATACGATCAATAAATAATTAATGAGGCAAACTCCCACTCAACACGAACTTACTACAACGAGTGCGATAGTTCCGTTTTGGTTTATTATTCAATAATAAACCATTGTAATCGCTCTGGAAAAAAAATGCTAACCCCCCTGAAAATTTCATGGTTTACGTTTCAAAGTATGTAGAAACCGAGTCTGCAATAAAAAATTTTCCGTCCGTACGCCGTACGCACGATATCTCCGAAACGGCTGGAGCAAAAAATCTGAAATTTTCAGGAAAAATCCATCTTGGTCCGACGACGCCCCAATTCTTGAGCCAGCTCCCTCACTCAATTTAAAGTGCCCTTTAAGGGCTGTAAAAGTTTTGTGAAATCCCTGAAAACCTCAAAACTAGTCGAATCGGCCTAAATATTTTCCTATTTGAAGAACATACCATGAGGAATCGAATGAGCTTTTAATCCGTAGGTCAAACCATTCCCGATGTATGGCCCGATTTATGGTGCCAACATTTGCGTTGGTTTATTATTCAATAATAAACCATTGTAATCGCTCTCGAAAAAAAAGTCTAACCCCCTGAAAATTTCATGGTTTACGTTTCAAAGGGTATTCTGCAATAAAATTTTCACGCCGTACCACGCCGTACGATTTCTCCCAAACGGCTGGAAAAAAATCTGAATTTTCAGGAAAAATCCATGTTGGTCCGACGACGCCCCAATTCTTGAGCCAGCTCTCTCATCAATTTAAAATCCCTAAAAACCTCAAAAAACATCAAGGTCAAACCAGGTCTGTAGGTCAAACCTTTAAGTGGCCCGATGTAAAAAATCATGCAAATATGGAGCGCAGTGCCAATAACTAAGCTCAAAACTAGTCGTATTATTTTTCTATTTGAAGAACATACCATTAGGAATCGAATGAGCCCTTCCATCCGTAGGTCAAACCATTATTTGGATTGATCAGCTTATGATGTTTGGCCCGATTTATGGTGCCAAAATTCGCGTTTTTTGGGTTATTATTTTTTTTTTTTTTGTAACCTAGTGATGCCGATAGCGTCGAGCTGTAGTGAATGTGGATACTGGCGTGATAGCCGATGTGAATACCTGTAGTGTAGTTAGTAGCCGATACACGGGTTGAAGCATTCTGATAATATATAGGTAAATATTATTCAATATTATTACTGGGGTTTATTATTCAATATTATTACTGGGGTAAATAAGTATTCTTTCACTGGGGTTTATTATTCAATTGGCTTGCGTTCGTGATTTGAATCTGTACTAAGCTTCGGAGTGTGCGTGTTTTACAGGTGATAGAGCGATTATCGAATTTCAGGAGATATGCATAGACCACGAAAATCGGTTCTCATCCAAAACACCTATTTGGATTGATCAGTTGATGATATTTGTGTGCCCCCTCTACATCTGTCTACCTTTGGCTACATCGTTTAAATTTGGATTTGATTGAGGTTGAATAAAAAAACGCTGCAAATTCATCCACTGGGGTTTATTATTCAATTGGCTTGCGTTCATGATTTGAATTTCTACTAAGCTTTGGAGTCTGCGTGTTTCACAGGATAGGGCGATTATTGAATTTCAGGAGGCACACAAATATGATCAACTGATCAATCCAAATAGGTATTTTGGTCGAGAACAGATTCACGTGCTCCATGTATATCTCCTGAAATTCAATAATCGCCCTATCCTGTGAAACACGCACACTTCAAAGCTTAGTAGAAATTCAAATCATGAACGCAAGCCGATTGAATAATAAACCCCAGTGAATGAATTTGCAGCGTTTTTTATTCATTACTACTTTTTCTCGTATTTGCCAAATTATTTAAATGTGTATTCTGTTTGTATTTAGGAGGAATTTTCATTTAATTTCAATATCAGATCCCACACGTAAGAAGGAATTGCGGACAGACAGACAGACCGACAGACACGGATCCAAATTTGTTCAGTAGCCTATGAAAATGCGAGGGGAAATTTTGAATTCTGACTACAAAAATTTTTTGGGTTCCCGAAAGTGAACACAAGGCTTTGCAGAATCGGAATCAAAATTGGTTTACGAAATTTTGGCTTGAAAATCCAACATCGATCAGGGAAAGGCCAGTGTTAGAATAACCCCAAGGAGATGCTTGATGGGTCCTGGGCTGAATGGTTGACGTTGGGGAATGCGGGGCGGGGTAAGTGATAAAAACCAGCGGCGCTGGGCCGATCCCCTCTATTTCGCCACCGCACGGCCTCCGACTACCATCATGCACTCTTACATCTTATGGGAGCTGGGTAAGGCCGGCATTTCATTTTATTACGAATACAAGGTGCCAATTAATGAACGAACCACCCTTTATATTCCCGTTTTTGTCGAGCTTTCAAAAAACTTGTTGAGGTAAACCCCCCCTTATTCTTCGGCAAGATATTCAAATATCACTTGTTCCGCGTGAAATACTTACCATAATTTATGCCGACTTCCAACTCTCAGAATAAGATAATTGTTCACCTGATCACTGAAGAAGGTTTCAAAATCCAATTTTTACATTTTTCAACCAGACCCCGAAAATTAATTCCCGTAACAATCTGAAAGCAGGCGTCCAAAATAAAACAACGGACGCAAAATAAACTAATTTCGATTATTCTGCAAAAATTAAGTCGAACAAGAAAAGTGTAGCATCTTGTGAAAAAAACGCAGCAAATTCCTTTACTGGGGTTTATTATTCAATTGGCTTGCGTGTGCGGCTAAGCTTTGGAGTGTGCGTGTTTCACAGGTGATAGAGCGATTATTGAATTTCAGGGGGCACACAATGATCAACTGATCAATCCAAATAGGTATTTTGGTCGAGAACAGATTTACGTGCTCTATGCATATCTCTGAAATTCAATAATCGCTCTATCACCTGTGAAACAAGCACAATCCGAAGCTTAGTAGAAATTCAAATCATGAACGCAAGACAATTGAATAATGAACCCCAGTGAAAGAATTTCCAGCTTTTTTTATGGTTATCAGAATACTACAAACCGTGTATCGGCTATAAACCCTTTTAGGAGTTCACTCCAGTATCTACATTCACTACATCACTAAGTTACTGCAATCAAAACAAAAACAATAATAAACCAAAATAACGCAAATGTTGGCTCCATAAATCGGGAATGGTTTGACCTACGGACCTGGGGAAGGGCTCATTTGATTCCTCGTGAAAAGTTCTTCACAAAGAGTCCAAATTTAGGCCGCCTTGACTTTTTTTGAGGTTTTTAGGGATTTTACAAAACTTTGACAACCCTTAAAGGGCACTTTAAATTAAGTGAGAGAGCTGGCGAAAGAATTGGGGCGTTGCCGGACCAATATTGATTTTTCCTGAAAATTTCAGCTTTTTGCTTCAGCCGTTTGGGAGAAATCGTGCTTGCGGACGGACGTAAAAATTTTTATTCCAGATTCGGATTCTACACCCTTTGAAACGTAAACAATGAAATTTTCAGGGGGAGTTAGAATTGTTTTTTTCAAGAGCGATTACAATGGTTTATTATTGAATAATAAACCAACAATGAAAATTCATGTGCCACACTTTACAGTTCACCATAATCCTTTATTTGACCATTTTGGGGTTGCGCAACTTTGCGTGCTCGCTGAACCGGTTGCGCGCAATAAACAAAATTGGTTGAGGGGTCGAATTCACATGAAATTTTGGGTAGAATCCGAATCTGCAATTCAAAATTTTGCTTTCCCATTTGAAATAAGAAAATTAGAGCGTTTTGGTCATTTGCGCGCATGCGCGACGCGCGAAAATGGGATATATTATTTCCTTGCTGAAAAATAAGAGGGGTTTACTTGAACAAGTTTTTTTATAGCTCCACAAATAACGGAAATAGAAAAGGTGGTTCGTTCATTAACTGACACCCTGCACATCGTGATTTAATGTAGGAATTTCACGGATAAAAAACTATTGCTGTCACGAAATTATTTGATTATTTTTCATTTAGCGTACACCAGGAAAATGTATAGAGAACAATGTGGGTGAATTAGCGCATATCAACATTAACGGTACTTCCCTACTCCTTGAATATTAATAAATTAATATTCTATTCTATTCTATTCCTTGTTATTGGCGCATGAACTCTGCGGACTAAATTAGCGGGGCAACAAGTTTTGGAAATTGATCTATGAATGATGATGAATCCATCCCGGGTTTGACCGTCAATGTTCAGGTGCTCGGGTAGGCAATGACCCGCACGACCTGGCGGTCATGATGGTAGGGTTTACTTTTGCGCCGTCCTTACGAGAAGTTGCAACGCTATCTCAAGCTAGTGCCTACCCGTTCTTACGTTGATCATTTCGCTTTGTGACAATAAAATGTATTGTGAGCATTCAATAAAAATATTTGTATTAATGAAGAGTGATAAAATCATATCAAGCGCAAGTTGAACGATCAATTTTATTAATGAAATCCAATCTAATTTTAAATCTTGCGAGGTAGCCACTTTTATTTATTACAAGAGCGTCATATTTTGAAGCTCGTTCCCTTCGTGCGTCATTCAAAAAAGGAAAATTTTATATTCCGGTACCGGGAATCGAACCCGAGCCTCCTGGGTGAGAGCCAGGTATCCTAGCCACTAGACCATACCGGACTGGTGCTGGCATATCAATCTTAAGGGTGAACTCAAAGGGTTAAAATATAAAAAAATGTAAACCTAGAAGTTTACTTTTTTTCTTAAATAAATATATAACTTTATTGCTTAGTAACATTTCAGTTGTAATCACATGGTGTAGGTTGTCACATGGCACATGAGAAGGAGTTTTAAGCCCAGTGGCTTTCTCCCGAACTAACCTAATTAATTCAAAATTCTTTGGTGAGGACCTTCCTTTAGTTACGCTATTCTTTAGGGAGACAAATTTGGTCCGTAGTTTCTTTAAAACTGTTTACTCGTTGGAGCTTTCTACAATCTTCCAATTGTCATCCAGCAACCAGATGGTCCAGTTGATCACAGTTAATTAACCTAATTAATCACAGTTTATTAGTTGCAAGTTGGTACACGGGGAGATGAGAGTTGGTCCGTTTTAGTCTGCGATTTGGGCGGTCCGGAGGGTGTTGACGCAGGTATGTCCTCTAAAAGTGGATTGTGGCGGCTGAGGAGCCTGCGATGGAAGGTAGCGTACGATGCTTGGAGGAAGTCGTTTACGGAGGGCGTGTCCAGGTCCTGGTGCAAATTTGAATTCCTGACAAACCAGGGAGCCCCAGTGATCACCCTCAAGACCCGATTTTGGAAGGTCTGCAGTCTCTTCACTTGGGAATCAGATGCTCCACCCCAGATTTGACTTCCGTACTGCCAGATTGGTCTGATTCAGAGCAGATAAATCAGTCTTTTAGTGGCAAGAGTAAGTGGGGATTGATCTCTGAGAAGAGGCTTCAGCTAGAAGACGGTTGCAGCATCTTTTAAGCACTGCTGTGATGTGCTCGCTGTAAGTTAGGCGTTTGTCAAGCACCACTCCTAAGTACCTACCGGTCCGATGTTTCTGAGGGAATGGCGTCATCACCGATTTTCAACTCTGGTTCTTCGTAGATGTGGAGGTATGTGAAGACTACAGAGCATGACTTCTGAGGGTGGGCCGTGCGATGGTAGATCAAATTAATTCAGAAGTTACTTGAAAACTTTAGAATTGAAACAGATACAGAATCTATGATTAGCTGGGTACTTCAAAAAACAACGAGAATAGCGCTCGTTGAATTCTCTTCTTGAATACAGGAATTGGATTCTCCTATACTGCGTGCCTTTTTTTCAGTAGACAGGCAAGGAAATTCTAAGATCCTATGGTGGAAATCGGATCTCATAAGATATCCAGAAGAGACAAAACTCACCTAAAACACACCTTCCTTTCTTAAGTTGCAACCCACATGGCCTACAACTGTTTAACGAATTACTTCAGGCTAAGTCCTTGGGATGTATTTAGTTCTCTAGGTCCATAGATAGCCCCCTCTTTCTCTGCAGGATGCCTTTGACGTAGCCAACGACAGAGGTCCAATGCTCCTCTTTTTCAAGCATTTCGGCAACAGTATTCTCCAGTGTCACGTCCTCAAATGACATTTCCAGGTCATCCTGCAAATATTTTATTTGTGTTTCCCACTGCTTGCACACGAGGAATGTGTGAAACACATCGTCATCTCTTCCATCACAGTTCGGACAAGTTGGATCGTCTACTTTACCCTCTGGAGTAAAATAGTCCGTGTCCAAAGAGAAACTGTGTTAAACATGTGGCATCAACCGTGCTGTCCACCTCCCTCTTTGCTCGTCGGTCCACATTTCCTACCACCTTGCCATGGTGTGCTCCCTCTCTTCTTTGATAATGCGGGTTCTTGCTCCCTCTTCCCGTCGGTCAAAAGCTCGTTTTCCTTCTGTAGCCAAAAGTTGAATTGGAACTGTTGAGTAGGCACACGCAATCCTTAACGCTCCTCTTCATTGGACTGCAACTATTCTTTTACGGTAGGCTATGCTGAAGGTGCCTGCTCACACCTCCGCACCATACAAGAGAATAGATTGGACCACGCTATCATCAGACGACGTTTGCACACTTACTTGCCACAAGGATTACGTAATTACTGAAAAACTCAAGACCCTAGAATGTTACAAAACATAAATGTCCTCTTTGGGTGGGAAAACGTATCCTTGCAAGTAGTGACATGTCTCTTCTAGTTCAAGAAGGAACTAGATCTGTACACTCCTATACGCCAGTGTGTTCCGAGAGAGGATGTACTTATTTAAATTTCGTAAAACTTGGATTTGAACGATTACACGACCAACTCTTGCAAATAATAAGGTAACTATGTATCTGTTTTGCTTTTATTATTTTATATGAGTAGGTACTAACATAAATGCCGTCAAACGTCAAAACAGCACCGGCGGCGCAACAAAAGATTGTTCCACACTATTTAAGACGATTTTAGGTCATCCCTTAATTTTGCCTCAACAGGGCATTAACCTGAGGGACCTACCACAGGCTAGAAATAGATTCTACAACTCATTTCTGACAAAAATTGCCACTAGGACTTTTTTAACGAGGCTTCGTTTTCGAGTTAATATTTCAATTTAGCGATTTCTTCGTGTTTACGATCTTAATTTACTAAAACGGCCATAACTACCTTGTATACTTGAGAAAATTCAATTTTAATTATACCGTTGGAAAGAGTGTTACATTTCCTATCTACTTAATACATCAAAAAATATCTCAGGTTGGTTCAATACGTGAAAAATCAATCGGAAAAGTGAATTTTGTCAAAACAACGATTTAACCAATCATGATTATACGATATTGTAATTATTGCAATTATTACGGTGTTTCTCGAATTATTTGGACATTATGAACATTATAAAACTGAAAGTTTTCAAGAAGTTTCTGAGTTCACTCTTTAGGTTGGCTTTCGCCGAAAAATTCATCTGACAAAATTTTATTTGGTATTAGAAAAATAGGATATTTTACGGTCTTTCCAAAGATTTCTTCAAATTTGAGATTACTGTGGAAACGAGGGAACTACATATGTCCGTTCTTCCATCACAGGAAAAATACGTCAAGTCGTGAATAACCCTGAATACAAATTTTTAAGATGCATTTTTTGTTGTAAATTTGTTGTAGCGTCCCTTGTAGGAATGGGACCTGTTTTGAACACATTCTGTATAAACCGGAATCACTATGCAAGGAGTTTATTCACATTGCTCTCCATTCTAAAGTGTGTTTCTATGATATGTTTCAGTGCTGGTGGGTGCGATTATGGTCACATGCGGGGAGGAATCCAAACAGCGAAGAGACGAATGCGAGGTGATTTGTTCTAGGGGTTTTTTAAGATATGTTAAATGTTTACACTACTGGCAAGAAGTATAGGTATACTTAGTACGCTTATTAAAAACGCTGCGAATTCTTTCACTGGGGTTTATTATTCAATTGGCTTGCGTTCATGATTTGAATTTATACTAAGCTTTGGAGTGTGCGTGTTTCAGGATAGAGCGATTATTGAATTTCAGGAGATATGCATGGAGCACGTAAATCTGTTCTCAACCAAAATACCTATTTGGGTTGATCAGTTGATCATATTTGCGTGCCTCCTGAAATTCAATAATCGCTCTATCCTGTGAAACACGCACACTCCAGAGCTTAGTAGAAATTCAAATCATGAACACAAGCCAATTGAATAATAAACCCCAGGGAAAGAATTTGCAGCGTTTTTTATTGAACCTCAATACTCCCCCACAATAAAAACATCTATAATTTATCAAGTCCTTTAGCACTCGTATTGCGTTAAAACTTCCCCAAATCCAAATTTAAACGATGTAGCCAAAGGCAGACTGATGTAGAGGAGGCACACAAATATGATCAACTGATCAATCCAAATAGGTATATTGGTTGAGAACAGATTTACGTGCTCTATGCATATCTCCTGAAATTCAATAATCGCTCTATCACCTGTGAAACACGCACACTCCGAAGCTTAGTACAGATTCAAATCATGAACGCAAGCCAATTGAGTAATAAACCCCAGTAATAATATTGAATAATGTTTACCTATATATTATCATATACCTATATATTCATCTTATATTAAAATAAAAAGAACTTTTATATTAGGTGAACATGGGAGAATATGAAAAAATATCATTAGAATTAAAAATACCAAGTGGACATAACTTACTGAATGGAAGTAAAATGTCTTGAATCACTTTAAAAAAAATCACATTTAATTATATTTACAGTTTATGGAAGTAACATGTCTTGAATCACTTCAAGGCCATCAATATAGGCCTATTTCAAATTATGTTTTCTTTATTTGACCCTGTTTCAAGATTATGACTTATCGCACATCGTATAAATACGATTAGTAGTAATTCGAGCAGTTTCTCAGATTCAGCAGGAAAGTTAAACGTGACTTACAAAAAACCTGTTTTTTTATTGTCACAGATGCAAATAGGAACTATTAAATGTCATTCATTTCAGGTGAGATCTCACTAAAACTTGGGAAAAATTTTAATATAATAATTAGGACTGAACTATTTTGAAAAGCTCAGTCTTGAAATATTGACTTAGGTAGAATGAACATTTCAATGAAATCAGGACGCTCAGAGATCGAAAAAAAAGGAGGAAGTGCCTTAAAATGTCAGGCTGAGTTCATTGGAAGGAACCTTAATTTTCTTAAATCACTTGTTGAGATCGAGTTCGGCCCTACATCACACGCATTCCGTTGAATGAAAGTCCAAAAGTAATTTCTCCCCTCCTACTAATGCCTTTTGATGTTCAGTTTACTCCGAGGCATCTGCAATATACAGATTCAAACCATAAAACTCGTACCACCATCAACTCACCTCCAAACAAAGCCATGTTTTATGGCTCATGGTACAAACACAAAAGTGGCTCTAGGTACAAAAGAGTATATCATACATGAAAAACAGCCTGGATGACCAAATGTCAATGTTTAGATAGATACTACACTTCAGAGATCAGGATTAATCACCTTAAATTTGTTCTTACTTTGGTGGTAATCACTTCCTCAGCTGCCTCAGAAAATTACATCACAACACCGCGAAAACGTTATAACCTAACAGTTGGATAATAGTCTTGCCATCAGCTGTGAAATACTATTCCTACTTTTTGGTGATGTGTGGGCTCGTGGATTATGGGAAAATAATATTTTCCTCCTTACTAGGCTACACCGGAAGGCGTCGGAAGAACGATTAGCGCCCTTAGCTTATTGCTCAGGGCTTTAATATGGTTCCCCTCCTCGTCTCCAGTCAGGCCAGGAGAGGGAGTAGACCTTCCTCGTTCAACGAACCTGAGGGGTTTCCTGACTGTTGGTTGATTTTATTCGGCGATACGTAACATTATTTAATACATGGTAATGATGGAAATCGAAGAAAACGAGCGAGGAATTGACCGTTCGATATTTACAACGTTATAATGATCTTGTTTCATTCTTGCAGGTCACTCCAGTGATTCACGTTCTGCAGTACCCTGGGTGCGTCCCTAAGCCGATCCCATCGTTCGCTTGTCAAGGAAGATGCAGTAGTTACATACAGGTACGTTCGCTAAATACGTAAGATAAAATACCAATATTCATATAATTACGAGCTGGGTTTAGGCAAGATAACGATTGATTCAACTTGCTAACCAAATTCGGATGTGAACAAACCCATCAAGATGTTTCAAAAATGTGTCTAGATGGACAAAACTATTTATAGTTACAGTATATAACTGTTATATACAGTTATAACTGGTATTACAGGAAACTTTGAGCCGATCATGAATATACCACATGATCCCAAGTATGGGTAAAATCGCTATCATCCCCAACTTATAAGCAATATAGCGTAAGAACTTCCGATGGAATCGCTGCATCCGATATCCATGGGCCGCATACGGAGGAGACCAAACAGCACACTCGAGCAAGGGCTTTATAGAGCGACACGATGTCATCGGTGTTAGAAAATTCGCTCGTATTCCTCAACATCATCATCGAGTAATGAAAATCGGTCGTTTACGGATAGGTAGATGGTCGACCAGGAGAGGCACTGTTCCACAAGAGGCCTCAATAGGCCGCGTGGCTGGGGGGCGCTCAAGTATTTTCATCTTGAATGTAATTACAAGGTCGGAAATTAACTATAGAAATAATGATTAACATAGAAATAATAAACTGTGTAATAATTTGCGGCCTCTTTTTCATTCAATTTTTTAAAGTTTACATCTTGAAACTGGAAATTTTGGAGTTGAACTCTCTTTTTATGGTTTTATTGAAAATAATGAACTAAAATTTATGTATTCCACTAGTTTAATGGCCCTGCTACGCAGGTTAAAAAGAAATAGGTGAATAACACAATGAGGGAGTATAATAACAATATGCAAAGTCAATTTTTGTTTTTTTCGTGATTTATTAATTGCGACTGAAAAATCAAATAAATTTCATCTAGCAATTTTACATATCAATATAGGTACACTCAGAGGTTTACAGCAAAATCTAGCCCTTTATTATATAGCTCAATTAATTAGCACTGAGTTCGATTGCACTTCTATTCACGCAGCACAACTAAATCCAGTGGTTTGTTTCGCTTGAGACGTCGGATTTCACCTTCGTTGTCCAAAACGTAGAGCATCTCCGGGTTCACGTGTTTGTGGAGGCGATGTTCATGCTTCCTTGCGTATTTTGCAATAATTTCATAGACTGTCTCCATCCTCAAATCTTGATGAATATCATCGTTTCGCATGTACCAAGGGGCTCCAACTATACTTCTCAGTATTTTATTCTGAAAGGTTTGGATTTTCTTAATATTTGATTTCTTGGCACAGCCCCAGATCTGTATCCCATAGGTCCATATAGGGCGAAGGATCTGCTTATATATAAGCAGTTTGTTGTGAAGTGAGAGATGGGAATTTCCCATTAGCCAATACATCCTTCTGTACTTGATTTTAAGTTCTTCTTTCTTCTTTTCTATGTGTTTATTCCAGTTTAATTTGGAGTCAAGTGTCAAACCCAAGTATTTAACTGCTTCAGTATGCGGTATTTTATTCGAATTGATCTCAACATCCAAGATTGGGACTTTTCGGTTAGTGAAGTTGATGTGGGCTGATTTTGATTCGTTCAGCTTCATTCTCCACATCTTGGTCCATTTATAAACCTCAGTAGTAGACGTCTGTAAAAGCTTCTATATCATCTCCAACAGAGAGGATAGCCGTATCATCTGCAAAGGTGGCAACAGTTGTGCCTTCTTGTTGGGGTAAGTCCCGCGTGTACAGGAGGTAGAGTACTAAACAACACAATGAGGGTATAATAACAATATTAAAAGTCAAAAAATCGTATATACCAAATCCCCGAGGAGAGGACCACGTCGCTTGCCCTGGGAGACGCTTCCCCCCGCTTGGCCCCTCCTTCCTTCACTGGCGGGGTCGGGGGGAGCAGGTCGGTTGCCCTGGGAGACGGGGGCGAGAATTCCACCCGCCCAGCGTTACCACCCCCTGAAACGTCGATATACTCTGATAAGCTGGTTTTTATATAGTGTGATACCCATTCTTTAAGTTTTTCAAAATGACACTTTCGTTTCATAATGTTCATGTTCACATTCTCAAGTTTCAGAACGCAGTATTTTTGTTTTTAAGTGAGACCTAATGGATTTTCTCTGCTATTCAGGTGTCCGGCTCGAAAATCTGGCAGATGGAGCGATCGTGCATGTGCTGCCAAGAAAGCGGAGAGCGCGAAGCTAGCGTTTCTCTTTTCTGTCCAAAAGCCAAACCAGGGGAGAGGAAATTCAGAAAAGTGAGTTTGATGAAGCTCATATGAAATTGTCATAACAACAATTGATCACATATACACCACAAGATTAGTTACTAGTGGGTGTGGGTAGTGGAGTGAACACATTCATTCCGAATCTCTTAATTTGGAGCGTTACATCTGTTTATTCTTGTTAGAGACGTTTCGTCCCGCAGCGGGGACTTCCTCAGTCTAACTTCTAACGAACAAATTAAGAGATTCAAGATTAGTTACATATCTGTGTGATCGTTGAATAAAGGTACCAAGGGAATTTTGAATTATGTCTTATGACTCATACTAGAAGTTATTTCCCTGTAAACAGTGACTCCCAAACATCTCAAACCTGAAACACTACCGATTGGTCTGAGATTAGTTCAGCTAAGAATCTTATACAGGATGTTTTATCAATTAAATTCCAAAATTAAAAAACACTAAAATTCGTTTATCTGTTAGCATTAGACAGAGGTGACATGCAATAATCATCAAATCGTGAAACAAACGACTCAATTGTACCTTTAAAAGAAGTTCACTAGTAAGGATGTAAATACATTTAAAAACGCTGCAAATTCTTTCACTGGGGTTTATTATTCAATGATTCATGATTTGAATTTCTACTAAGCTTTGGAGTGTGATTATGTAGATAATGGAGAGAACTCCTAAAAGGCTTTGTAGCCGATACACGGGTTGAAGCATTCTGATATGCATGAAACGCTGCAAATTCTTTCACCGGGGTTTGTTATTCAAATGGCTTGCGTTCATGATTTGAATTTCTACTAAGCTTTGGAGTGTGCGTGTTTCACAGGTGATAGAGCGATTATTGAATTTTAGGAGATCTGCATTGAGCACATAAATCTGTTCTCAACCAAAATACCTATTTGGATTGATCAGTTGATCATATTTGTGTGCCTCCTGAAATTCAATAATCGCTCTATCACCTGCGAAACAGGGACACTCCAAAGCTTAGTAGAAATTCAAATCATGAAAGCAAGCCAATTGAATAATAAACCCCAGTGAAAGAATTTGCAGCGTTTTGTAGTTAATATTATTATTTTATAATAATAATATTTACCTATATATTAGCAGCGTTTCATGCATATCAGAACGCTTCAACCCGTGTATCGGCTACAAAGCCTTTCAGGAGTTCACTCCAGTATCCACATTACTACATCACCAGGAATGCAAACCAAATGAATAAAATGGAATAATAAACCACAGTGAAAGAATTTGCAGCGTTTTTTCATGGTTATCAGAACCCGAGTATCGGCTACAAAGCCTTTTAGGAGTTCACTCCAGTATCCACATTACAACATCACTACGTCACTAGGTTACCGATATCAACACAAAAACAATAATAAACCAAAATAACGCGAATGTTGGCACTATAAATCGGGCCATAGATCGAGAATGGTTTGACCTATGGACCTGGGGAGGGGCTCATTCGATTCCTCGTGGAAAGTTCTTCAAAAAGAATCCAAATTTAGGCCGCCTTGACTTTCTTTGAGGTTTTTAGGGATTTTACAAAATTTCGACAACCCTTAAAAAGCACTTTAAATTAAGTGAGACAGCTGGCTCAAGAATTGGGGCGTCGCCGGACCAATATTGATTTTTCCTGAAAATTTCTGCCCCTGATCTGTTCATTAGGCATAAAACGGTTCATTGAGAAATCGGATAATCGGAAGAAGAAACATTACGTCGACGATTTTCGGTTTCCCATATTTGTATCACTATTTTGTTAATTGCCTTAAAACTCAATTTGAGAGAGTGAATGTTAAGTAATCAATTCATTTAGCATAAAAATACGCCTTTGCACTCTAAGGTGTGGTATGCAGTATTGTACTCTTTTGTATTTTCCTTTAATAAATGCATTTAAAAAAAAAAGTATTGACCAAGTTCTGAATTATTTTGTAATGTTCTAAGGTAGTGACGAAAGCTCCCCTAGAATGCATGTGCCGACCTTGCACGAGCATCGAAGAATCAACTGTAATTCCACAAGAGATTGCTGGATTTGTGGATCAGGTAAGAACATAAAAACGTCTGTCATTGAAAATGATTATTGACTAAAGAACTTCGTTCAATTAGGCGAAGTAAATATTGAATTAGGGTAAATTTATTGTTATGCAGGAGCATAACTTGTGAAAATAAAGGTAGGCACGTTCAACTATTGAACAAACTATAAAATTCATCGAAATCAGTCACGAACTCCCGGAGTTGTGCGCGTAACAAAGATTTCGCGTTTGTGCATGCGCAGAGGCTACTATTGATCCGGGGGTCATGAAACCTTTAGGGGACCATCTACACCCCAACCCGCACAACCCCTGAAAATTTCATCAAAATCGGACCATAACTTCGTGTAGTCAAATCATTAAAAACATGGTTGCTGCGATTTTTTTCAACTTTTAAAATCAATAGCAAGCTGTTTTAAAAAAATTTTTAAAAGTCAGCATTTTTCACTTTTCGGATTCGTCAAAGTGAGGGTCAAATTTAAACATGAAAAAAATGAATGGATTAGCTTTTTTCTTGTTTTGCATAACAACTCATCGGAAAGTATTTCAAATCAGGTGTCGAAAATCACATGTTCAACTATTGTAGCACTAAAAAAAACTGATAGAAAAGCGGTTCTTTTCTCAGGGGAAAGCATACCTAGTTTAGGCCTAAATAATATTCAGTTAATAACTTAGAAAGGTGTAAAAAAATACATGATTGATACAAAGGTTCCTTTTTATTAACATTATTTTGGACCGAAAAATACAATTTTAATTTATATTTTCCAAATTTCGGAGGGGTACCGGACCCCCTCGCCCCCCCTCTTATAGCATATATCGTGGGGTTCCGCGTAAAAGTGACCAAGTAACATTTGCAAAATTTTACAGGGGAGCGATCTGAAGTTTCACCTATTTTCTTCTTACGAACACTGGTTGTGTGATGTCTCATCCGACTATGTTTCGATTTTTCTTTATCCTGTAGGTAGTTAGCTAGTGCCCTCCTCTCATATCGTGCTTCAAAATTCACTTCAGATTAAATAAGAGCTGTTTATTCGGAAAACTCTATTTGATCATTTTTACCTGCCTGGAGTTTCAAGCTTTACTCATTTGGTCAATTCAATTCTTCGAAAATCAGTCGCATAGTTACATGAAATTGAGGGATTGAATAGTTTTTTCGTTAATTTATCGTGTTGCCAAGCATCTAATAACAATGATATACCTATTTCTGTTAGAAAAGGTTATCCATTACCTATCACTGTAATTGGTCATTTCCACCTGCCCACTATGCAATCTTACAAATCTTACACAGTAAAAGTGATCAAATGGCAATTGATAACATTTACATGCCCAGCGAGAGTACATTTATAATCCATCTCGTGTTTTGTGGTTGAGTTCAAATGCCATTTGGTCACATACAACTCATTGGGTCAGGCAGGTAAAATTTATTTTCAAGTATTTCTTGCACATCAGTTTGAAGATAACGTTCTTAGCAACAACACACAGTAGACAACGTTCCTTAGTACCGGAATGACAAAAAAAGCTCATTTTGAAAAAAATGTTACTTGGTCACTTTTACCCGGAACCCCACGATATGATTCTGGGTCATTCTCATGAAAAGTGCAAATGGTATGTTATTTTAAGATTTCTACAGCTATATGAGATCTTGTGAAAAAAGCAGTTCTAAATGAACAAAAATGAAATCACTGTAGTCCCTACAAGCTCATTTGAAAGTAACTACAAAAATCATCATTACCTCCTACCAATGGTGCTTGCCCAAGCATGAACCCTTGTTCTCAAAGAAACCTGCACTTTCTTATGAAAAGGCCGGCTCACTAACTAAATATTCCCATTAACACCATCAAATCGAATTTAAATTGAATTGAATTAATTAAATTTGGAATTTAGGGTTTGAGCACCATGTTCATTTTTTTGCTTTATGCGATCCCTGGAAGCCATCTGCAACTATGGAAGAAATTTGGAGATGTTTCACTGTCGTACGATTTTCAGCATTAGAAATTGCGCTTTTTTCTAGAAGCTCTTGGGAAAATGTGTTCCCTTCGGAATTTCAATAAATTGGCACCTAACTCATTTTTTTTTTAATTTTTCAGGGCCCTCTAAATGCTCATTTCAGGAAACCTCAATAAAAGAACCAAGAACTACACTCAACGAAGAAAAGATAATGCCAATCATATTTTCAAACCTTGCTTCAAGCCGTAGAATAACTTTTTCACTTATTAGAGGTACTTGTCCAAAAAAAGTTACACATAATAAATCATAAGCTTATCGTACAATAAAATAGATACTTTATATGAGTCATTGTAAATTCATGTCACACTAGTACCTACTGTAATATATCTATGGAATTTGAATGATTAGTATTATTAGAGCAGAAAAACAGTTCCATTTCAATTCTTGCTAACATATTATATCGGTAATTGACGTCGTGATTTGTGATGTTCACAATCTAATTGTACCCATCTATCTTTGTACAGAAATAAGAAATCAATTTGTTCTAGAGTAAGCTATGTTATAGAAACGTCGAGTTGTAAATTTATGATTATACAAAAAAAAGTGCCATCCCTTTGTAAAAACATGGTGTTTCATTTTTAACTAACCACCTTCCGATTCTCTGTTCATGTTTTGGTTTATTATTGTTTGTTTGTAACCTAGTGATGCCGATAGCGTCGAGTTGTAGGGAATGCGGATACTGGAGTGATAGCCGATGTAAATACTTGTAATTTATAGCCGATACACGGGTTGAAGCATCATGAAACGATGATTATATATAGGTAAATATTATTCAATATTATTAGTGGGGTAAATAAGTATTCTTTCTCTGGGGTTTATTATTCAATTGGCTTGCGTTCATGATTTGAATCTGTACACAGGTGATAGAGCGATTATTGAATTTCAGGAGATATGCATAGAATCTGTTCTCAACCAAAATACCTATTTGGATTGATCAGTTGATCATATTTGTGTGCCTCCTGAAATTCAATAATCGCTCTATCACCTGTGAAACATGCACACTGCAAATTCTTTCAGTGGGGTTTATTATTCAATTTTATTCATTTGAGTTGCATTCATGATTTGAATTTCTACTAAGCTTTGGAGTGTGCGCGTTTCACAGGATAGAGCGATTATTGAATTTCAGGAGATATGCACGGAGCACGTAGATCTGTTCTCAACCAAAATACCTAATTTTATTGATCAGTTGAAAATATTAGTGTGCCTCCTGAAATTCAATAATCGCTCTATCACCTGTGAAACATGCACACTGCAAATTCTTTCAGTGGGGTTTATTATTCAATTTTATTCATTTGAGTTGCATTCATGATTTGAATTTCTACTAAGCTTTGGAGTGTGCGCGTTTCACAGGATAGAGCGATTATTGAATTTCAGGAGATATGCACGGAGCACGTAGATCTGTTCTCAACCAAAATACTTATTTGGATTGATCAGTTGATCATATTTGTGTGCCTCCTGAAATTCAATAATCTCTCTATCCTGTGAAACACGCACACCCCAAAGCTTAGTAGAAATTCAAATCATGAACGCGAGCCAATTGAATAATAAACCCCAGTGAAAGAATTTGCAGCGTTTTTGCCTATTTCTCCTCTCCCATCGTAACACTAACCTCGAAAGTTCATATATACAGGGTGTCTGCCACTAACTATGGGCCAAATCCTGAAATTGTGACAATGATGTGCCTGGAGAAGCTTGCCATTGAGAACTGTTGCGGCCTGATTGTTCAAACCTGGAGGATCATAAGCGCTAAAACATTCGCATAACCCTTTTCTGATTGAAACAACGTTAATTTGTACTCTTCGGGTCTCGTTTTTTTCGAGATTTTCAAGCCAAAACAGTCATTGAAAGAAGAATCAAGCCACCATGGCTTATGGGCAGATCTTCGTTTTTTCTGACCACTGATGATCTGTGGTCATTTACCCTCAAATTCAGCGCCGTCTCTGCTTTTCCAACGTAGGAGGCCGCACATTCCTTACACACCAACTCATACACATACACTGGTGTCTGGCAATCTGAAGACCCAGTTTAATCGATTTTTAGAAGTCAAGATAAGCAGTTCCTTAGAATCCCAACCAAAGCGAAAGTAGTGCTGTCCACGGCACATAACTTTAGCTCCAGAATGCCAGCTTTGTCTCATAGACGATCGGAGAGAGGAACACCACCTGCAAGAGGTCTACACCCTTGTGGCAAGAGACGGTGTTTTGCCCCATAGTTGTCGAGGACGAGGTGTTCTCATCAGCCAACAACCCCAACTCGTACAAATGCAAAGGATCGGCTGAATGGCAAACACCAATGTGTGTGTACGAGTTGACATGTAAGAAATGTCCTGCATTTTACGTTGGAAAGGCTGAGACAGCTCTAAATCTCAGGATCAACAACCATAGGGCGTCAGTTGTCGGAAGGAACGCCGATTTGCCTGTGAGCCGTCATGCCACAGTTTTGGCATCAAAATTCTTAAGAAAATGAAACCTGAAGAAAACCAAATTATGCTCCTTCACTCGGAGAAAGCACATAGCAATGTGTTGGGTGCGTACGATCCTCCAGGACTGAAAAACAATCTCTCCACATCAACGTCAAAATTTCCCATTACAGTTATTTTCTCGTAGTTTGAAAAATGCTAAAAGCCGAAATATAAAAATTACTATTGTTATGTGAATTGTTGCTAAAAAAATTTTGTACATTTATACAGGGTGTCCCGCACTTAGTGTAAAAAAAAATTGGGTGAAACTACATGGAAAATGGAGTAAATCGCCGCCAACCGCGATTTTTTTCTCAACCCGTTGCTGAGATATGCTATTTTTAAGAGTTTTTTCAAAAAATCGCGTTTTTCGCCATTAAAACGCTTTTTCTCGGCAATTTTCCAACATTTTTGCACATTTGACCACATTTTCGGAATCTGCGTTAAATTTCCTATAAGATGAAGTTACTTTGATTTCCAAAACGCATCTTCCAAACACCGAAATTTTCAATCAAAGATGAACATTTTTCGCAAAGTGAAATTTTTCAAAAACTTGGAACGCTTGGCGTGACCACAAAAATAATTTTTTTCGTTGTCAAATTTGATAAAAACTTCTCCCACTTCTAAGCTTTCCAACGGCGTCTCAACCATTTAATTCTGATTGGAATTGACGGAGAAATTAAAGTTCGAATGCCAGAAAACGTGTAGTTCGTTTTAACGTAAGTTGGTAGGTGACGTACGATATGGGCCACAGAAACTGATTTTTCTCAATTTCAATTAATGTTTTCCGGCATTCAACCACAGGTTCGAATTGGGCGTTGAATTTCCTGTAAGAAGAGGTTCATTTTGTTTCCAAAATGTTTTTTCCAGGTACTGTAAAAAATTAAAAATTGAGAATTGTGATAAATGTGTAAAAAAAATTTTTTTTTAAACAAAATGAACCTCTTCTTACAGGGAATTTAACGCCCAATTCGAACCTGTGGTTGAATGCCGGAAAACATTAATTGAAATCGAGAAAAATCAGTTTCTGTGGCCCATATCGTACGTCACCTACCAACTTACGTTAAAACGAACTACACGTTTTCTGGCATTCGAACTTTAATTTCTCCGTCAATTCCAATCAGAATTATTTGCAAGTTTTTGAAAAATTTCACTTTGCGAAAAATGTTCATTATCGAGAAAAAAGCGTTTTAATGGCGAAAAACGCGATTTTTTGAAAAAACTATTTATCCATTTTCCATAGTTTCACCCAATTTTTTTTTTTACATTAAGTGAGGGACACCCTGTATATATATATATATATATATATATATATATATATATATATATATATATATATATCCTCATTTCAACAGCGTCCCATGTGGTCTAGTGGCTAGGATATCTGGCTTTCACCCAGAAGGCCCGGGTTCGATTCCCGGCATGGGAAGGATGTTTTTTTAACAACTCAACAACAGTGGTATCGAACTCAATTCCACCAAGGGCGCGGGGTATATGTTATAGGCTGGCCAAATTCAAAAGAAAATTCAGTATTATCAAATTTGATTAATTTAATCGTACATGATACACTATACCGATGTTGAAAATCATCAAAGTCGCTCGAGGATCCAGATAAGGTGACTTCTCTTGTTCTTGACAAGTTCATTGAAGTCTCGTATCATATTCGTTGTAGTTATTTTAAGAATTGATTGGAGATGTTCATTCGTAAGTCTTGTGCAACGTTTGTTCTTATTTATTTCCATGACGGAAAACATCTGCTCACACTGGCAGGTGCTAACAAAGATGCACAGAATACGTGCTATATGCTTTTTGGTTTATTATTCAATGATAAACCATTGTAATCGCTCTTGAAAAAGAAATTTCTAACCCCGCAGAAAATTTCATGGTTTACGTTTCAAAGGGTGTAGAATCCAAATCTGCAAAAAAATTTCCCGTCCGTCGTCCGTACCGCATATTTTCTCCCGAACCTTTTGTGAGATCCCTAAAAACCTCAAAAAAAGTCAAGGCGGCCTAAATTTGGATTTTTTTCAAGAACTTTCCAGGAGGAAACGAATGAGCCCCTCCCCAGGTCCATAGGTCAAACCATTCACGATGTATGGCCCGATTTATGGTGCCAACATTTGCGTTATTTTGGTTTACTATTGTTTTTGTTTTCATTGCAGTAACCTAGTGATGTAGTGAACGTGGATACAGGAGTGAACTCCTAAAAGGGTTTATAGCCGATACACGGGTTGAAGTATTCTGATAACCATAAAAAACGCTCCAAATTCTTTCACTGGGGTTTATTATTCAATTTGCTTCATGATTTGAATTTCCACAAAGCTTTGGAGCGTGCGTGTTTCACAGGTGATAGAGCGATTATTGAATTTCAGGAGATATGCATAAGGCACATAAATCTGTTTTCAACCAAAATACCTATTTGGATTGATCAGTTGATCATATTTGTGTGCTTCCTGAAATTCAATAATCGCTCTATCACCTGTGAAACACGCACACTCCAAAGCTTAGTACCAAATCATGAACGAATTTGAATAATAAACCGCAGTGAATGAATTTGCAGCGTTTTAATTACGGTAGTTTTCCAAACCCTTGAAATATTTGTATAAAATGTAAGTAAAAACGTAAAGAGTAACCTGTTTAAATTTTTCAAAGGGTGATGATTACTTCGCTTCCATTGCAGTTCTTTTAAAGCCGTAAATTTTACTTCATCTGTCCATTAGACTGTCCTCGGATGACGGGCGAACCGAGATTTTTCTGGGGTGAGTAAAATTTACGACGAACGTTTTCGTTAAGCATATAGTACAGCGCGTTTACACACCAGGGTTAAAAATCCTATCGCATCACCATTGAATAATGACAACCACTCTTTACAAAACGAGTTCAATTGCCGATTCAGAAGGAAAAAAAGATCTAAAATAACATTCGACTCTCAACCCTATTCTGGTCACTTTTAGAAATCGCTGGTTCCCTTAAGTCACTTCGTATTTTTCTGCCAGCTTTAACCTTCCTAATGATGTTGTCAACTAAAAAATTCAGAATTTTTGTTTTACAGGAAGACCATAGGCCCATGAAAAATAAGCTAACTGTAGTTAACAAAACCAGTTACCAGAAATCATAAAATGTTAACTGCAGTTAACATTGTACAGTTTCCATAAAATGAAGTACCATGGTTAGGGGGTATGAGAAATGAATGTTTCACTCTTATTTCATCAAAACAATAATGTTTATTAATAAAAAAGAAGTAAAATAATGAATGATTATCATATTTTCTCATGGGATCACTTTTTCTGTATCACAAAATACTGATAGGCTTTGATTTCACCCAGAGAATCAGTTTTATCCTTTATCAGTATTTCCTACATAATAAATGAAACTCAAACGTTACTGAATAATTTGAATCATCAATTCAAAATTCTTAAACTTGAAATCATTCATCAAGATTAGATTCATGCTTCAAGAAGCAGTTTCTATTAGGAAGGTACTGAACAAAGAAGTTTGTTGCAAAAGCTACACAGCATTCTCGAATTATTTTTCGTGCAGAGACGGGATCTTTCTTTGGTAGAACATACAGGCAGATGCTATATAGGCACTAGATACCTTTGGGGTCTTTTGACATGACATTTTGGATGATTAGACGATGATGAAAGGTTCGAATAATCATCACTGACAGTGAAGCAAGTATTCTAGTGGGAAAAATGAAAATAAATTATGTTATATATCGAGAGGGCCACATTCCAACTTTTCTGGAAAACGGTCATGTAAACTGCAGTCAACATCTCGACTATACTGGAAACTGGTATTGTTAACTGCAGTTGACATCCAAATTTTTGTGACAAATGGTTTTGTTAACTGTGGTTAACAGATTTTCGAACTAATTTCCTCGGACCTGTTATCAGTTATACTACCGTTGCCTGGCATATTGTCAACAAGCAACATATAAATATCAATCACACAAAACGGCTGAAAGAAGGTTTGAATATTCAAAATCATTGGTTGAACTCGTCCTTGGTAGACTCCATGCACTGGTTGACAGGACAACTGGACATGCCGCCTTCAAATGAAGAAAACGTCACTTTCACGCGCGGAATGGGGTTCCAATGATACCAACATGACAAATAAAGCTGTACACAATTAAAAATATGGACGTTTGCGCAGGAAAAACAATAACATGACGTCAACTCCAGTTAACATGACCAGATAAGGGTTAACACAATGATTTATTGTTTCAGGATTTACTGCTTAACATATTCTAATGATACATAATGTAGAAAAAAAAAAAAAAAACAATTCCAGATTGACATCACACACAATTTTTTTGACGAAAGGTAAGAAAAACTAACATGAATGGATTTTAAAATGCAATTGTTAACTAAATTTCTAACATAGATACACACAAAATGCTTATGAAACTATATAATTAATTTCTTGCTGAATATTGTACATCTCATCTTGTTTCAAAATATTCTTATGCAATAAAACATTGAGTATAAGAGAATAAAATTCCATCTATCCGTTTTAAGGCACCGTTTACAAGGTCGATAAGTGTATCAGGCTTACTCTCTTTCTTCTATTTGTGAAATTTATCTTCAAAATTAATTGACCATATAGTTCAGTAGAACGTTCTTGTGCCAAACGATCAATAATTTCAAACGAATGGATGAGTTCGTCAGTAAAAAATTGTTGATTAGATTAAGTAGGTCAAATCTAAATGAAATCTCAAAAATGACATAAAAGGGCTGAAAGTGCTCGCAATGTTACCAATTATCACACTATATAAAAACCAGTTTATCAGAGTATATCGACGTTTCAGGGGGTGGTAACGCTGGGCGGGTGGAATTCTCCCCCTGTCTCCCAGGGCAACCGACCTGCTCCCCCCCTCCCCCCGACCCCGCCAGTGAAGGAAGGAGGCCCCAGCGGGGGGGGAAGCGTCTCTCAGGGCAAGCGACGTGGTCCTCTCCTCGGGGATTTGGGATATACCACTATTTGGCTTCGCATATCACACTATATAAAGACGAGCTTATCAGAGTATATCCGCTTTTCATGCTGGGCGGGTGGGATTCTCACCCCCGTCTCCCAGGGCAACCGACCTGCTCCCCCCTCCCCCCGACCCCGCCAGTGAAGGAAGGAGGGCACCAGCGGGGGGAAGCGTCTCCCAGGGCAAGCGACGTGGTCCTCTCCTCAGGGATTTGGGATATACGATTTTTTGACTTTGCATATTGTTATTATACTCCCTCATTGTGTTATTCACCTATTTCTTTTTAACCTGCATAGCAAAAAAGCATTAAAACGTGCCTGATGTAGTAAGAAAAAATACGCAAAATCCACGGCACAGTTTGTGTATTAGATTTTTACGAACATTTTAAAATCAAATTGAGGCTATAGATTGTACAATAACGGAGATAACGGGGCATTTGGCATCGTTTTTAGGAGATTTTCTGAAGTTATTACTGTTTCCTTTTTATTCCGCAGGCTTCAACTCGCTTCATCGCTTTCACATCTATTTTTTTGAATGTATGTATCCATCCATTACTTAGAGATTAGATACAAGAAGAAGACGAAAACTTATCAGTTTGGTTTACTTCTTGATTCTCTGCGAGGTCGAGGAAGGCGAAGAATCTGCTTATGGTCTGGGCCTTGCAGTTCCCCATATTATTTCAAAATTCTTTTTTTTTCTGGGTTCCCAATTTAGTGTTAAATATTAAATATTTTGTTAAAAAATCGACTTTTAAAAAAAATAATTACCATGACACCATTACCATCCACCCATACAATATTTTTCGTTTAATTTCAAAATCACCTGATTATATTGCCAATTTTCGGAATATTTCAATTTCACCTAATGTTCATCAATTGTTATCTACCTTTATTTGCTTAAATTTTCCAATATACCTAATTACTCGTAGGTATTTATTAATATAGGATAAATTATATGAAATTGGCTCAAGGAATAATAAAGAAATTAATAAGTTAGAAAAAGAAGTTCACTAATCATCATACACACAAATATCCATGACATTCTAAAATTTGTTAAAAAGATTCCGACTTTGTTTCGGAAAATCCATGTGTACATCAGTATATCATTTACATATTTTACTGTTCACGTTCCAGAGCTGTTTTCTTATAATTATAAGCCAATATAACTTCAATTTCTTTCATGGGGAAAATGTGTGTTGCCGTGCACCTGTCGAGAGCATCCATAACATGACCTCAGCTTCGATATACCTACTTTACTGCGATTGTAAACACTTGCGACGCCTAAAGAGCACATTGGTTCAGCCTTTTCGGATAGTTGGAAAACTTTAATGGAATGTCAACGAGACGGAGACGGAGAGCGCGAACGTCGTGGGTTATCTAGTATTGGTCTGTAGGAAGTCCCTTGAATTCTTCGTTGAGCCCAATTGTGAATCAATTGCGCGGCTTCTCTAATAAACTCGTATGCCCTGTAAAAGAAAACAAAGTGAGGGTAGGGTCAAAATTAGCCCTGACGATTCCGCTCAAGAGCGTTCTTAAGGGTAAGTAGTTGATAATACCTACCTACCTACCAACTAAACTGTGATGGTACACAGATGGCTGCAGGATAACCTGGAAATGCCATTTGAGAACATGACACTGGAGAATATAATTGTCGAAATGCTTGAAAGAGAGGAGCATTGGACCTCTGGGCGGTCTGAGTTTGGGCCAAACGCTCGAAAGTGCAATGGGTTTGGGCCAAAATCGCAATGAGTTTGGGCCAGGCTTTAGAACAAGGAGCAATGACTTTGGGCCAACATTAATTAATATTAATTAGTTTTAATAGTCAATACGAATAATAGTATTGATAGCTGTTATAGTAGCTACCACTGATAATGATCCTCGTCGTCAGAAGTCGTCGCTGTCGTCGTTGACAATAATAAACTCTGGATCGTATCGAGTGGTGACAGCTTCAAGGTACTTAAGGATGTCATGGTCTTGTTGAAATTGCTCCCAATAATCTTCCAGGTGCCGCTGGATATCCCGAGTTCCTTTCCTGGCTAAATTACTGGATCCTGTGTAAAAAAAAATAGGCGCGCAGATAGCACCTGACCCTTGGCCCAAACACATGGCTGGCACTTGGCCCAAACTCAAGGCCCTTCCGATGCCCTGCTCACTTCGATTGGCCCAAACTCATTGCGCCCGGACCTCTGTAGTTGTCTACGTCAAAGTCATCCTGCAGAGAAAGATCACCCAAGAACAGGAGACAGAGGAGGCCATCTATGGGCCGAGAGATATAATACAGGGTTCGCCAACGAACTAGTATGTTTTTGAAATGGGTAGTACTCAGTGTCGAGCACTTTCAGGGGGGTGGGGCCGGCATCGTTGAGTTCAAAAAGGAGAGGAGTTTTTTTAGGTTTGTAGTGAAAATGGTTTGGACAGTGGAAGTCGTTTTCGGTTTATTATTCAATAATAAACCATTGTAATCGCTCCTGAAAAAAAATGCTAACTTCCCTGAAAATTTCATGGTTTACGTTTCAAAGGGTGTAGAATCCGAATCTGCAATAAAAATTTTTCCGTCCGTCCGCTGTACGCCCGATTTCTCCCAAACGGCTGGAGCAAAAGATCTGAAATTTTCAGGAAAAATCCATCTTGGTCCGACGACGCCCCAATTCTTGAGCCAGCTCTCTCACTCAATTTAAAGTGCCCTTTAAGGGCTATCAAAGTTTTGTAAAATCCCTAAAAACATCAAAACAAGTCGAATCGGCCTAAATATTTACCTATTTGAAGAACATACCATGAGGAATCGAATGAGCCCTTCCAAACGTCCGTAGGTCAAACCATTCCCGATGTATGGCTCGATTTATGGTGCCAACATCTGCGTATTTTGGTTTATTATTGTTCGTTTGAAACCTAGTGATGCCGATATCGAATTGTTGTGAATGTGGATACTGGAGTGATAGCTGATGTTGATACTTGTAGTTTATAGCCGATACACGGGTTGAAGCATTCTGATATGCATGAAACGCTGATGATATACAGGTAAATATTATTAGTGGGGTAAATCAGTATTCTTTCTCAGGGGTTTATTATTCAATTGGTTTGCGTTCATGATTTGAATCTGTACTAAGCTTTGGAGTGTGCGTGTTTCACAGGGTAGAGCGATTATTCATTTCAGGAGGCACACAAATATGATCAACTGATGAATCCTAAAGGACTTGATAAATTATAGATGTTTTTATTGTGGGGAAGGGGGGGGGGGGGCTATTGAGGTTCAATAACAAAACGCTGCAAATTCTTTCACTGGGGTTTATTATTCAATTGGCTTGCGTTCTTTATTTGAATTTCTACTAAGCTTTGGAGTGTGCGTGTTTCACAGGGTAGAGCGATTATTGAATTTCAGGGGGCACACAAATATGATCAACTGATCAATCCAAATAGGTATTTTGGTTGAGAACAGATTTACGTGCTCCATGCATATCTCCTGAAATTCAATAATCGCTCTATCCTGTGAAACACGCACGCTACAAAGCTTAGTAGAAATCCAAATAATGAACGCAAGCCAATTAAATAATAAACCCCAGTGAAAGAATTTGCAGCGTTTTTTCGGGGGATCTCCAAAAACTGAGAGCAGGAATAGCGCACAAAATTTCCAACGAAGCATGATGGAAAACTGTTTGCCTGCAGTCCCGACTCAAGGCCGTCTACAGACCGCGATTCGTGGTCAACAGTCTGCCTGCAGGCACTGGACGTACAGTGTATGCTATCTTCAGGCAAGCATCTGCACTTTAATACGTCCGCCTGTAGGAAGTTGACTGATAGTGTATGTTGCTCGGCGATTTTGGTCTGACTGTCGCCTGTTGAGGCGATGGCCTGCACTTGACACAAACAATGAAGGACATAGGGATGAAGGATGTACGTTGAACATGCCTTTGAGGGGAGAGCGGTGATTATTGTATCAAAAAAGCTTTAATCAGAATGTTTATTCCAAGTGAGATTGACTAATAAAAAGCTTAACAAAAATGAAATATATTGTACAAGTAGCATAGAAGTAAATATAGCTCTCACCTTGTTAAAAGCTGTGGGAAAAATTCCCCCAGTATGTAAATTAGAGCACTGGTCACCATTTTCCAGAATGGCGATTCAATGAAGACTGTGAGGCCCGATGATACAGCTGTCAAACAAAATAAGATCGAACGCACGTTAAAAAAATAATTTAGGGGGGGTTAAAGAATTCACCTTTTTATTCCATATTATTCACACGCTCAAGCCGTTTGCACAAACCGGCTTGTACAAGCCAGTTTGCGCAAACTGAACTGAACAACTCGGTAGCGTCCACACGTTCAGTTGAGTTTGTGCAAACCGTTTGGTGGGATCGTTCTCAATTATGGATTAATTGTGGTTTCTATTGTTTTTTAATAAAAAATGAATGAGGAGGAGCTTATTTCTTGTGCGACTGCAGCTTATTTAGTGAGAAAGACATTGGAAATTAAAGAACTAAACAGCTGGTTACTAAAGAGGGACCTCCTTTCACATACGAAGTTAATCGTCGAGTTGAACGGGGAACTGAATGATTTCCACAACTGTCTATACATTCACAAACGAATTCCTTTACTTGCTGCATCGCGAGAATAGTCCTATTGTTCCTGAACAAAACACACGACAAAAAATACGTCGTAGTACCTACATCAGATGACATCACATGGTGTACATAGATTCCCTCCAGAAGAGGGGCGCTGCGAGGGCGATGAGCCTGCGCGAGATTTGTGGGTTGGCTTGAACCGCGTTCACACGCTCAAACTTTGCTCCAACCTCAAGCCGATTTTCTGTCCGAGACAGATTTTACTCAAGCCAGATTTTTTGGTTTGCACAAACCAAATGGCTTGCGCAAACTCCGTTCACACGCTCAGTTAAGTTTGCACAAACCGGCTTGCACACCCCGGCCCATTCACACGCTCAAGCCATTTGCGCAAACTGGCTTGTGGTGTGTCAACTTCAGGTTGATCTGCATGTCCTAGTCCTTGGTCCAACACTTGACAAAAATAATCAAGGTGTTCGAGTTCCCTACATGTAGGCCCCTGGCCGCCTCCCGGACCTGCCGGAGGGATGTGGAACGAAGGAGGGGCGGGGTTACCCCCAGACTGGGGGAGTTGTTCCCTCTCTCCAGCGGAGCCCCCTAGAAGAGTGGGAGAATCATGCCCTGGGGAGGGGGAAGAGAGGCCACCTGGGCCCCCAAGACCAGGAACCGTCAGGCAGAAGTTTTTACGCTGTTGTCCTGATCAAACCTCCTTGTTAATCGTCCTCTCTGTGACGGAGTGTATAGTGCGCGATGAGTGGATTTCTCACCCAGACGACTAGAGCTCGTTGTGCTCGCGATAGTCGACTGTGATTTCAAGACAAGTAGTGAGGCTAGACATTATTTTGAAAGCTCGTTGAAGTATTTCCCTGCAGACGACGGTGCTTGTGGAGCCCCAGGACTGTGCTCGTGACCCCATAAGGACTGTGCTCGTGCCTTCATCACCCCAGTGACCCCCCCAGACCCATGCTGCAAGTAGGCTTGTATTGTATTTAACGTAAACCCCATCAAGGTGAGAGCTCTCTCAGCTCTCCCGTACTGTGCTCACACTCATTTCACCGCTTCCCAGTGCTTGTTACAGAATATCTTTACTCATTCCAGCCTTGACTTAATAGGTAGTTTCCTAGCTCGTAAGCTCTTGATTATTCCTATATTTCACTTTTGTGCTCATTGCTCGTTACCTTGTACCTAGTCTTAAGATTTTGCTCGTATTTTCTCATTCTCATATTCTTGTATATGTGATTGCTCGTTTGTATGTTCCTAATAAATAGCTCGTTTTTTATTGCATTTGCTCATTCAAACCCTCGACTTCCCTGCATCATAGTTTTGGATCTTTTCCATATTGAAACTCCCCTGGCTCCTACTGTCAGACCCCTCAGGTCAGCTATCCCAGTAATCAAACTTTCTAAACCTCTTCAAGCTTGGTGCTCACAGGTAGTCCAGGCTTACATACACGAGACTTGAAAGTGTAGATTGAGCAGTTTTTCAACGTCGACCACTTTGGGCGAGACCAGATTCTTTTGACAATCAAATAAAATTTTGAAGACTCTCTCAATAGCGTCGTGAAGACTATCATAGAAGCTGTTTGCTTTTGAGAAGGATAAGAAATCACAGTAATTTGATTTTTGAGCCTCATACATTCTAAACAAGCATGTACTACCAAATTTAACAAGAGAGAAAACATTGAAGGTTCAAGAACAGAAGAGAGATTAAACTCTTCCATTTTGGATGCCTTCGTAACAGGTGGGTAACAGGGAGGTAGCCAGCTTTGGCACAAAACTCGTGGACATGGACACTTATGATGCAAAATTTGGCGTTGTTTCAAAACACACTCCAGACTAAACCAGTTTTGAGAAAAAACGCAAACGTTGACCATCATTGTCAAGAGGATCTAAGCAGTTTAGAAGGAAAATTACCTAGCCATTCGATTCCTCCCACTGATATCCTTTAGTGATGGACTTGACCAGTTTTGCTAACTCAGCTGCTTAACACTCTCGATGCTGGTGTCGTCTTAAGACAACACACTGAGATACGCGCTGTGCTGGTTTTGTCTTAAGACAACATCGCATCCTAAAAGCTTGAGTTCACTTCAGGAGCAAGCACAAATTCCAGGAAGCGTTTTAGGGGCTAGGTGAGGTAATGTCTTTGTTGAGTAGTTCCCCAAAAACGCCAGAGAGTGCGCCACTGTCCGATAGCTCATTTCTGTGAGTCACAAAGTAGTGTACAAAGTGGAAGGTGGCCCATTCCTTCTTTACAGACGGATATCGCTTTTCAAGTGAGTTTTTCATTATTTTCACTTCATTTAATTGTTGATACGTGATAGATTCATGATAAAGATGCTTACAGAAGTTCCTTCTGAGCTCTCAGCATTTGAAGTGATTGAGCGAAGCCCCTACAGCCTACCTATGCATCTATCACTGTCACAAAAATTTCCGACATTGATAGTGTTAGCAAGAACGCATCAGCCTACTTCAGGCTCAGCATTGAGAGTGTTAATAAAAGTTCACTATTCTAACAATAACGTAAAATTCATTAATCTACTATAAAAAAGGGGTTTATATATTTTTAGAATCCTTTACATGTGTCCATCTCGGTTTTCATCCTCATTGGGTCGAAGAAATAGAGCATTGTCGCAATGAGGAAGAATCACAATATGGACAAAAACCACAGTAACGTGCATAAAAAATCATTTCTTGAGGTTATTCCAAAAATGGAAAAATCCCTGCATCACAGAACAACGCTAAAGCTAGTTCCAGACAATGTGTGCTTGAGCCTCGACAAAAATGTGGTGAAAATACAGGAAAACAAAATCCACCATGATGAATTGCTTTGAAAATCCTACAGGAACCCATATTCTAGATACTTTTACAAACACTTCTTCAATACTTTGAGACTTGTCAAACTTGAGATTTTGGCTGGGGACAATCACATTGTGGACGCTTTTCAGCCTTTTAAATTTCATTGCTCCACCTTTGAAGTCCAAATAAAGTTGCAAAGACAAACATTGCATTTTGAATATCTCCCTGCATGGGCAAATATTGTCACAGAGTAAATTTTTTTACTCGATTGAATGGGGAAGTGAGAGATGATATGTCTGAGAATGGATTGCGTTCTTGCTTCACAAGGTCAGTAGGCACCGTAACCATTAATCTAGGGAAACATGGAAGATGCTAACATAACGCAGTGCTCACCGTCAGCTTACTGTGGTGACAGCATCTTTTTCCTTGAGCAAATACAGGCAATTCAAATTGTCCAACTCTGGTCAGATGGATTGAACCAAACTCTGTTAGATCATTTTCATTAGTGTTAGGGTAATGGAAAGGTATAGTTGCCCCTTCCAATGAGGTGGATGCATTGTTAATGCTCTGCCACGCTCAGAGGATAATTCAGACGCTTGCAGGCGTCCGATTCATCTCCCAATTAGTTCCTGACTCACACATGTTCTATGCTTTGAACAAAATTAGATATTTGGTGTGAAATATGTAATTATGGTTTAGAAATTACCTCCAACTAAAGCACCTGCAGGACGCCCCACAAAGGCTCCACTTCCCGCTGCGATCGCCCATCCGTGATTCTTCAGGAATTGCCAGACTTTAGTAAAAAATGCCACTGAAACAATAAATAAATATAAATTTCCAGTCATGTAGCATGATTGCATAAATGCATTTTCCAGCTGAACTGAAGAAAATGAAACCTGAATCGAAAATCACAATTGGGGTTGTGATGGATATGGCCTTGCCCGCCTCGATTCTTTTTCTCACGGCCAAAATAAGTATGTTTAGCATTTACAGTTATGGTTATCGACATTTCATGTCTTTACTTTCACATGCCCCACCTGTACTAATCATGGGTGGCTGCTGATAGGAGTACATAAGGAGCCCCTGGCAAAATAAAAAATATACCTGATAATAATAATATCTTAAATATAATATTATCACACTGTTTTCCAACTTTTCCCCATGAATCCTCATTGAAGCGCAGAAGACCCACTGCCAAACAGAACCTCAGGATGGGTGAGAGGATGGTGGAGTTTTTAGTTAGGTGAGGGGGTTAGGGGTTTGCTGTCCAGGACAAAACCCCGTGTGTGCCCTGAATAGGAAAACAGAGCGTTGATTGGATCCAGGTCCAATGAGACAAAATCTCGCCATCTTCTTCCCTTGCCTGTAGGCAACACGTGGTGTCTCGGAGAAAACTTCTTGTGTTTGGGGATTCGAAGGTAGGATGGTATGGAGCTCTCGGAGTATGCCATTGGTCTTCTGTGCTCCGAAAAAAAAAGTTGTGATCAATGGCACTCGTTTTGAAGGAGCAGGCCGATTTTGTCAGTTGCAGCCTCTTGCAGGGATCATTCTGTCTTGGAGGAACCTTCGGGGGTAGCCGCTCTCTACTAGCTTACCTCGCAATCCAGTTAGAAAGCGCTCTAGATCCTCTCAATTGCTACAAATGTTATGTCCCCTGATGGACAATGATCGAGGAACAGAGCGCTTTGTGTGAGCAGCTAATGTAGTGCAAGTACAATTGTTGATTCGTAGGCTTGACATGTACTGCTGTCGAAAAGCGTTCATCCACCATCATCATATCCACATCGAGAAATGTGGTTGATGTCCTGGAATAGGCCCACGTGAATTTCACTGAAAATTGCCAGTTGAGCTCCTGGAGGAAAATTATCAACTCATCTTCTTCATAGGGTCATATCAGAAATATGTCACAAATGAATCATTTCCACAGGAGAGGAACGTTTTCTCATGATGACAGAAAACGTGTTTCCCGTATAGGCCATGAATAAATTGGCATAAGATGGAGCCATGCGTGTATACATGCGGAACAACAAGACGACGTAAAATTAAGTTGAAAGCCAAAATGAGAGTTGGCAGTCAGGTTATGAAAGAGTGATAAGGGTGGTCACATGACAACACAGTAAGCCAATGGCAAACACCCCGCTAAGTTAGCATTAGTTCATTTACAGTTACAGTGCTTACCATGTGAAGCAGCAACTCTATTATCATGTTATTGGGTAAGCATTCGATTTATCTGAATGTATATATTTCTGTATGTATATGAAAGTATATCGAACAAAACATTGCTCGTAAAGTGCATGATGCATAATAGATTTTAATATAATACGTAATAAATTAGTTAATAATAAATCATTTACTTTTTGGATCCATGGTGTATCTGATATCAGCTCAGCAAAAAGTCTGAAAATTAAAACAGCCAAGTGAATCATTGTGTCTTGTAGAGATTGACGTAGCTAATCAAAAATAGGGGTATTGAGAGGACAGATATAATTTCAACCAGCAATAACATCGAAATTAAAACGAATTACAATCCAATTTTTGAAAGCCAGTTCCCTTGAGAGCAAAGATTAAACTCGCACGAAGGTACGTTTGATTTGAAGAGGTTAACATGAGGTAGGTAGTTAGTACTGTCATTTGAACCATTATGCATTGTGATATAAAAGCAGTGAAAACGATTTGGCCCAACACATAAGTTCGTGGGTGCATGTTCATCTCCCTCAAAACCTTCTGATTACATCGTGGTTTTGGAAAATTCAAGAACTGGGCCTGGTTTTGGAGTACAACGACTTGGAGAGTGACGTGCATAATTTTTCGTTTTCAAATTAACCAATTTGTAATTAATTTCAACTGTGTACGAGGTCTGATCAAAAAGTTCCAGAACTTTCTTAATAACTCTTTATTAATTAATTTTCAAATATTTTCAAATTTGTCCCCTTCAAAGTACTCCCCTTGGCTACGTATACACTTCTCCCAGCGTTTTTTCCATTGATCCATGCAGTCGGAATAAGCCTCAGATGGGATGCTGTTAAGTTGCTCCAGCGATTTTTGCTTCAGGACGTCTATGGAGGCAAAACGCTGTCCTTTCATCGGGTACTTGAGCTTGGGGAACAAGAAGAAGTCTGCGGGGGCCAGGTCAGGTGAATAGGGGGGCTGGGGAATGACGGACATCGCGTTTTTGGTCAAAAACTGGCGAATCAGGAGGGCAGTGTGACAGGGCGCATTGTCGTGGTGAAGCACCCACTCGCCGCTCGCCCACATTTCTGGCCTCTTCCTCCTCACAGCTTCGCGCAATTTTCTAAGGGTTTCTAAATAACGAAATCGGTTAATTGTCTCACCTTGGGGCATGAATTCGTGATAAACAACACCCTTGGAATCGAAGAAAACTGTCAGCATCACCTTCACGTTTGACCGCTGGTACCACCTTGAACGACCCATGGTTTCTTCCTCGTAAGCCTCAGTTGACATTTTGAAAGTTTCCGTGAATGATTTCCCGAGTTTAACACAGAATTTGACACAAACTCGCTGCTCCTGCTTCGCGTCCATCGTCAAATTCGCCGCTGTACAAAATTGCGCTCCACTAGAAATGCGATAACTTCCTAACTAAGAAGGTTATCGCGATAATTCAAAATTTGCGTGACTCACGAAGAGTAACGCTAACAGTTGAGACCATCGGGAAGTTTTTAACACTCTCCGTTCGCGCGCAAAATCAAAAGTTCCGGAACTTTTTGATCAGACCTCGTACAACATCAGGTAGGTCAATGGTTATGATGGACTTTAGGGCTACCATGCCTCAATCCCAATAAAGTGGAGGATGGCTTCTGTGAATGGGTTGAGGACATACTATGGACACCCATTTGCCCATTAGCGACATTTGTAGGCTTCCTCCACAACACCTATATATTGGGATCAGCACGTTTTCCTCTGATTAAATGGGCTGTGTGTGGACAGAACACACATCGAAAGCGCGGACCTATATCGACAGATGGAAGATTGGGCGTAATCCAAAAATTACTATTAATGAAGAAGGTGCATGGAAAATTGGGCGCAATGAAAGTATACGTAATTTGTCCATCTGATCTAAACATTACTGGAAGGATTGATTTAGGATATTTTTTGTCTGTCCGCATTTCCTTGTTACAGCCATAACTTCCACAATTTTGAATGAATTTAGCTCATATTTTGAGGGACTATGCGGATAAGACCTCTTGAGATCCCATACGAATTTCATCTCAATATAATCAGCGGTACGCTCTGCGCGTGCGCTAACGTGAAATTGTTGAAACAGGTTTAACTTTCACATGATAAAGGTAGAGATGTTCGATATTTCTGTACCGGTGACAAAGTCACCGATATATCGGTGACAAGGAACTGGAAAAAGCGGTGACAGATATTTTGGTGACTGCGCTGGATTCCAACACAAACTACTACTATACGCAGGCGTGGCTTTGGAACGGCGGCTAGGCGGCTCTGGCCTTAGTCACTGAATCTCATATCGGATATCTACATACAGTCTCTGTCACCGCGTCACCGCTTACCGACAAATAATAAATAGTACTAAATAAAATTGAAAAAAGCAAAGACGATTGTGGAGGTTGAAAGAGATTCTGAGGCGAAGAGGGCGATTATGGTTCCAAATGCACTCTGTCGGGATTTCAACCAACCATATCGTCCACCAGCCTTCCCCCTCAATTCCTTGCGAATAGTAATGTTTTCCTAAATTAATTTGCTACAAAAATCTGTGTGACAATGGCCTCCCAGTGCTCCGAGTCATTTTCTCTTTTTCCATTCAAATTCAAGCTCCAAAGAGAGCGGAAAGAACATTGATGGTTGGACGAAATCCCGTTAGAACGCGCACGAAACAGAAATCTCCTGAAAGATTTGCGAACTCTATAACACTGTTATCAGTGAAACCTTCCTTGAAACTACACGGCTAGAGATGTTCGATATTTCAGAAATTTTCTGTACCGGTGACAAAATCACCGATATGATATCGATATGAGGACTTGTCACCGAAATCATTTCGGCGACTTTCTCACCGTCCGATATTTCAGCGACTTTGTCACCGGTCCAGAAATATCGTGTGACAGGCCCGACCCTAGAGATTATCGATATTTCTGTAACGGTGACAAAATCACCGATATGATATCGATATGAGGACTTGTCACCGAAATCATTTTGGCGACTTTCTCACCTTCCGATATTTCGGCGACTTTGTCACCGGTCCAGAAATATCGTGTGACAGGCCCGACCCTAGAGATTATCGATATTTCTGTAACGGTGACAAAATCACCGATATGATATCGATATGAGGACTTGTCACCGAAATCATTTCGGTGACTTTCTCACCTTCCGATATTTCGGCGACTTTGTCACCGGTACAGATATATCGTGAGCCCGGCTTCGCTTCCACAGCTTTGAGCTCCGAGTTCCCAGTGTGTTCCCGTTGCGTAGTCACTAGACTACCGCCTCCATTTCTACATCTATGTGATTTTTATCACCAAAGAAATATTTTGTGATGTAACAGTAGAAATATTTGTGTTAAGTTTTTTGTTGTTTTGTTGAATTTAATGCTAAAGAATTTGTGTTATCATTCGATATGAGTTTATGTTACCTTAAGTTCCTGAAATAATAAGTTCCTTAAAACTTGATAAAATTCATTTTTAAAGCGATGAATGTGTTTTTTAATTTTCTCTCACTCATATTCAGAAGTTTAAAATTTAGTAAAACATTTGTTTACATACACAAGAATAAAAACAAATTATTATTATTTTAACTGTAAAGCAATTCCTCTTTAATCATAAAAATGTATGTTCAACATCTCTTTTTATGCTTCTTTCCTTGAAAAAACTGTGACAGCGCCACCTTTCATTCATTTCCACTCTCTGTCACCGATATGGCAGTCACCGATATTTGTCACCGATATTTCCTTGTCACTGGAACCGAAGTCACCGATATTTGTAAGTCACTGGATCGCACATCTCTAGATAAAGGATGTAAGGAAGCTGCTGAGCCATCTCCTTGGCAGTGTATTTTCGATAGTTACGCATTTGTTGAATAAGAACGAGCTCTTGTGGATAGTCAGTAGTTTTACCTTAGATAAACAACCTAGCGGTGAAGAGAAACGTTCGACCAGAAGAGATCAGGTAGACATATACGAACTGGGCTCCATCAAAATGTTAAACCTCAAAAACCCAACGTACAATTCAACTAGAATCCAAACACTTAAATGGTTCCTGCTATTGATATATTGGCTGAAGTTCAGTGTAGGGGGCCCCTCCTGATAAGAAGAATATATCGATGTGTACTAGGATCGATGTTTTTATAGGATCATAATATCGATACCGCTGTTATGTCGGATTGCTTTGCACATCCACCTTCGAGAAGCTGAAGGTCCGCCATCTTTCCCGCTTCTATTCAACCTTTCCTTCTTGAACCAGACTGTCAACCTTCTATTTGTCCAACTGATCTATACTTTACTAGAAGGATTGATGTAGGATATTTTTTTGTTTTTGAGATGCGAGCGAAGCGAGCATCCAGACGACCAAACTAGACAGAACACATTAGAACGCACATCGTGAGTCACATTATGCACGATTTGAACCTAGCTAAGGCGTAGTTTTTTTTATAGAGGTTTGTGTGGATTTGTTGGCGAGATACGGACATGGTTGGAGGTGAGAATAAGATAGTCGATCGATATATAGACATCGAGTTACGACGGTCTTATCAGGAGGGGCCCCCTACACTGAACTTGTACCATATTCAACGACAATACAATATATTGCATATTATAGGTACAATGCTGCACCCCTGTTATAAACGGTACATCACTTCCTGGAAGTATCCAACATAATTCATGTTATGAACGTAAAAACATTACAGCTCGTGTCTTTATACTACTTGATGTGAGAATGTAAATAATATACAATAACATGTCATGTTACGTATGTGCTATACTCTAATATGCTCATTTCTTCGACAGCTACGAAATCAAAATCTCGAGCTACAATGAAGTTGTACTTACCGACGTGATACAGCAAGGGTTAAGCTGATACTTATTAACTTGTCAACTAACTTCAAGATGAAAATTTGTTTAACTAAGTTAAATGTACCTACATCAACAATAATAGAGTAATATAGAACTATAGAGTAATATAGAAGTTAAATGTACCTACATCAACAATAATACAGTAATATTGAACCCACGAACTATTATAGTATCCTCTGTCTTCTCCGTAAATTTCCTCCCTACTCCAGTCACCGCGGAATCACAGCGATCGCAGGGCTACCACCTCTTCCGATTTTTCCGTAGACCTACAAATTTTCAGACTTACCTGATTCCATGTACGTGAAACGGATTCTCTTTTTCTCAACAGAAAAAAGTATTACCAGAAACAATTGATAAATGTTCTAAAGCGCAACATTAATTTATAAATCGATTACGATCACACCAAGATTCATAATTATTCACGGAAAGTATCAAGTGTCGACTATCATAATATGATATGAATTTAATAATAAAATGACATATTACGTGAATTTCCTTCTCGCGGAAACTTCCGACAATCGTAAATTACCTCAGCCCTGAGCAAACTTAATACCAAAGTACTGATATATAATTTCCAAGCTAAATTAAACCTTTTTTATATTATATCAACTGAAACCGATCACAGGCTGAATGAAGCCTTTTCCGAATCAAATTGAATCATTGAAAGCATGAGCAAAATGAGGTACCTAGTTCTAGAACAAAATGCCATGTGATTGTTAGTTACATCCTATATATGAGAAAATGACCGATAATTACTATTAACCCTGCAAAACCATGTACCTACCGAACTACTATTTATGCAATTTTATAATTATCTACCAATTTACCCGTCCTTACATTGAATTAACTGATTTCCCGCATTCATACAATGAATCCTGGAGCAGGAAACGGACAAATTCATTTCATGGGTTGGCGGCACTGAGCTCTCCAAAAATTGACCGACCAATCAGCGCCCATTAAATCCCTGTGGTTCACATGTTTGGGTTTCCCGCTCAATTACAAAGCGATGCCAATTACACAATTTTCTCCGAAAATAAAAATTTCTCACTCGTCTTTTACGTTGTAGACCATTCTAATAAGTTTTATTTCGTGTGTCCGCAAATCAGTGCCTCAGGCATAATTTCTTCAGGTTTCGTCTGATTTTAAAGACATTCTCAGAGAATGTGTTCGGGCGTAGATGGTGCATAAAGAATTTCATTGCTAAAACGCTGCAAATTCTTTCACTGGGGTTTATATTCAATTGGCTTGCGTTCATGATTTGAATTTCTACTAAGCTTTGGAGTGTGCGTGTTTCACAGATGATAGAGTGATTATTGAATTTCAGGAGGCACAAAAATATGATCATCTGAACAATCCAAATTGGTATTTTGGTTGAGAACAGATTTACGTGCCCTATGCATAACCCCTGAAATTCAATAATCGCTCTATCACCTGTGAAACACACACACTCCAAAGCTTAGTAGAAATGCAAATCATGAACGCAAGCCAATTGAATAATAAACTCCAGTAAAAGAATTTGCAGCATTTTACTGAAAAATTCAGATTTTCTGATTTTTCCTGAAATTATCAGAATGCTTCAACCCGTGTATCGGCTACAATGTCTTTTAGGAGTACACTCCAGTATCCACATTACTACATCACTACATCAACACAAAAACAATAATAAACCAAAATAACGGGAATGTTGGCACCATAAATCGGGCCATAGATCGGGAATGGTTCGACCTACGGACCTGGGGAGGGGCTCATTCGATTCCTCGGGGAGTGTTCTTCAAAAATAGTACAAATTTAGGCCGCCTTGACTTTTTTTGAGGTTTTACGGGATCTTACAAAACTTTGACAACCTTTAAAGGGCACTTTAAATTAAGTGAGAGAGCTGGCTCAAGAATTGGGGCGTCGCCGGACCAATATGGATTTTTCCTGAAAATTTCAGCTCTTTTGCTTCAGCCATTTGGGAGAAATCATGCGCACGGCGTACGGACGGAAAATTTTTTATTGCAGATTCGGATTCTACACCCTTTGAAACGTAAACCATGAAATTTTCAGGGGGGTTAGAATTATTTTTTTCAAGAGCGATTACAATCGTTTATTAATTAATAATGATCCAAAAATTAACACGTCACTCAATACAAATGTAAAATTCGGAATCACATCCAAATCAGAGTGTCATCAACGCCTTCAAGCGAGTGGTTTCCTGGTCTCAGGCGCTAGTTGTATCTTTCACAAGATTAGTTGAAATTTACATGAAACTAGCAGGAAGCCCCTGCTTCCCACGAAATACGACATTCCTGTCAAAGGGTTCTCCGCCATATTGTGCTCCAAAACCCAGAGGTATTGGAGAATATAAATTGGAATTTGGTGGTTTTGAATATAGTCAGGAATATGATTACTATCATATTCACAAACTGAACAGGTGTGATTTTCTCGCTGTTAACAATTTTGTTTTTGTAATTTTACACAAAAATCACAATTATTTGTCGTCAATTCTTAAAAGATATTCAGTCAAAATTACCTTTTTTTGTAATATCTACTGCCCCATCAGTAGGGTGGTAGAACCAATATAATAGACATTAGTGGAAAATCTCCAGTTCTAGCTCAATATCTTGGTCTGATGAGCTTTGGAAAGGTGTTTATCATTAGACCAACCCTTTAAGTAAATTTAGATACCAAGGAAATGTCGAAATTCGATTCCTTTGAATTATAATTAATTTAATTGACAGACTCGTACAGGGCAAAAACTATGTGTCACCAGTGTCATACACCCTTCTGAACTAATTCCATACAGATTTCATAAATCATTTGAAAATCCATTTCGGTTGAAATTTGAATATCAACAACAGAATGTAACCGCTCATTTTACATTATGTACCGTTTATTGTTAACAATATAAAAGCTTTGCACGATAAAATAAGGTGAAAGTCTTGGAACAGCCTTAAAGCGACTAAATTACAGTACCTACATTACTGTTTATATCAAAATGACAAATTTCGGTTTATTATTCAACAATAAACCATTGTAATCGCTCTGGAAAAAAAATTCTAACCCCCCCCTGAAAATTTCATGGTTTACGTTTCAAAGGGTGTAGAATCCGAATCTGCAATAAAAATTTCTCCGTCCGTCCGCCGTACGCACAATTTCTCCCAAACGGCTGGAGCAAAAGATCTTTAATTTTCAGGAAAAATCCATCTTGGTCCGACGACGCCCCGATTCTTGAGCCAGCTCTCTAAGCCCTAAAGTGACCTTTAAGGGCTATCAAAGTTTTGTAAAATCCCTAAAAACCTGAAAACGAATCGGCCTAAGGAAGTCGAATCGGCCTAAATATTTACCTATTTGAAGAACATACCATGAGGAATTGAATGAGCCCTTCCAAAGGTCCGTTGGTCAAACCATTCCCGATGTATGGTGCCAACATTTGCGTATTTCGGTTTATTATAGTGAATGTGGATACTGGAGTGATAGCCGATGTAGATACCTGTAGTTTATAGCCGATACACGGGTTGAAGCATTCTGATATACATGAAACGCTGATAATAATATTATAAGTATTCTTTCACTGGAGTTAATTATTCAATTGGCTTGCGTTCATGATTTGAATCTGTACTATATAAGCTTCGGAGTGTGCGTGTTTCACAGGTGATAGAGCGATTATTGAATTTCAGGAGATACGCATAGACCACGTAAATCGGTTCTCAACCAAAACACCTACCTATTTGGATTGATCAATTGATGATATTTGTGTGCCTCCTCTACATCAGTCTACCTTTGGCTACATCGTTTAAATTTGGTTTTGGGGAAGTTTTAACGCAATACGAGTGCTGAAGTACTTGATAAATTATAGATGTTTTTATTGTGTGTGTGTGTGGGGGGGTATTGATTGAGGTTCAATAAAAAAACGCTGCAAATTCTTTCACTGGGGTTTATTATTCAATTGGCTTGCGTTCATGATTTGAATGTATACTGAGCTTTGGAGTGTGCGTGTTTCACAGGATAGAGCGATTATTGACGCAAGCCAGTTGAATAATAAACCCCAGTAAAAGAATTTGCATCGTTTTTCTTATGATTTTTGCAAAATGTATCATTTGGAGTTGCCCCAATGCAGTGGGCCATAGTTTTATAAAAATGATTTTCAGTCAAAATGATCATTTTTTTGTGATTTTTGCCTTTAGTAATGCCCCCCCCCCCCCCCCCATCCGTGCTGTTTACGCTCAAAATCACAAATTTTTTCTTGAGATTTTTGAAAAATGTATAATTTTTAGCTGCCCCAATGCAGTCGAGCATACCGTACCGTACCTGAATCACCCAAGACTGAGATGAAGGCAGAATGCACAGAAGCGAGGATTTCAATTAAAAATGAGCTACTACAACAGAAGTTTAATATTTTATTTGATTAGTTTTACAAACATTCATCGACAAATGATTCAATGGAAAATATAAACGTGGAGTTGAAAATAAAAATTAAATCTCTGAAAAGTCTAGAAACCGCTACGAAATGATTGCATCCAGTTAGAAACAGCAGGTATTGTAGTTGTCAAAGTACCTACCTACTTCCCTTCGCACAGCAGAAATCCTTAAATATTCTGCAGTATGCGCTCCAACATAAATATATCCTAGAAGAAAATCCGCGTTTCGGTGCTCAATAATAAACTCGAAAATAATAAAATAAAATAGATGGATAAAACTCTTTTAATTGAACAAAATGATTGATTTCTCTCGGGTAGCCTCAGCCCTACATGGTTAGGGAATAGTATAATACTCCTTAAGCATTAGACAATTAATGATGAGAATCAGAAACATCGAGATCATTCCAAAAATGAATGATCATCATGATCTTTACATACAGCATCATATATCATGATAGGTATAAAGAGAAACGAAAATATAGTCCCTACGTGGAAAATGGAAATGAAAACACTTCAAACTAATCATCAATGTACGCTTAATGGAGACCACTTCAAAATTTACAAATCAAACGTAAAATGTTTCTAAACGTGAATTTAAAAAAAAAAAATAATAATGTGCCCCCAACTTACAGAATTATTTTCCACACAAAAACCTGACTGTGATAAAAACGTGCTTTAGCAGTTGAACAGTTCAAGTGGCGCAACCAAGTGGAATCCACCGTAACTAGAAGGATGGAGGGCTAAACATTACTTGATAATATATCTTAATACATGGTACATGTATAATTTAAAATCAATAAAAAAAAAAACGTAAAAGGTGGATTTCAGTAAGAAATTAAATTGGTAATTGTTTATGACTTGATCTTGAATCTTTCAGCGCGTAGGCGCTTCTTTTCGTCGATAGAGGTGGCGGTTTTGATGGCTGGCAGTGGCGGGGCCGAAGATTTGTCGCCGGCAGGTGTCGCTGGCACTGGGGCCGCTGTAGACGCAAATCTGGCTTTCCGAGCTTGGAGCTTCTCAAGCTGTTGTTTCTGTAAAAATGAAACAATACTTTTCACGTTCTGATGGGTAAATGAAGGGTACGGTGGGAAAAAACCTCACTGACAAACAAAGTGCTGGGTAATGCATCAATTACGAGCATCATTTCCCGAAAACTAGAGATAAACCAGATCCCTATACCTGGGAGCCCCAATCAGAGCTTTGTTTTGGAGAAAGCTTGAAGTTTCTTAGGTCTTTTCGTAGAGTAGCTTGGCAACTTAGAGTAGGCCATTTCGCTACCTGTCTCAGGCTGCGTTGCCGCTTGTGCAGGACCTCTGGAATCCCCAGAGACCATCGAATCTCGGGGAGGGTATAGTCAGGGGCTGGGGGTCACCCTCCTCCAACCACCTATTCCACTCTGCTGGAAAGGGGAACAGGTCAGCCAATCCTGGGGTTGGGGCTTCACCCTTCTCCATACTCTCCTTCTCAGGGGGTTGCAACCCCTCCTGAGGGGCCGTGGTTTCCCACTCCAGTTCACCAGGGGACAGGGCTGGCTGAGGGGACACTGGGGGCCTACAACCTCCCCAAATTTCTGATGGATATGGTTAGTTTGTCCTTAGCAATACTTGAATCCACCGCCTCAGGAAACATACTGGACGCCATCAGCACCTGGGACATCCTCTGAGTGTTGCGGCCATTATCTGTATTCACCTCATGCAAGGGAAACTATACCATTCCACCACCTCCCCATCTTACAAACTTTGTAGTTTTACGTTTCAAGATGCGTTTTAACTCAAATGAGTGAATGATGCTACATCACTTAAATTTCCTTCAAGTTGCAACACTCTTAACAGGTTGAGCTGTGCGACCAAATCAAACCTCTTTGACTGTGTGTTGTACACCTTGAACATGACGTTTCTAGGTATGTAGATTAAAAATCTGCAACAGTTTTCCACTGTACGGTCCACAAGGCCTGAGAATTGATGTTAAAAACTGGTCTTTTGTACGTGGACTCCACTTGGGGTCTGGCTAGTCCTAACTTCGAGGCAGATCAATCAGCTCACACACAGTAGATGCAATGGGCCAAAAACTGGTCAAAACAAGTTTTCCACATGATCAAAAATTACACCCCCCCAAAGGTTAAAAGCCACCAACCAGATCATGTGTACATAATGCTTTTTGGGTCGCTGATCGCTAAGTTGGTTTCCAAGGTCAAATCTACAAAAATAATGTTAGCCATGTTCTAACTGTACTTTCATGTTTTTGGGGTCACTGCATCCGGATCTGGGGTCATCATCTTTCGAATTTTTTTAAAGATCACACCAGCATAATGGTTAATACCATTTTATTGATTGAGGTATAGATGCCAGGGGAAGTTGGCAGATGGACGTTAGGGTGTGAGGATGAAGGTGTAGTGTGCCCAACGATGAGCTGACATTGTCCTATCGGATCAGCATACCCCAAGATATACGGATATCGACGTTGATTGTAAGATCTTAAAACAACCTTGACTCTGAGGTCGTAGGGTCAAGCTGATGGAGGATTTGGATTTCATTCAACTCATCATCAGTTGAGTGAAAATGCATCTGCCAAATGATGATGAATCATTCTATCGAATCAGTTGTAACTAAGCGCAATACCCAGATTACAAGATCACAGGAAATTTTAGTACCTTCTGTTCGGCAGGACTCAAGATCCCGAATCTCTCTGCCCGCTTTTTCAGTTTGTCAGTTCCATTGTCAGTCTTCGCGCTGATTTCCACCTGCAAGAAAAAAAAAGAAAAAGTTACTGGACGTGGATGGAAATACTATCCAAACGTACGAAGCCTACTCATTCATGGAGCGACTAACGTTTAGCTGACACCTTTGAGTTTAAATAAGATGGAATAAATAAATAAATTATTGAGATGGTATGGCTATTGATTTGAAAATCAACTCATATCTACTACGGGCTACTGGGAGCATAAAGTTACTGCCTCAGCTTATCTTCCCATAGATGAGGTTACATGAACTGGACTTCCACAAATGGCTAGTGAAGGTATTGATATGCTGGGTGGTCTGCTCTTCAATAAACGGTATGCTTTCCCTTTCTACAAGTCTGTCAAATTCTTCTTTCAAAAACTCATACTTAGTTTACAGTTTAGTGTACTTTAGGAGGTGATGGAAGGTATAGTTGCCCCTTCCATTGAGCTGAATGCAGTAATGCACACCACGCTCAGGGGATGATCCAAACGCTTGAAGGCATGCATCTCCCAAGGCGGAAAATTCAAGAATTGGGAAGGGCCAACTAACCATTTCCATCAGACTCCCAGGGCTATGAGAAAAGCCTGGGGGGGGGGGGGGGGGGAGTAATAAGCAAAGCAGGGGTATGACAATTAATAAATTGGTCATAATTATTGGCATTTAGCCTAGGGAAAAATGCAAGTGAAGGGGGGGTGACAGGACTGTTAATAATAAAAAGGCAATTGGTCGTAACCACGCTCTGCTACCATGTGAGATGATGAAATGGTATAGTTGCCCCTTCCATTGAGCTGAATGCAGTGATGCCTGCCCAAGTGTTTCCATGACATATAGTCCTCGTATGGCAGTCACTCTAACTTGGAATAGGATAGATATTGAGCGTAGGAAATCGATTATTCCAGACCTATGCCTACAGCATCAGACTTCGTATCTGGGTCAATCCATATAAAGTGGTCCAGAGGAGGTTGCTGTAATATTTTTATTATTTTTTATATTTTTACCCAAAAAAGTAGCACTTGTTACAAGTCTAAAAATACACTTAGTTCAATTTTTGTACTTCTTGTTTGCCAGTGGCGGCCATTTTTCTGTAGTTAGAACGCTAATTTTAGGCGATTTTAGAGCTCTGCGGAAACGTATTTAACTCAGCTTCTATTCATCCTAGAACATTGAAACAAAAACCAATGTCTTCAGAAAATGCTAAGCTATAATAAAGCTGATTAGACCTAATTGCTCAAACCTAGGCCCAAAGGTCTAAATTAAGGTATTTCTAGTACTAACTTCTAACTACAGAAAAATGGCCGCCACTGGCAAACAAGAAGTACAAAAATTGAACTAAGTGTATTTTTAGACTTGTAACAAGTGCTACTTTTTTGGGTAAAAATATAAAAAATAATAAAAATATTGAAGCAACCAATTAAATTATTTCTGGACCACTTCATACGGACTGACCCATCTCTGAGGTGAAGAGAGGAGATTAAGCAGGTGACTTGATGTTTCCAGAATGCAACTTCTGCGTATATCAGAGTTCTTACTAAAACGTGAACCTGCTATAACCTACTCACAAGAACGGTTATTGAGGGATTCTGAGCTGTAATAAAGCAAGGTGTTCAACTTGAAAGAGAGGTCATACCAGGTCGTATCCCTTCTTCCTCCTGCCCCTTCCTGAGAATGAAGGTCAAGGCCCATGCGCCTCGGTCACTGGGCAACTGCCGTTTATTGGCATAATTACGTGTCATCCAGGTAAGTTCCATTGCATTATTTTATACTGCTTCTACAATTCTCTGATTATGCGTTGACATATCATGTATTATGCACCATTTTACGATTACAAGTAGCAATCTAACGTTAAAAAAAGAGAGAATCGAGATCATACCCAGCACGTTCACGTACGATTGTCTCAAAAACTTAAGAAAAAAATGGCAAACAATCAATGAAGCTGCGAACCGCAGAAGAAATGACAAAAATTGCCTTCCACTAGAGGATTGGATTCAGAACTCAAGTCATACCGAAACGGCAGAAGATGTTGCGAATCTTCTAAATTGTTATTTCTCATCAATTGGATCAAACTTGGCAAGTAACATAATATCGGAACCGTACACTTCAGAAACTGGAATCAGGACACCAACATCTCAAACAAATTCAATGTTCATCTATGAAATAGAAACAAACGAACTACTTAAAACTGTTCGATTGCTGAGAGGAGGTTCGGCGCCCTATGTCATAAACAAAGTAATTGAAAGTATAGCCGATCCACTAACCCACTTATACAACTTGAGTATCTCCAAAGGTGTTTTCCCTCAGAAATTCAAAATGGCAAAAGTAGTACCACTATTCAAGAAAGGAGAAAAAACTGATCCAGCCAATTATCGACCCATTTCCTTGATAGACGTTATTGCCAAGATATTTGAGAAACTGCTCAAAACTCGATTAGTGAGCTTTCTGGAAAAGTCAAAGACCATAGGAGCACAACAATTTGGATTTAAAAGAGGTGTCAATACACAGGACGCTTTATTCAAGGTCACGGATAAAATTAGCAGCTACATAAATGGCGTGTATACTAAGTACATCATTTTCTGGAAGTGAAATCTAAACTTTAACAATTAATGTGGTGTAAATTAATTTGGAAAGTACTTTATAAAAATTAGATGAAAGAACCAATACTGGGCTGGGCCACAGTGTTACACTATCCAGCTCGGTAATCAGTTATTATTAAAATGAAGAATGTAACGTGTAAAATGATGTAAATAAACTATCTATCTATCTCAAGTACGCCAGGGGATGTAAGGACTTACTTCACACTGTAATGGACGGCAGAGGTACAATACAAAGGAATGGCATGATCTGCCACCAGTAAAGAGTAACCCACTAATTGTGCGAGTTTGGATTCTTAATTATCTACCCACCTCTATTCAAAAACTACGAATCAAGTTTTAAGAAAGAAATTGAAAAATTGTTGCTGCAAGCTGAACATTTTAGTGGAAATCTACTCAGTTGAGTTGAATCAGTAAGTTATAGGAATATATATTTTTTTCTGCCAATTCATAACCTGATTTCTTCTTAATTTCGTATTTCATGAGCTTTGTAATACCATTTTGGCCTCTACAAATAAAACATGATTGATTGGATATAACAAAATGGTATAACAGCGTACATTACAGCAGTATTCTTTCTTCATTAATTTCATGGCACAAGAAACTCCCAAGGGTGGGACACTGGAGAGGGTTGACGGCATATGCGGCCCCGTGGGCAAGTTGGGGTACATGAGCGGCCCCACTCAGTGTAGGAGCACTTGTACCAGCGGCCGTGGTCGGTCTAGGCGTATATGTACGAGCGGCCCCACCGAAATATGGGAAATGGGACAGATGGGAATTGCTCTAAAATGAACACTGTCAAACATGCAAATAGACAATCATCACATGACTCCCGACCCAAGTAGGTACTTCTCAGTTATTTGATCTGGGCTGGTACTTATAAGAAACGATTTGGACATACTTGGCTAGGGTAACCGTTTACCAACATCATATCTCGATTTCCACATGAACTTTTCGTTAACAAGGCTACTTCGGGTTCCATCTTCACTCGGATTTCTTCCAGTCACTGGGTTCAACTGGCCTCCACTCGAGCAGGACCACTCGTACCATCTGTGCCCTTAGACCAGGCAGGGGCGCTCGTACATGCCTAAGACTCCAAAACATCGTCTTCCCGCCCTACGGGGCCGCTCATACAAGTACCCCTGGAGAGTGCAGGGCTGGTTGTCATAAGGGGTTAGTTGGCATTCTAGTTCTGAAAAGTACCGCAATGATCGTCAAGAGCTGTTGACGCAGTCATTTGACCTTCACAACGATCCCCACCTTCCACAGCAATCTCAGTATGATTCTAGAAGTTCTCGAAGCAGGAGTGTGTATGTGGTAAGTAAAATTTAATATCATTCTGGTTTTCTGAGCTTTTGTGTTCAAATGTGGTTGCTTTCCTACAGTTTTTTCTGACGAATAGGTTACCAGCTTGTAGGATACATGAAGTTTTTATCTTTTTTCGTTGTAGATGGTTTCGGTGGTCACATTTGTTTCAGGGGTTAGTTGGCCTTCTTCAAAGGGAGGTTCTTGTTAGGCCAACTAACCCCTACTTAGAAAAAGAAAACCAACCATTCCTAGAAAGAGAAGCATATTGTGGAGGAAACAACAGATGACATTCAGATGGTGATACCAGCTTTGCAGCAACTAAAGACAGCGTGGATTCGCCTGTTGACAGCGATTCACATTCGGATGATAATCCGCAAACACTCACGGAAATTTACGGAAGACAAGTGAATGGCGACGAGATGACAGAATTCCATAATTATGTTGTTGAAGAATTCACAGTGGTTGATTCAGTGGCTATGAGATATGTTGGTAGAACATGCATGGGTCAAATCACCGATATTGATGTAAATGATGCCAAGGTAAACACCATGACAAGGTAGAAGAAGGATTGGGTATGGCCCAAATTTTGAAATAATTCTAACGAGGTTTCGTGGCTAAGATGTCACTTACAAAATTCATTTGACCAATTAAAACGAACTTAACCCAAAAAAATATATATCTATGCCAATCAGCCCTGCTCTACCCTACTCTTTTTGTCTATAACAACGGGTAGAGGCTAACGCACCCCTCCCTACGTCATTCCATAGAAACGTAGAGATTTGACAAATAATAATAAACGGTTGTCATTGGTTTGAGAGTCCGTAAACATACAGGAAATTCTTTTTCACTTAAATGAGAAACGAGCGTCGTGGAATGAGTCGTTCAGGCGGGCATAGCAGAGGTATTGGCATGTATGCTAGAGTCAAAACATGGCAATTTTGTTCACCTGAGAGAAAAAAACATTTATTGATCATTATATGGGGTGGAATGTTGGGTTAGTTGGGATCTGTGAAAAGTATAAATTGATATGCCAAAAGCTCGAGGTGGTATGAAAGCCAGAAGTAGAAATTGAGTCGCCGAAAGTTTAAATTGAGATGCCAAAAATATTAGAATTAATTCGTGCCAAAGGTTCAAATTAATTTGCCAAAATCTTCAATTTGATAGTATGCCAAAAATTCAAATTGATTTTGCCAAACTAATCTGATTTCATTTTTTTTCCTAACTATATATATATGTATGTAGGTATGTAAGTACGTTGTGTGTGTGTGTGTGTGTGTGTGTGCGCGCGTGTGTGATTTTAGTCTTCCGGTAACCAAATTGCTGCTCCGTCCTCTAGTCCTAGTCCTCGTACGTGTTTCCTAGGGCCCCTTAGCCTCATGGAGACTGCTCGGTGAACCGAGAATTGAGTTTTCACTCGTGCCCACATCATCACCTGGGAGTAGGATTTCGACCACTTGTTGGCGAGGCGTAAGGAAACGTTCTTGAGGAAGGCTTCGTATTCTTTATGTAATGCGCCATCGCATGGAACGACGAGTGGCGTGAAAGACCCTCTCAGGTCTTCAGCGACTCTATCGTATTTCGCGTGTTTGGCTTGGGCTGCATGCCGGGAGACGGTAGGCCAATCCATGGAGGAGTAAGAGACTGCGTCAGCGTTTATAACGCGGGTATTGAAAAACGCAATTCTCTCACGGTCCCACACCCCATGGACCTTCATGTCCACTACCAAGCCGGGGCTGCCGTCAGCACTGTCACGTAAAACTGGTTCTGTGACCACGCCGTTCCATGCAAGGCTCGCTATTTTTGCGCATTCATCTCCGACGAGGTCATGTCCCTGTTTTATCAGGCCGTTCATACAGTTAAGGGCGTGATTCATGTCCATGGGACTCCCGCATCCGTCGCACCACACTGGCAACCCTTTCGGTTCCCAGCCGTACAGAATGGACAGTGCGTCGCGGAATTGGGATTGTGACAAGTCGAAGTTGTCTGCCGCCAATGGGAGGACGCTGAGCCATTGGAATATTTGTTCACCTTATTTACACTCAAAAGCTTCAACATCCTCAACCATTCAATCGAATGAAAACCATTATGAAAAGTACAAAGAAGAATATACCTTATTTTTATTAGAAAGGGGGTCGTTAACGATGGTAGAAGTGACGCCAGATTTGTCAGATTCAGATGAAAATCTTGCCGCTCTCTTCGCCAAGGCGTCGGTCTGTAAAAGAAACAGTTCCAATGAATTTCTCATTATATTTCCAAATTAGGATAATTAAGTATGTTTTAATTAGAATATAACCCCAAAAGCATCGATAATTATGTTTCTATGCAAGATTTATCAGCGAATATTTGTATTCATCTTTTTGGTTTGTTAAATTCTATTTAAAGCGTCGGGGGGAAGAACAATCAATGTAATTTTATTCCATTTTTTGGTAATTTCAATTTTTAAGTTTAATTACTCATGAAATGACAAAATTAAGGTTGGGGAAAAACGAATTTAGTTCGAATTATCCGTCGTTCTGAGTTAGTGAATTTCAAATTAACGGGTAGCAGAAATACGAATTATTGAGAAGTGAAAAATGAAAACGAACCGTTAAAACTAACGGTTTAATAATGAAAATCAGCACATATGAACGTTATACGTGTACTACATACAGGGTGTCCCGCACTTAGTGTAAAAAAAAAAATTGGGTGAAACTACATGGAAAATGGAGTAAATCGCCGCCAACCGCGATTTTTTTTCTCAACCCGTTGCTGAGATATGCTATTTTTAAGAGTTTTTTCAAAAAATCGCGTTTTTCGCCATTAAAACGCTTTTTTCTCGGCAATTTCCCAACATTTTTGCACATTTGACCACATTTTCGGAATCTGCGTTAAAATTCCTATAAGATGAAGTTACTTTGATTTCCAAAACGCATCTTCCAAACACCGAAATTTTCAATCAAAGATGAACATTTTTCGCAAAGTGAAATTTTTCAAAAACTTGGAACGCTTGGCGTGACCACAAAAATAATTTTTTTCGTTGTCAAATTTGATATAAACTTCTCCCACTTCTAAGCATTCCAACGGCGTCTCAACCATTTAATTCTGGTTGGAATTGACGGAGAAATTAAAGTTCGAATGCCAGAAAACGTGTAGTTCGTTTTAACGTAAGTTGGTAGGTGACGTACGATATGGGCCACAGAAACTGATTTTTCTCGATTTCAATTAATGTTTTCCGGCATTAAACCACAGGTTCGAATTGGGCGTTAAATTTCCTGTAAGAAGAGGTTCATTTTGTTTCCAAAATGTTTTTTCCAGGTACTGTAAAAAATTAAAAATTGAGAATTGTGATAAATGTGTAAAAAAAATTTGTGCGGGACACCCTGTATAAAAGTTGAAAGAAATCAGTGAGAAGGGAGAGCCTATATCTACCCAGTTTCCCACCGTGGCATTTTTCACCTTTTAATGTCAGTGTTTTGTCAGGAATGCATTTAAAAAACGTCTGCCAAGTGGGTGTGGCACATAGCTTCCTCGTATCCATAATATGACTGTATAGATCATTGAAAATTATTATTGACTAAAGAACTTCGTTCAATTATGCGAAGTAAATATTGAATTAGAGTAAACTTATTGTTATGCAGGAGCATAACTTGAGAAAATAAAGTGATAAATTGACATTATAGCATTTCGATAAATAAAATATATGCATCGTTCAATGATGGTTCAATATGGTTAGATACAAGCTCGAGGCTAAAACTTTATTTTCTCTTAATTACTCACGAGGACCATCTTTACATCAGTCCGAACAATCCCTGAAAATTTCATCGAAATCAGTCATAAACTCCCGGAGTTATGCATGTAACAAGGATTTCGTTTGCGCATGCGCAGAGACTACTATTTATCCGGGGGTCATGAAACTTATAGGGGACTATCTACACGTCAAACCGAACAATCCCTGAAAATTTCATCGAAATCAGTCATAAACTCCCGGAATTATGGGCGTAACAAGGATTTCGTTTGCGCATGCGCAGGGACTACTATTGATCCGGGGGTCATGAAACTTATAGGGGACTATCTACACATCAAACCGAACAACCCCTGAAAATGTCATTGAAATCGGTCAAGAACTCCCGGAGTTATGCGTGTAACAAGGATTTCATGTTTGCTCATGTGCAGAGGCTACTATTGATCCGGGGGTCATGAAACTCATAGGGGACCATCTACACCCCAACCCGCACAATCCCTGAAAATTTCATCAAAATCGGACTATAACTTCGTGTAGTTTTGCCCGTAACAAGGATTTGCTGACAGACAGACAGACACACAGAAAGACACGGAACCAAAATTGTTCAGAAAGGTCTAAAACGCAAAATGCGAGTGGAATTTTTGATTTTGGAGACAAAAAAATTTTCTCATTCCGAAAGTATAAACAATGCTTCCGCTACCTTGGTAGAGTCGGTAGCAAAAACAGCCCAGCCTCATCAGTATTGAACACATCCCTGTGCCTCCGCACACATTTCTTGAAATTTGAGGTCGTGTCGCTTTTTAAAACCAACAAAATCCCCGCTAACAGCCGACCTGGTTGCGAAAAACTTGGCCTTTTCTCTAACCAAGTGCCCTCCAATCAGGGCACTCGGGTCTCGAGTCTGGTGTAATCAATTCAATAAACTTTGTTCAATTTGTGGATACACACCATTTCTGTTCCTTTTTCACCCCTGAGGAATCGCGTTGAGAACATCTTTTTTCTTCAAAAATGGTAGGGAGCGTTGATAATCACTCTCGGGACCAATTCGAATCACAAGTGTACCTATTCCTTGTGTAATTTTTTTAAATAACGGAAGATTTTGAAGGGACCAAGGATTTCGTTCAAGTTAACTGGCGTTTCGAATTAACTGACTTCGATTTATCAGAAGTTGACTGAATCTGTATTAAATATTTTAAATTGTGGTGGATATGGGTAGTTGGCCCTTCCTGATTTTAGATTCCGTCGCATTGGGAGATCAATGAGACGTTTTCAAGCATCTGGGTCATCCTCTGAGCGTGGTGGAGCATTATATCCGCATTCTGCTAAATGGAAGGGGCAACTATACCATTCCATCACCTCACATGGTAGCAGAGCGTAGTTACGATCAATGGCCCATTTAAAATTGTTAAGAATTACCAGTCCTGTCATTCCCCCATTCACTCGCATTTCTCCTTTGGCTGTATGCCCTCAATTATGATCAATTAGTAAATCGTTAGAACCCCCCGGAATGAGAATCAATTTTCCATTCTTAGAGTCCTGGGAGTGTGATGGACATGGATAGTTGGCCCTTCCCAAATTTAGAATCCATCGACTTGGGAGATGAACCAGACGTTTTCAAGCAGAAGCGTGGCAGAGCATTATATCCGCATTCTGCTCAATGGAAGGGGCAACTATAGAATTCCATCACGCGGAATATAGGCGCCTCGCCGGAGGGCAAGCCCCTTGGATGCTGACTGCTTAGAGCCTGTGGCTAGGGACAGGACGATACTTGAAAGTATCGATACTTCTTTCGATACGATATTTAAAATAACGTATCGATACTCCATACTCTCCAATATTGATATTTCAAAAGTATCGATACTATGATATATATCGCTGAAAAATATCGATACCTGCGATACCACCGATAGTTAAAAAAAACACATTTTCTTACTATTGCAGATGGAAAGGCTCAAGTAATGAACTACTTGTTGAAAAACAACATTTTTTACTTGAATGAAAATTGAATTTTTACAAAACGAACTTTTTAAACATTGGTTGCAAGTGGATTCCTTTTGGTCGTTTTTGCGGACATATTTCCAAAAACTACTCTTTGGAGGCATTGTGTGAAGTGATGTAAAGAATAAGGGTGGAACGTGAAAAATAAATCGTCTTGAGGAAAGATTCAGATAAACGAAGTGACGAAAAGAAGAAAGGTACCCGGGCAGCAGGTTATCGAAGCTATAGGATGATCATTATAGGAGGTATCGATGAAGGCGAGGAGCGATGTGTATTTTGTTTCAATCGATCACATTACGTGGGTGATCACAAGAAGGGAGTGATATGAATGTTATTGTCGTTAATTTTTGTTCTTGATGAATACAGTACCTAACTGGTACTTTACTTCGTTGAAAAAGTTCTGATACCGACAGAAAAGTATCGATACCTCCGATATTTTCGAGGAAAAGTATGTGATAGCCGACACCATCTATCGGCTATCAGCGGAACAATTGCGAGAGGAGAGGCGAGGAGTGACTGGGGGGGAAGGAGAGATAACGAAAACTTGCGACAAGCCCCTCTCCTTACCACTTTCTACCCAGCTCTCATCCGACCAGGACCGTTCATTCAATTTCCGTATTTAAATCAAATTGATATTAATATCCCAGATCCATCCTATTAACCGAACTCCTTACCTAATACCACCTGCGGTGCTATTTTATAAAAATAAAAATATTAAAGGAATACGTAAATCGTTTCCACATCGTGGTTAATAGGAGCCCCATAGTAGTTCTTGGAGCAATAAATACATTTATTGAATAAATAACTATATCTATTTCCAAAACCTTGCGTATAATTATTTCTTGAACCTTATATATCTGTATATGAAATAACCTTAGTAATTAATAAGGTGAAAAAAGGGAATAATATCAAGAAATCGTAATCAAGTAAAGGTAGAATTGATTTAACAATTCCTTTAAGTATTACAAGTATCAATATCCAAATATTGGTATTGTGCATCGCTAAAAAAATATCAATACAAATATCGGTATCGATATTTAAAAAGTATCGATACTCCAATATATCGGTGGTATCGTCCCGTCCCTACCTGTGGCTGAAATTCAAAAAACATGGACCGCATTTTTGCGGTCTTCCTTTCGCTGATTTCTCATAATTCTGCTGGTTTCTATTTGTCTTTGGTTCTTTTTGAAACACCTTTTACAATCTCGAGATGTCCTCTTGAGGAATTACAATATTTTCATTGAGGAATTTCGAATTGTTACTGACCGAGTTGATTTTGGCGTCGCCCTCCTTGGCCTCAGTCGTTTTCGTGAATCTTTCCAATCTTGCTTTTTTCCGAGCAGCCATATCTGTGTCTGTTGAGCTGGCGTCTGTGATAGTGATTCTTTTCTGAAAACAAAAAAAAAAGATTAGATTTATGGTTCATTTAATACTGAAGAATGAGTACTTGGCTAACCAATGAACCGTTCTAAATAAATGATAAACTGTAGTTTATACAACAAAATTGAGAGCATATCTAAGAAGCTAACGTATTATGTTTCATTCATATTTTCAATAAATAAGTTCTATTAACGTGATTGAAATTTGGTTAGAAATTCCGAGTATTTTAGTCTTTGAACTTCAAGATACATTTTTCTATCTAGACAGAACCACGGACGTCTGCGAAACAGTATCTCACTTTTGAACCAAAACATCGTGTTTGACAGCTTGATGTTTTTTGTGGCCTGATGAATAACATTGATATTTGAGAAATAAAAAATATAAACTGCCACAAGTTCCCGTGAAACCATGACCAAATAGGTTTGGTTGAGACACGGATTCCAAGATGGTTCTTACGCATCAGTATTCCCTTCTTTGGGAAGTCAGACAAAGATGTTGGTCTATGGAACAAAACATTATATTATACATATTGGTTCTTTAGGAATAAGTTCGCATACCTGCCACAAGCCCGAATTAAACCAAGTTGAGAGACTTTCCAATCTTGCTTTCCGAAAATATCTGTTCTTCATCTCTCAGAACGAATGAGTACTTGAGCAAAAGTATTGAGCATGCTCATTAATAAATAAGTTCTATTAACTTGAAATTTGGTTGGAAATTCCGTTTTTCTATCTAGACAGAACCACGGACGTCTGCGAAACAGTATCTCACTTTTGAACCAAAACATCGTGTTTGACAGCTTGATGTTTTTTGTGGCCTGATGAATAACATTGATATTTGAGAAATGTGGTTCCAACAGGATTTCGCTACCTGCCACAAGCCCGTGACACCATGACCAAGTTGAGAGACAAATTCCAAGGGCGCATCATCTCTCAGAACGGTGAGCAAAAGTGGCCTCCCAGGTCGTGTGACCTTACACCACTCGACTTCTTTATTTGGGGTCACCTCAAAGCTCGAGCGTACGGGAATAAGGCTCGATCAATTGCAGAATTGAGGGAGGAAATTCGGGAGCAGCCCCAGTGTATTGGGGAATTTCTCGTACTTGATGTATGCTGGCGATTTCCCAACCAATAATTCTCTCACAGTCTCGCAGTACTCTGACAATGTGGCTGTTTTAAGCACTGCAAAAGATTGCAATGCTGCTGAGACCAACATCCAAGAATTCGTAAACAAGATCCATAACTGGTGTCGTAAGGCGTGTGAAAATGAATGCTCAGAAGTCAACCACAGTCACTTTCACAAAACAAACCTGTAGGAACTGCAAAAGATTGCAATGCTCCTGAGACCAACCTCCAAGAATTCTGTGCATTATATTATTCATAACCGTGCAAATTTGGTTGGTTGGTTTTGATCAATTAAGCGCTCTCGATCGTTGTTTTATCTGAACCAAAGTTGGTGAAACCAAACATCGTCGTTCAACGGCAAACATCGCCGGTTTAATTGGTAAACGTCGGTCAAAAACAATGACGAAATCGGCCCTTAGTTTATAATTTCGACAAGATTCACAAACCAACAACACCCTCTACGGAATACGATACTCACATGTTTAGGTTGTGGGTTTTCCGCGACTGTGGACGTCCCATTTTTAAGCTTTTCTGGTTCTTCAGACTTCGCCGCTTCTTTTTCTCCTTCATTCTTCTCTGGAATGCCCACCTAAACGAATAAATCGTGATATAAGTAGCAAATTAAGGTCAGAGCGCGTTGTCCGAAGATAACTCAAATAGATGTTGGCACCAAAGGAAAAAAACACTATACCATAGCGCCGTGTTTCCCAACCTGTGGGCCGCGGCACACTGGTGTGCCGCAAAGGTGGGCTAGGCGTGCCGTGGGATAAGTCAACTTGAACTAAAATAGTTGCGAACGAAAAAATGCCTAACGGCTTGTCAAGCACAATGAATGACCGATTTCATCAAACTTTTAACCAGGCATTAACGCTGGGTTATATAGCTTTTACGAGACGAATTGAGAATTTTCCAAGTCGAATTGAGAATTTTCCAAACCAATTTGAGAATTTTCCAATCCAAGAAACTTTCACTACTGAGAGGGAAGAGGAAGTTTTCCAAATCGAATTGACAATTTTTTAAGGCAATCCAAGACTTTTGTTGAAACAAAATTAGTGAAGCAAAATGAAAGAATAGCACTTTATAAACAAATTAACATTGAAATAAAAAAAAAATTCGCTGCCAAACGCAGAGTGGCCTCGATTTTTTCTGTTCTTAACAAGAGCGTAATTTTTATGAAGTATTCTTCGTTCATTTTGCCTTTTTGATTTCAATGTTAATTTGTTCATAAAGTGCTATTCTTTCATTTTCTTAACTAATTTTGTTTCGGCTGGAGCAAAATATCTGAAATTTTCAGGAAAAATCAATATTGGTCCGACAACGCCCCAATTCTTTAGCCAGCACGCTCACTTAATTTAAAGTGCCCTTTAAGGGTTGTCAAAGTTTCGTAAAATCCCTAAAAACCTCAAAAAAAGTCAAGGCGCCCTAAATGTGGACTTATTTTGAAGAACTTTCCATGGGGAATCGAATGAGACCCTCCCCAGATCCGTAGCTCAAACCATTCCCGATGTAGAGGCCTATATGGCCCGATTTATGGTGCCAACATTTGCATCCACATTCACTACATTTTTTTTTATTGCAGTAACCTAGTGATGTAGTGAATTTGGATACTGGAGTGAACTCCTAAAAGGGTTTATAGCCGATACACGGGTTGAAGCATTCTGATATGCATGAAACGCTGCTAATATGTAGGTAAATATTATTATTATAAAATAATAATATTAACTACAAAACGCTGCAAATTCTTGAATTTCAGGAGATATGCATAGAGCACATAAATCTGTTCTCAACCAAAATACCTTTTTGGATTGATCAGTTGATCATATTTGTGTGCCTCCTGAAATTCAATAATCGCTCTATCACCTGTGAAACACGCACACTCCAAAGCTTAGTAGAAATTCAAATCATGAACGCAAGCCAATTGAATAATAAACCCCAGTGAAAGAATTTGCTGCGTTTTTCTAATAATAGTGAAAATGTTGGATTTGACTTGGAAAAGGTGGAATTTGCAGTTAGTTCTAGAAGTAAATATGTAAATAAATGATTGGTTAACTAAAGTTAACTATACAAATTGATCACCTTGGCAGGTTCCACTGGAGTATCACCTTCGATTTTATCTTCTTCCTTCAGAACGCTCGTTTCCTCAACCTCTTTGGCCGATTCGTCATCCAGCGTTTCATCGAGCTCTCTCTAATGAAAATTATATTAAAAACATACAATCAGTCGACATAATACCTTTCAGCTGGGTCATTTTGAAATCTGCAGTTATAACAACTATGAAGCATTTTTAAATAACTTGATAGCACTGGCTAAAACGAATATCCAATGTGTTTCTAAGAAAAATGAAAAATTCATCCCAAAGCTGGACCGTAATGCTAACATTTCTGCTGGTTTTCGTATACAACCGATTTGCATTTAGGGCGAAGTAACTTCCCCATTCTTCTTCCCAGATCAAGCGTGGTAAAAGCAGAGGTGTGGGATTCTTAAGGCTTCTTCCCTAATTTCTACACTGCTCCACTTGTGAATCAAGTTGCTGCATTGAGAGTTAGAGAAGGGTTACTGCCCAGGACAACCTATTCCTCTTAGAGTTAGGTGCGGGTTAGGGCTCGCCAGGACTGATTCTGAGTAAGTCCTTGAGGGGTTGAAAAGCAGAGCAAATTGCCTCGAAAAATTCCACAGTTTGGTTGGAACCTCCTCTGTTTTCCCTGTTAATGCGCATACGCACTTGTTAGGAACCAGCCCTGGACAGTTGATTGAAAAATACCTGCTGATGAGTTTTCAAACCCAGGGTCATTCAACTTTCAATTTTCGGCAAGATCTTTAATGTACCACGACCAAAATGCCGGATCCTTAATTTTAGTAAAATGCAGAAAGAATTACATATTAATTAGTTTTTAATTTCCATCAAGTAATTTTATAGATTTGGCATTTGTTACTTACGTCAAGCTCTTCGTCTATGATGTCACCAACTTCGCTACCCTCGAGTAGAGCTTCTGGAAAACACATTTCACATTTGAGAATGCAAAAAGGATGTGTTCATAATTCCATTTTATATTGAATAGATCAGAACAGGTCTCAGGGCAAAACGCTGCCAATTCAAACGAATTTGTAGAATAATTTGTTATTGGTTTGTGTCTTTGAGAGGTTTTGGGATCACTTTAAAGTTCAGATTTGCGAATATTTGCTTTGGGCGGATTCCTGCGGATATGAAACCTACCCCAGTCGATTCTACGTCCGAAATGACTGGGAAAATGACACCTCACTTGCCTATATCTGAAAAAACCTCGAAACCATATCGTTTCATAGTCATTAGACCGTACCATCTGTACTGATTGTTCAAGTTAATTTATTTTGAATAGACAATTTTGTTTGACTTATCAAACAATACATTTTTCTGAATTGGGCATTCAGTTCAATCAATGGTACGTCAATTTCTCTGGAATCGCTGTATATTATCACTATCACTTTGAAAAGTGCACATCTAGAGCTGTACACCATGCTTCTACACTGGCTCTAGAACCTGATTGTTTAAGGTTAATTCATTTTGAATAGACGATTTCAATCGATGAGGGTAAACGTTAGAACTAGCTAGACCAATAGTGGAGTCCTTGAGCAAAACAAGGGATTTTTTACATCAATACTCATTTATGGGCAATAAAGCTGACGGACATTACACATTTGGAATATAAGCACCTTGGAACGAAAAATGACAAAATTTGATGGGGTTAATGAAACTATTTTGATTTACTATTACAGTAATAAACCAAAAACCCACGTCTAACTTGAACTAACAGTTTGAAAAAGTGCCGGTTACAATTTTTGACTGTTATAAGTAATGAATAAGTACTACATGGGCGTACTTCGTTTCGGCACAGTCATCGATTCGGCACACCTCTTATCACGATCTTATCAGATAAGATCGATGTGTCCTTATATCGATCTAATTATCGATCTAAATACGAATGAAAGCAACAATTTCTGGAGTGAAAGCAAAAATCTCCTACCGTCTAGTTTGGTGGACTGGATGCTCGCTACGCTCGCATCTCAAAAACAAAAAAATATCCTACATCAATCCTTCTAGTGAAGTATAGATCAGAAGGAACAGAAATAGGAATGAAAGCAACAATTTCGGGTATGAATGGTCGTGATAATAGTTTCAAAATGGCATTATATCGATGTAATAATCGATAATTAGATCGATGTAAGGACACATCGATCTTATCTGATAAGATCGTGATAAGAGGTGTGCCGAATCGAAAACCGCCGGTACTACATAGTACAATAAAAAATACCATTATCATAATCTCATATGATAATGGCAGCCAAGAATAGGACTTGTTTTATCAAATTCCAAGCATACTATCGTGCACAAAGGGTTCCACTGTTCCTATGCACAGGATACCAATAAAATCTTTTCCCACAACTGTGTTTCATTACAGTATTTACAATTTTGATTAAAATTCCAGGGGTTAGGCATACTATTTTTCCTTGCCCCAGTAGGTTTGCCGGGCTTCGAAATATCAGAATAGAATTGAACTCGTATTGATTTGCCATTGATTGCACAGCTGTTGGATAAGTTAGTTTATGTGCATTTTACACAATTTTTCCGAAATTATCTCAATTCTTCAGCTAGCACATCAGCATTACGCGTCGGAAGGTAAAGCCCAAACTTTACCAACTAACTAATTCCTCACAAGCCTCACTAGACAGTCCCTAACATAGCATCTTTGTCAAGTTCGCCTGCAATTACATCCAAAACGATGTGTAAAATCCAATTATAATTTTACACAGATTCGAAGTGATGCTCAACTTTACAATGGGTTTTATTGTTCACCCGCTCATTTCTGGATAACAATCACACAAAATTTAATCAATTTTTGAGCGATTTCATAAAAATAACTGAGGAGTCTTGTAACAACATTCGTCGCATGCTACTTGATTGCCTCGTGTGATATTTGACCGCCTTGGGAAAACGGTCCATCATAACGATTTTGATTATTGCAAAAGGACTTTTGATGGTTGGGAGTTTTCCTGTCAAGCCTAGCCGGGTAAGGATTGTTGTCAGCAATATACCGTGGCTGTGTTTGTGGTCAAAATTGGTCTCTTTCGAGATGCATTTCCTGTTTGCTAGAGCGTATAGGGTTCTCTCGAAGATTCTCCTTTGGTATGCGAAATTTTGAGTCGCCTGGAAGAAGAGCTACGCCCAACAACTCGATGAGAGGAGAATATCCTAACACCCGAATGTGACCCTGTTCAATTTTTTACACCCGTTTCCATCTTCCTGCATTTGCGCTAAATGATGGTAGAAATAGCTTCAAGTAGCATTTTTCGTTCATTCAATAATTAGAGAAAGTCTATGCCCTCGAGCCAGCAACCCAGCTTGGAATCTGGAGAGATTCAACAATGATCCCCCTTCTCGAAAGAAGGTTGATTTGTTTAGGAGAGTCTCTCCTTGGATTGTGCTTCTCCCCCACTTGCAAGCAGATAGGACAACATCTCAGGCCCAGAGAGGACAAGAGCAATGGGAAACCTTATTATATTACCTTGTAAGGTATCTGCTCGTGGAGGCACTGCAGGTTAAGTTGAACCTTCTAGCTGGTTCTACCAAATGAGGATGTTGGTGACCGAGTTGGTAACAAAACAATCATGCTGAGACACATTACTGGGGTACAATTCCCCCAGTGATTTGCCTAGGGCCAAGTCAAAAATCTCAAGTGCTGGGGTGTACTCAACCACTGCCACCTCGAATCCAACTTCAACGGGCCGGTATTCTGGTGGCACTGTAGAGGCAGATGCGGTTGATGTGTCATTAGCATTGGGCTCCCCTCAACACGTGGTACCAGTTTCGACACGTGAGATTACCGAGCTGCTGGATTCTCCACTGTCTTCAGATGCCTGACTGGGTAGCAGGCTTGAGGGCAGAGAATTAGCACCTGCCTTGCAACCACTCTACATTCATCTCAAGATCAGGTCAAACGTTATGGATGTGCGGAGGAGGGAGAGTCCCATGTAGGAGTGCATCGGTAGCATCTGGTGATACAGGGCAGCCTAGTTAAGTGGTAATCTTCCATCTCAAATCCGGTACCGTGTGTTGAGGGGGGAACCTCAGGCTATCGGTGTTATTTGCCACTAGCCAGCCCTTTCTTAATAAAGTTGCACACGCATTCTATTACTTTTAGATCACAAGGAGAACATAGACATACACAGGAATAACATAAATTATTTTCAATGAAGTTGTTTCCAACTTCGGTAAAAGCTTAGTTCACAAACCTAGTTCTGCCAAGTTATTCAATAAGCCCATATTAATCTTACAGTACGGGTGCTAACAAAAGGACGGAGGTGAACAGCGCGGTTCTTCTTCAAGCCATTACAAAGTCTTAACAGATCATTTCGCGAACAAAATGAAATCTAACGGTTTCCGAGAATACATATCGGGAACGTTTTAAAAATAAATTATCGAAAAAAAGTATAAACCTGCAGCTGCTTCCGAGCTTTGGAGTCGCTCTATCAATTCCGATTTGTTTCCGATTACGCTCAAACCTCTGGCTTTCAACATTTTCTTCAAATCCGGCACCTGTGGGAATATTATGAAATAAATTAGATGTAACACTTGTTCAAGGAGTACTTATCTCGGGGTTTCACATTCAATGAAACGATTCCGTGAAATAGTAAACATACGGCGCGGGCTATGACCTACGGAAAGTGGATCGCTTCTTACCTTCATTTTGTTGAGATCAGTCTGTTCTTCGTTTGCCGGGTCAGCCATTTCAGACGATGAAACGTTATATTTCGACTCACTCGCGAAATTACTTCGAAAATACGGATAATGGAAATGATAGGTGAAATTAAACGAACGCTTTCAACTACGAACACAGATCATAAGATGGGACGAGAATGGAGATGTAACATCCATGTAACCTCCTTGAAGATTTGCAGTTCCACGGACTCCGCTATATCGCTTACATGTCATGGATACTACGAACAATGTTGTGTGGAGAGAATTTGAGTGTGCCAACAACCGGTTCCTGACATTTAATTGTCATAATTCCTAGAATAGAGTTATAGTATGACCTAATGTCTCTAAATTTCAAAATGTCTCTGCAGTAGCACTAAATACGTCTTTATACCGAATTCATGGATGTATATGCATCACATTTCACTGTTGCGAAATGAAATGTTGAAAAATTGTGAATAATTTCTACATAGCCCGGTTTCAGCGTTAAATTTCGTTTATTAAAAATATCCATTGAAATTTAGAAATCAACTACCTTGACGTGAAATTTAGAAATTAACTGTTTTAAATTCGGTGTAAATTGCAATGTTTTGTTGGCCACCCTGTTAGAATCCGGTAACATCGGAATAATTGAATCGATATCCAAAAATGATCGATTCTCCAGTGTCAGGTTATATTTTGGAAGTTGAGCGCGGAAAACTTTTCTTGATTTTATTTTACACTTTTACTTCCTTCGTTCTGGTAGTAACTGTCAATTTTGGGCTCCGAGATATTTTCGTGAAAATCGGATGGGTTTTCGGTGCTTTGAAAGAAAAACAAGTCGGAATTCTACTACTGTGACTATGTGTACCTTCTATGAGGTAAGAGGTGTTTTAAAAATTATTTTCTGAAATTAATTGCTACTTTTGGAGTGGAATGTTGGATTTAAACGGTGTTGTTCAATAAACCGGAGTAAGATTGGGAGTAATTGTTCCTTTTAAATAGGCAAGTTTAAGAATGTGATAGGTTCCTATGGGAGTTAGGAGTGAGCATCAGGGGTGGGGGCGATAGGCGGTACAGGTGGGTTTTTTTTCTTCTCTAGTTGACATTTTCGAAGTTTTGAAGAAGTTTGTTTACACGTGAGTTTAGAACTGCCTACATGAACTGTGTAGTTTTGGTTGTCGTAAAATTGACAGATCCAGAGGGTTAGTTGGTGGTCAAAGACCGTTCTTTGGAGGGGTGAGTAGGGAGCCTGTGACGTCACGACTGCGATTTTTTTTAGTTCTTTGTAATAAGGAGGAACCATGTTTGTTGTTTGAACGATTCAGCTTGTGCCGTTTTCGTTAAATCATCTCAACAAATTCCACCGCGTTCGTTTGTTTTGATATCCGTTTCGGAAGCTTTCGAGGAAATGTAAGATCCCGGAGATGATTTGTTGCGTTCGCAAGTGTCGAAGTCGTTCCGGTCAAGGGAACTCGGTAAGGTTTTTCGGTTTGCCGTCGGAGGAGGATAGCGAAGGAAACTGGAGTTACAGGAAGGCCTTGCAACGCCAACTTTGGCTGGAGGCTATCAGCCGCGATACGCTGCCTAAAAATCCTGTGGTTTGCAGTAGACATTTCGTGTCAGGTGATGCAGACGATTTCGTAGAATGTAATATTTGGTCATAACCGACAAACCAAGATGTTGGATTGGATTAATTTGGTTGATGTCTGACTACTTTTTACCGACTTCAAAAAGGAGTGAGATACTCAATTCTATTTGTATGTACGATGAATTTTATGGATGATTGTTTATACTGCAGCATTCCATCCGTTTCAACGGCCATGATGTTTGACTTGATACCTTACTCAGCTTTTCATGAGTTAGTATGTAACTTTCTGAGTGCCTAACTATCCATCTTTAAACACTGTAACTAAAACGCAGAAACACTACGTTATTGAGGGATTTGCAGAGGGCTGCGGTACACTAGACTTAACAAGCAACATAAAACATATTCTGGTATAGTTGACAAGAAAAGCAGTATAATGACTAAATCACTCGCGACGAAGTTATGGAAACCCATTTCAATAAAAACGGAATAACATAGAACGTTGTCTGTATTTCCACGAAAATGATGAGTTACACAGTTGAATCAATTTTGACGTTTGGGTCATCATCAGTCACAAACATGAACTGAAGGTACATCACAGAAAGCACATCTAACATAGGATCAAGTGAAAGGAGATTGAATCCTATTGGCTCAGGGAAGTGAAAGGGGCGGGGAGGACTAACCAATGCCACTCAAGGCTTACAAAGTGAAAGGGGGGTGCACTAACAGTAACATGATGGAGAGTTGTAGCCAAACGCAAGAATGAACCTAATGATGGTGAAATAGCTTGAGAAATAACCTCATTTAAACATTTTCCTGACCTATCACTCTCCACAATTCCGAATTTTTCTAGCTCATCCAACATACCCCCCTTTAGGCCAAAGTGAGGAAATTCTACAAATTGCCAGATCAAAAATAAAGCTATGATTGGATTCATTCAAATGACTAGCAAAGGCAGAATCACCTATGTTGTCCCTGAAATCCTTTTCATGCTTTTTTATTCGTTCCTTGAATTTCCTACCCCAGTACTCGAGCCTACATGAACATTTTAGTTTATAAACCCCACTTTTATCCCTAACCAAACCCAAAGAAGCTTTTAGATACTTTTTATTCTTGATCCCAACAATGAAACCTTTGAATGGCAGAATTTTACCAATTTTATCTGGAATTTCCCCATAATAAGGTATACTAATCCACTTTTCCTCTTCCAACTCAATTTCTCTCACTAAATTACACATCCCTTCCCTATTCTAGCCTAGGGCCCAGGGTTATTAGGTAAAAAATTTTAACAAAACTGCATTTTTATTTCAGCGGGTCTTTTAACTTCCTTACCTAATTCGTTTTGACAAAACTTTCGAGATTTCATTCATTCGAATGAGCTTCAAATTGGTTTGGTTTTATAAATACTGAAGTGCAGTGTCAGTTTAAAATAATTTATATTGCCTCCTTAAAGCAGCATTCACCTATGTACGTCTGAAGGTCTTGTTCTGTTGCAGGCGAGGCGTCCAATTTGCTCTGCTACCCAGATTTCGTACCTTCCAAGAATTTAGGTTATGACCAACCTACCACAACAACACTGCGTCCACCTTTACAAGCCTTGCAACCGCCTCCTAAATCGACCCTATTCCCCCTGAACTCTGTTGACTATAAAGGATACTCACCTCCCAAGGTAGATCATCAGTTTTTTAGTACTGCACTCCCACTTTTAAATTAAGATCACTGCTCAAAAATTTTATAGTTTTAGAAATTTAATGAGTGATTTCGAAATGTCAAAAGATTCATGTGCTTTCCACGGAGAACCAATTACATTTGTCGTAAGTAGGGTTTGCATCAATTGAAAAACTGTGAGGAAGTAGTTCTAAAATTTTATTTTATCAAGAACTTGAGTGTTGCTTTTCTTGTTAGTATTTGCCTGAACTTCAATAGTTCGCTTCTCAACCGTTTAACTTCCTCTCAAAGTGTTAATTTCTTGTTCTTGCACTTCTGTGTTCATTGAGGTACTAGACACTCCTCGGTTTATGCCAGAGTATTGTCTATTCTTTAATCGAAAGTTGAAAGGGGTTTTATTGGTGTTTATCAGACCGTATCGCGCCTTCCTGCTGTAAAATTCAATTAGAAACGTTTCGGTTGTTCAACATGAACCTCGAACAATCTAATCGGCGGTACAACCAGAAACTATGAGAAAGATGGGTGGTTAAGATAGGATAATATTACCTCAAGTAGTTGCTATACAAGTTATTTTCAACTACTTGCAACACAATCAAGCACTCACAATCCACAGGGTCTAATCTGTAGTTTACTATAAAAGGATTGATTTGGGATATTTTTTAGTTTTTGAAATACGAGCATTCAGCTCGCCTAACTCAACACTCTTAATTCTACCTTTTCATCGAGAAATCATGGTACACAATAGATAGCGTGGAGGGGGGATATTAAAGTACGAGCATTTCACAAGGCAAACACTTGAGTAATGTCCCGCTTTTTTTCTAAATAAATTTAGAAAAAATAAGGTAATTTGGTTTTGAAATGTTGAATAGAGGACTCTAATAGCTCTAAATCATATTTTCAGAATTAAAAAATAATAATAATCTTTTAAAGTGTAGGAATTTTGTTTTGAAAATGGGGGCAGTACCAAAGGACGACCACACCACAAAAATTAATTTGATAATACTGGAAACTTTATGATTGAATATAATGAAACGGTTATTCCATCTGTATTTGTTCTCTTTGACGTTCCATTTTCTTTATTTAGATGTTTGTTGCAGGGCACCATGACGGAGTCTTCGTTTGATGCTGTAATGGCTAAGGCAAATGAAGCAGGACTTCTGGCAATCTCCTCCAACCCACCTTCTTCTGCTCCTCCTGCGAACTCGGAGGTAATGCCAATGTCATTTTGGAGGAGAATTACCCACGGCTGAAGAGCTCGACCTATTAGAGTGTATGCTACCAAGTTGTTCGTTGGGAAACAGTTTTTCAAATCCCTCTTGGTTTTAAAATATAATTAAGAATTGACTTGGCATTTCTAAATGTTCACCCCTGTGAACCATGTTCACTGTCGAAGGGTCTGCACCTGCGGAACCTCCTGTCTCTTCAGTGAGCCAACATGACATTCAGAGCCTGTTTGTCTGCACCGAGCCTGGAGGTTCGTTAGGAACATGGTGCCTGGTCAGTGTTTTATGGAGACCACTGCTTATACGTGCTACCTGCACAGAGTCCCTCATCTTACAGTCTTGTTTGGAGGCCATTAGTTATCACCACACTAGTTTATGATGGATATGGTTAGTTTGCCCTTCTGGATTCTTGAATCTGCTGCTTTGGGAGATATACCAGGCGTCTTAAGGTAGCAGAGCATGGTTATGACCACTGGCCTTATACTTTTCACTGTCCTGACGCATCGTCCCATAGGCTAAATGCCTTCAAAAATGCCCTCTTGATTAACAATTATAACCCCTGCTCTGATTATTGCGAGCCATTCAAATAAGTGGTGCGCTGGGTTTGAAATTTAGGCTTGATGGTTGCCTGAATGATTCCGCAAATGTTCTGGCGGTCTCAGTGGGCTATTGGTTGTGTTGGCTCTGCCATATTTGAGGAGCTTACTTTCAAACAGGCACATATCCATTCCGACAAAATGTTCAGGAAGTGAAAAAAAAAAAAAACGATTTGCAGATTAGTGGAGATGTTTTCTGCAGTTTCTCATCGGAGTAATGTGTGAGAAGGCACAGATAAAGATGTCTCAGAATATGAATCAATTTTCTCCAAAACACGAGGCTGTATATCCATTTTCACTTTGGAAATGTGCCCTTTTGATCAAAACTCATGGATTTGTGCCTTTTTGAAAAAGAAAGAATTCATTCTCCATTCTGTAGGTTTTATTGAAAACTTTACCTGACTCCATATTCCCATTTGTCATGCCTGCCATCTATCGAGTGTCGTGTAAATATTCAACATCGAGACGAAGGTGCAATGCTTCTTTTTGGATATGTGCCTTTTTGAAAACCCACGACTTATCGCCTGACGAAATTCGGAGGATATGTGCCATTTCGATTGCAAGGCACTGAAAAAAATGTAGGGGACGGATTTGTTACCTTTTGATGCAAACACATAACTTTAGCCCCGGAATTGACGTGGATGTGTTCTGTTTTGTTCGGAAATGATAGGGGGATCTGATTCAACTCATATTCAGAGATAGAAAATTGAGAAAAAAACGTTTTCTCCCAGATTTGGATATGTGCCTTTTTGAAAGTAAGCTCCTCATTTAAGAGCTCTGTGCAAAGCTTTCATCTTCTACTTCCTTAGTAGCTGACTCGCTTCTTTTGTTTCCTCTGAAGTCCTGCTCATGGTGTATCACGCATGTTGTGCAAGCCGTATTTCATATTCTGCGATATTGTGAGGGAACTCTAGTTATGCAGAAATAATTTTCAAATTGCAAAAAAAGACCCGTTCCCACAGCCCTTAAGCTTAAATGGAATGAAAGTTGTCAAGGTAATTTTAATAACTTAGGGTTCTGGTGCTTTCAGTTAATTACTTGTTAAGACTAATGAGGACGTTTGTTTTTTGGGTACGTCAAACCATACTTACTTCACCAGACCTCGCAAAAACTCTCTGTCCACATTGATGAAGACACTTAAGGGCTGCTCCTCCAACATTTCAAGAATACTATAAAATGTGAGCTTATTGGGCTGATTTTTGTAAAGTGACTGGGGTAGTATAGTTAATAGATAATGCAGCTTTTGTAACCTTATTTTTAGGTGTTGTAACCAAATATGATGGGATAAATTACTGTCCCTGCGTAGTCTGTATGCATATCATACTCTAAAGCCGCGTTCTCACGGGACGTGGCACGCTAGCGTGGCCCTCGAATTCGTGGAATTGCCTCCGTCTGAACGAGCGGTCGTGAGTTCGCCTCTGACGTCATCCGAATCGTGGAAAGTTCATGACCGCTCACGCTCGGAATCAAACGTGTTTGATTTTCAGGCGAAGGCACGCCTTCCGGAAGCGGGAAGTGGGGACAGACTCTCCCACTCTCTCCCATCTCTTGTCATTCTGTTGTTAGTGTTTACATTAATTTTATTACATGAAAACGTCAAGTTTTAAGGAATTTATGAATGGTAACATAAATTCATGTCGAATGATAACACTAATTCTTTAGCATTAAATTCAACAAAACAACAAAAAACTTAACACAAATATTTCTACTGTTACATCGCAAAATATTTCTTTGGTGATAAAAATCACATAAGTATTAAATGTTTCGTTTCATGAAATGAACACACCAGGGCTTGGAGCCCAAAGCTCGGAGGCGAAAATGTTGGAAGGTGAGAAAGTCACAAAATGATTTCTGACAAACTTGTTCCGCTTTGAAGACTCCGACTCTAGGATTTCATCGAATTTTGGAACATATGAAATATCGGAAATGCCCTCAACCTGACAGAAATTGGAACATAGGATGTTGTTAACAAATTGTGAGATCAAACCTTACAGGGACATATTCTATGTCGTCCAACCATTACTTTCCGCTCTATATTGATCAACAGACTTAAACACACACAGAGTAAAATTAATTTAGACATTCAACGATATGGTTTTGGAATCTCGATTGCATTCGGAACCATAATCGCCCTCTTCGGAATCTCTTTCAACCTCCACAATCGTCTTTGTTTTTTAATTTTATTTAGTATTATTTATTGTTTGTCGCTAAGCGGTGACAGCCGTAAGTAGATATCCGAATGAGATTCAGTGACTGATTTGCTGCCTAGCCGCCGTTCCAAATCCGCGCCTGCAGATAGTAGTAGTTTGTGTTGGAATCCAGCGCAGTCAAAAATATCTGTCACCGCTTTTTGCCAGTTCCTTGTCACCGATATATCGGTGACAATAAGGAAATATCGGTGACTTTGTCACTGGTACAGAAATATCGAACATCTCTAGATATAATGACTGAGCCGGGAAATCGCATAGTGAAATTGCAAAAATGAAACTGTCAAGTTCATCGAATTGTATGCTTGAAGTGAGCAATGATTCAAGCTGTAAAGAGTACAAAGATAGAGACTTGAGATTGGCCGCAGCTAGAAGAATCAGGAAGTTATGGGAATCTCTGGATTCGTACCAAAAGAAGTAGTTGTGAAATTCAAGAATTTGAGGAGTTCATATTGCCAGGAGTTGAAGAAGATTGCTGACAGTGAAAGGTCAGGACATTCCACTGACAACCGAACTTATGACGGCACAACTTTCAACCAGCAGCTCCTCCATGGTTGGCTTCAAGGGATCAATCTGAACGTGTGAACGGGCTGATTCCATTTCTACCCCCCACTCTAGAAAAGGTTCACGAAAGAGAGATGGAAAGCGTGCCACGGTTTCGTTATTTGCTCCGTGAGAACACGGCTTAAAAGAGTATGCACACAACACAGCCAAGTGATCTATACTGCCATGGGATCGATTACAGTCAACGAATCTGTAGCTAGAGAGCTGAACTAATTAGTTCCACAAATTGCTAATAGAGCGCATTGTTTATCGATCAATTGTTGAAACATTACTTGTTGAAGTGAAGTGGGGGAGCCCTGGGACCCGACTAGCGTTGCCTATGGGTAGACTCTCTCAATACTTAACAGTTTACATTCAAAATATTGTTATTGATTAAGGAATCTTCCTTATTAGACATATTTCGTTTGATAGAGGTTAATGAATTCATTTCCAGGGCCCCAAAGAAGGCGAAGAAGCTGAAGAAGGACCAGGCGAAGTCACAACGCTCAAAATGCTTCTGCTACGCTGCCTCGACTCCGACTTGGATTTCATCGAATGCTGCCAACATGTGAGTTGAGTTCGAGATAACCAACCTGAGAACTTGGAACATATTGTTAACAAATGCATTGCATTACAGGGACGGCCTTATGTCCAACTTTTTATATGATCACACTCACAAACGTAATAATAAACACAACGAGTAATTTTTTAAACTAGACCAAATTCTTCATTGAACGAACGAAGCACGAAAATAGGCTGGGAGTTTTGACCAAAGGCTGTGACGGGAAGGGGAAAATTAAACAGAAGGCTGGGACGAACCCATGAAGATTAACGAGAATATAAATTTGTATTTCTCCAGATCAGGATTACTCGACAAAATTCGATCTTCAATATATAAAAACGCTGCAAATTCTTTCACTGGGGTTTATTATTCAATTGGCTTGCGTTCATGATTTGAATTTCTACTAAGCTTTGGAGTGTGCGTGTTTCACAGGTGAAAGAATACTTATTTACCCCAGTAATAATATTGAATAATAAACCGCAGTAATAATATTGAATAATATTTACCTATATATTATCAGCGTTTCATGTATATCAGAATGCTTCAACCCGTGTATTGGCTACAAACTACAAGTATCCACATCGGCTATCACTCCAGTATCCACATTCACTACAACTCGACGCTATCTATCGGCATCACTAGGTTACAAACAAACAATAATAACCCAAAAAAACGCAAATGTTGGCACCATAAATCGGGCCATACATCGGGAATGGTTTGACCTACGGACGTGGGGAGGGTCTCATTCGATTCCTCATGGTATGTTCTTCAAATAGGTAAATATTTAGGCCGATTCGACTTGTTTTGAGGTTTTTAGGGATTTTACAAAACTTTGACAGCCCTTAAAGGGCACTTCAAATTGAGTGAGAGAGCTGGCTCAAGAATTGGGGAGTCGTCGGACCAAGATGGATTTTTCCTGAAAATTTCAGATCTTTTGCTCCAGCCGTTTGGGAGAAATCGTGTGTACGGCGGACGGACGGAAAAATGTTTATTGCAGATTCGGATTCTACACCCTTTGAAACGTAAACCATGACATTTTCAGGGGGGTTAGAATTTTTTTTTTTCAGAGCGATTACGATGGTTTATTATTGAATAATAAACCAAAAATAAAGTTTTCTCAGGGGTTGTCACAGATATAAAATTGCGGTAAGTACTAACCCAAAAAGAACGTACGTACAACTCCCTACGGCCGTAGGACCTATTCTTATAATAAGAACTTATTTTAAAATGGCTGAACGGCACACAGGGAAGGAGGTGGATGGCCTAAATTTATAGGGAAACTTGCATATCGGTACGGAATGTTGTTTTCGATACAGGCCTGGAACTTCGGAGATGACCGATTTTCCTAAGGAGAATCGAACAGCAACGGAGAAGGTACGGCAGTTTTCCTCAGCTCAATCTAATAACAAGAGACGGGCCTCTTGAGTACTCGAGTTTCAAGAATCAAATTACCAAAAGAGCAGGAATTATTCAAAAGGTGGATAGTCGCTGGCTTACCGGCTTGATTTCCAAAGAGGACTTTCTGGCGATGAACTGAGAGATTCGACGTCTTCCTCTGAGCAATCCAGGAGCAGGAAACTTCGATAAAGAGGCGAGAAGAAATGGATTTAGGAAATAATTCCTGAACATCCAAAATATAATACATTTTCGAGAGGCGAAACAGCTTGAGCGAAGCAGGGCCGAAAAGTGAGAAAATGGCGTTTTCCGATGGGCCGCTTTCAACAACGAGATTTTCCCATACCGTAGTTGGTATTAAAAATTCTGTTGTACGGTGATGATGAGGATTCTAAAAGTTGTAAATTAACACTGCTGGGCCATTGGAGAATGACGAATATAATATACTAGTTTAATGACCCTGCTACGCAGGTTAAAAAGAAATAGGTGAATAACACAATGAGGGAGTATAATAACAATATGCAAAGTCAAAAAATCGTATATCCCAAATCCCCGAGGAGAGGACCACGTCGCTTGCCCTGAGAGACGCTTCCCCCCGCTGGAGCCCTTCTTCCTTCACTGTCGGGGGAGGGGGGAACAGGTCGGTTGCCCTGGGAGACGGGGGCGAGAATTCCACTCACCCAGCGTTACCACCCCCTGAAACGTCAATATACTCTGATAAGCTCGTCTTTATATAGTGTGATTATAATATAATATATATCATAATATTATTATGATGGTGCAAAATAAATGAAGAATGATGCTTTCAGATCATCGGGCGTCCTGATTGGGTGAACCGAATTTCGCGGGCAATTCAAATTTGCGGTATTACAGGATTTTTTTCACGTTACAAGGCATGTGTAAGTACTCCGGAAATTCGTGTCCCAATTTTTCGTGACATAAAAGGACGTCACTTCGGGTCGTGACATTTCGATCAGTTACATCATGGCTAAAGTTTGTCTCATCTTCAAAACGTCTAAATGGCCTTTTTTGTTGGAAGTGAGGTGTAGAATCCACCCTTCGAGTTTGATGAACTGTAACTTCTGTAAGGAATCTGTATATTTTAACGAAATTAACTGAATGTGTTTGTTGTTATCTTAGGTAGGACTCATCGCTCCAAACCAGCAGTGCACTTGCGAGAGTCAAATGATAGTGTCACCTGCCGTCGATTCGTTGGATGGAGGTGAATGGAAATGTCCAATGTGCTTCACTACGAGGGGTCTTCGGGAAGGTAAATTAATTAAATTAAAACTTCCTATTGGATTAAAAAATATTGTCTTAGTTGATTTTGGGATGAAGATGGATGGTAATTGTAAGTACTATTCTTTCTGATTGTTTGACTGCCGTTCCTTTAGTTAAATTTTACTCTACTATTCGACTATGATCGTCAGCTATCTCATTTATTACAAACGGTTCATATCACTCTTTATTAGAGAGTTCCTTGGAGATCCGCCAACACCAATACGAATCCGTATCATGCTACGAATGCGCAACTGCGCGTGCGTCGCCAATACAGATTACAGAAGTTACGATACCACCGATGCAATCCGAACGAACGTATCTTTCGTCCTTATCGCAAAGTAACCCGCCATCGGGGTAACCTAGTTGTAAACTGCTTCGCATCCACCTGCTGGTACATCCACTGTTTTTCTGGAGTAAATGTAAATGTTCTCCATTAAATCGGAACGAAAATAGTACGTCATCCTCGCTCATGTCGTCCAGGGAAAATCTCCCATAGAGCCCAGGCGGGTACTTGTACGAGCGTCCCCATAGGGGGAGAAGGCTATGTTTTGGATGTGGCATCTACGAGCGGCCCCGCCTAGTCACAGATTAGAAATGGTACGAGCGGCCCTGCTCGAGCGAAGGCCCACAGGCCAGTTGAACCCAGTGACTGGAAGAAATCCGAGCAAAGATGGAACCCGAAGTAGCCTTGTTAACGAAAAGTTCGCGTGGAAATCGAGATATGATGTTGGTAAGCGGTTACCCTAGCCAAGTATGTCCAAATCGTTTCGTATAACTACCAGCCCAGATCGAATAACTGAGAAGTACCTACTTGGGTCGAGAGTCATGTGACTGTGATTGTCTATTTACATGTTTTGACAGTGTTCATTTTAGAGCAATAAATTATATGCATGAAGAAAGTTTCGAGTTGGTGCTATTGGTTTTATTTCCCATATTTCCGTGGGGCCGCTCGTACATTTTTAAGGCCGTTAACATAATCAAAAAAGTCTTCCACCCCCAGCATTTTTCATTAAAAAAAAAAAAAAAAAAAAACGAAAGAACGAGTGATCTTGTAAAACATCAAGAAGACGTCTCGTTTTCTATAGTGACGTGAAAGCAAAATGTACGTGACTCCTAAATACGGATCAGAGATACTACTAGTGCAGCTGAGTTGGTGGTAACGCCGCCATTTATGCTAACCAGAGCTGTGCTCGCCCTAGATACCACCACCTACTAGATACGATACCACGGTGTCCGAATCTCCTAGGAACTCTCTATTAATACTATCATTGATTCGTGTTTCTATGATCCACTGTTACAAATATTCCTTACATCTCTGCTCTGAATCACAACTTATTGGAATACCATCACTTGATGTGGGTAACCGTGGCAATGAGGCTGCTGACGCTCTCTCAAGGGGTGCCATTGACAATAGCTCCATTGGGATTTTGCTGTGCACATTGAAGATCAGACTTCCTACATACGAGCTAACTCCATCTGGCACGACCCATGCCAGGGTGTGGTCACTGGTACGGAGTCCTTCAGGACCTCTCCCCAGTTGGTACTTTCGTGACCCAACTGTCAAGGAAAGACCGAATAGTGGTCTATTTGATGGATGGCTACTTGCCATATCCCTCTCAATGCCATACACCTGCTTAGTGCAGTTGCCTACGAGAGGCGAGCCATCCATCAGCCTCTTTTTGATGGATTGCCCAGCCCTTGCAAAGCTCAGAGTCCTGCACAGACCCCCTCATTTGACGTTGATGCTTTATCTGAGCTGCAGAGCTGGCTGATATATTTATTTCTACCTAGTCACAGCTTTCTTTCACTTGGATGTAATGCAAGCTCTGGTCTTACTTTAATCCACTAGTGGCAGCTTAAAATCATGAACGATTCATGTCTCACTGGACACCTCATGCAAAGCCGATAATGGAAACAAAAAACTTTCAGATCACAAATTGAGCATACCTTTTGCTCCCTTCTAGGTTACGATCTTCATTTTTCTTTGTTTTCTGCCCAATGCCATCTCTGTGCATCCTTTGCTTATGTTTCTTAAATTGTCAATTAAGGTCAATTTTCTCTTTTCATTAGGTACCTGGCTGGAGGATGTACGAACGATAAAGCTTAAAGATGTTGTGATAGTAAGTTCATAAGTTTATTCATGATCATTTCAAAAATACCACTTTAGATTATGAGGTTGAATTACATTACGAATATCGTGCATCTACATAGAGGTTACCTACCACCAGATAATTAATATTGAAGTAACATTATTACAGTGACGATGTCAAGATTTTGATAATGGTTCCCTTTTGGTTTATTATTCAATAATAAACCATTGTAATCGCTCTTGAAAAAAAAATTCTAACTCCCCCCTTGAACTAAAATTCTAACGTAAAATTGTATGGTTTACGTTTCAAAGGGTGTAGAATCCGAATCTGCAATCAA
>JAVIWC010002976.1:0-42819 GCA_031894815.1 Creontiades dilutus | reverse complement strand
CTAAGGGGGTTTTTCGGGGTGCTGAACACGAATCTGAAGTCCTTTTTCGATAAAACGCTTCCTTCATGGTTATTTTCGCGTTTTTTCATCAAAATTGCTCAAAAATTAACTCTGTTTAATCGCTTTCAAACCTACTCTCTAAGGGGTTTTTCGGGGTGCTGAACACGAATCTGAAGTCCTTTTTTCGATAAAACGCTTCCTTCATGGTTATTTTCGCGTTTTTTCATCAAAATTGCTCAAAAATTAATGAAGTCCTTTTTCGATAAAACGCTTCCTTCATGGTTATTTTCGCGTTTTTTCATCAAAATTGCTCAAAAATTAACTCTGTTTAATCGCTTTCAAACCTACTCTCTAAGGGGTTTTTCGGGGTGCTGAACACGAATCTGAAGTCCTTTTTCGATAAAACGCTTCCTTCATGGTTATTTTCGCGTTTTTCCATCAAAATTGCTCAAAAATTAACTCTGTTTAATCGCTTTCAAACCTACTCTCTAAGGGGTTTTTCGGGGTGCTGAACACGAATCTGAAGTCCTTTTTTCGATAAAACGCTTCCTTCATGGTTATTTTCGCGTTTTTTCATCAAAATTGCTCAAAAATTAACTCTGTTTAATCGCTTTCAAACCTACTCTCTAAGGGGTTTTTCGGGGTGCTGAACACGAATCTGAAGTCCTTTTTTCGATAAAACGCTTCCTTCATGGTTATTTTCGCGTTTTTTCATCAAAATTGCTCAAAAATTAACTCTGTTTAATCGCTTTCAAACCTACTCTCTAAGGGGTTTTTCGGGGTGCTGAACACGAATCTGAAGTCCTTTTTTCGATAAAACGCTTCCTTCATGGTTATTTTCGCGTTTTTTCATCAAAATTGCTCAAAAATTAACTCTGTTTAATCGCTTTCAAACCTACTCTCTAAGGGGTTTTTCGGGGTGCTGAACACGAATCTGAAGTCCTTTTTTCGATAAAACGCTTCCTTCATGGTTATTTTCGCGTTTTTTCATCAAAATTGCTCAAAAATTAACTCTGTTTAATCGCTTTCAAACCTACTCTCTAAGGGGTTTTTCGGGGTGCTGAACACGAATCTGAAGTCCTTTTTTCGATAAAACGCTTCCTTCATGGTTATTTTCGCGTTTTTTCATCAAAATTGCTCAAAAATTAACTCTGTTTAATCGCTTTCAAACCTACTCTCTAAGGGGTTTTTCGGGGTGCTGAACACGAATCTGAAGTCCTTTTTTCGATAAAACGCTTCCTTCATGGTTATTTTCGCGTTTTTTCATCAAAATTGCTCAAAAATTAACTCTGTTTAATCGCTTTCAAACCTACTCTCTAAGGGGTTTTTCGGGGTGCTGAACACGAATCTGAAGTCCTTTTTTCGATAAAACGCTTCCTTCATGGTTATTTTCGCGTTTTTTCATCAAAATTGCTCAAAAATTAACTCTGTTTAATCGCTTTCAAACCTACTCTCTAAGGGGTTTTTCGGGGTGCTGAACACGAATCTGAAGTCCTTTTTTCGATAAAACGCTTCCTTCATGGTTATTTTCGCGTTTTTCCATCAAAATTGCTCAAAAATTAACTCTGTTTAATCGCTTTCAAACCTACTCTCTAAGGGGTTTTTCGGGGTGCTGAACACGAATCTGAAGTCCGTTTTTCGATAAAACGCTTCCTTCATGGTTATTTTCGCGTTTTTTCATCAAAATTGCTCAAAAATTAACTCTGTTTAATCGCTTTCAAACCTACTCTCTAAGGGGTTTTCGGGGTGCTGAACACGAATCTGAAGTCCGTTTTTCGATAAAACGCTTCCTTCATGGTTATTTTCGCGATTTTTCATCAAAATTGCTCAAAAATTAACTCTGTTTAATCGCTTTCAAACCTACTCTCTAAGGGGTTTTCGGGGTGCTGAACACGAATCTGAAGTCCGTTTTTCGATAAAACGCTTCCTTCATGGTTATTTTCGCGATTTTTCATCAAAATTGCTCAAAAATTAACTCTGTTTAATCCCTTCCAAACCTACTCTCCTTTTTTCGATAAAACGCTTCCTTCATGGTTATTTTCGCGTTTTTTCATCAAAATTGCTCAAAAATAAACTCTGTTTAATCGCTTTCAAACCTACTCTCTAAGGGGTTTTTCAGGGGTGCTGAACACGAATCTGAAGTCCGTTTTTCGATAAAACGCTTCCTTCATGGTTATTTTCGCGTTTTTTCATCAAAATTGCTCAAAAATTAACTCTGTTTAATCGCTTTCAAACCTACTCTCTAAGGGGTTTTCGGGGTGCTGAACACGAATCTGAAGTCCGTTTTTCGATAAAACGCTTCCTTCATGGTTATTTTCGCGTTTTTCATCAAAATTGCTCAAAAATTAACTCTGTTTAATCGCTTTCAAACCTACTCTCTAAGGGGTTTTTCGGGGTGCTGAACACGAATCTGAAGTCCTTTTTTCGATAAAACGCTTCCTTCATGGTTATTTTCGCGTTTTTTCATCAAAATTGCTCAAAAATTAACTCTGTTTAATCGCTTTCAAACCTACTCTCTAAGGGGTTTTCGGGGTGCTGAACACGAATCTGAAGTCCTTTTTTCGATAAAACGCTTCCTTCATGGTTATTTTCGCGTTTTTTCATCAAAATTGCTCAAAAATTAACTCTGTTTAATCGCTTTCAAACCTACTCTCTAAGGGGTTTTTCGGGGTGCTGAACACGAATCTGAAGTCCGTTTTTCGATAAAACGCTTCCTTCATGGTTATTTTCGCGTTTTTTCATCAAAATTGCTCAAAAATTAACTCTGTTTAATCGCTTTCAAACCTACTCTCTAAGGGGTTTTCGGGGTGCTGAACACGAATCTGAAGTCCGTTTTTCGATAAAACGCTTCCTTCATGGTTATTTTCGCGTTTTTTCATCAAAATTGCTCAAAAATTAACTCTGTTTAATCGCTTTCAAACCTACTCTCTAAGGGGTTTTCGGGGTGCTGAACACGAATCTGAAGTCCTTTTTTCGATAAAACGCTTCCTTCATGGTTATTTTCGCGTTTTTTCATCAAAATTGCTCAAAAATAAACTCTGTTTAATCGCTTTCAAACCTACTCTCTAAGGGGTTTTCGGGGTGCTGAACACGAATCTGAAGTCCGTTTTTCGATAAAACGCTTCCTTCATGGTTATTTTCGCGTTTTTCATCAAAATTGCTCAAAAATTAACTCTGTTTAATCGCTTTCAAACCTACTCTCTAAGGGGTTTTTTCGGGGTGCTGAACACGAATCTGAAGTCCGTTTTTCGATAAAACGCTTCCTTCATGGTTATTTTCGCGTTTTTTCATCAAAATTGCTCAAAAATTAACTCTGTTTAATCGCTTTCAAACCTACTCTCTAAGGGGTTTTCGGGGTGCTGAACACGAATCTGAAGTCCGTTTTTCGAAAAAACGCTTCCTTCATGGTTATTTTCACGTTTTTTCATCAAAATTGCTCAAAAATTAACTCTGTTTAATCGCTTTCAAACCTACTCTCTCTGAAGTCCTTTTTCGGAGTTTTTTCGCGTTTTTTCATCAAAATTGGTGCTGAACACGAATCTGAAGTCCGTTTTTCGATAAAACGCTTCCTTCATGGTTATTTTCGCGTTTTTTCATCAAAATTGCTCAAAAATTAACTCTGTTTAATCGCTTTCAAACCTACTCTCTAAGGGGTTTTTCGGGGTGCTGAACACGAATCTGAAGTCCGTTTTTCGATAAAACGCTTCCTTCATGGTTATTTTCGCGTTTTTTCATCAAAATTGCTCAAAAATTAACTCTGTTTAATCGCTTTCAAACCTACTCTCTAAGGGTTTTTCGGGGTGCTGAACACGAATCTGAAGTCCGTTTTTCGATAAAACGCTTCCTTCATGGTTATTTTCGCGTTTTTTCATCAAAATTGCTCAAAAATTAACTCTGTTTAATCGCTTTCAAACCTACTCTCTAAGGGGTTTTTCGGGGTGCTGAACACGAATCTGAAGTCCGTTTTTCGATAAAACGCTTCGCTTCATGGTTATTTTCGCGTTTTTTCATCAAAATTGCTCAAAAATTAACTCTGTTTAATCGCTTTCAAACCTACTCTCTAAGGGGTTTTTCGGGGTGCTGAACACGAATCTGAAGTCCGTTTTTCGATAAAACGCTTCCTTCATGGTTATTTTCGCGTTTTTCCATCAAAATTGCTCAAAAATTAACTCTGTTTAATCGCTTTCAAACTTACTCTCTAAGGGGTTTTTCGGGGTGCTGAACACGAATCTGAAGTCCGTTTTTCGATAAAACGCTTCCTTCATGGTTATTTTCGCGTTTTTTCATCAAAATTGCTCAAAAATTAACTCTGTTTAATCGCTTTCAAACCTACTCTCTAAGGGGTTTTCGGGGTGCTGAACACGAATCTGAAGTCCGTTTTTCGATAAAACGCTTCCTTCATGGTTATTTTCGCGTTTTTTCATCAAAATTGCTCAAAAATAAACTCTGTTTAATCGCTTTCAAACCTACTCTCTAAGGGGTTTTCGGGGTGCTGAACACGAATCTGAAGTCCGTTTTTCGATAAAACGCTTCCTTCATGGTTATTTTCGCGTTTTTCATCAAAATTGCTCAAAAATTAACTCTGTTTAATCGCTTTCAAACCTACTCTCTAAGGGGTTTTTCGGGGTGCTGAACACGAATCTGAAGTCCGTTTTTCGATAAAACGCTTCCTTCATGGTTATTTTCGCGTTTTTTCATCAAAATTGCTCAAAAATTAACTCTGTTTAATCGCTTTCAAACCTACTCTCTAAGGGGTTTTTCGGGGTGCTGAACACGAATCTGAAGTCCGTTTTTCGATAAAACGCTTCCTTCATGGTTATTTTCGCGTTTTTTCATCAAAATTGCTCAAAAATTAACTCTGTTTAATCGCTTTCAAACCTACTCTCTAAGGGGTTTTTTCGGGGTGCTGAACACGAATCTGAAGTCCGTTTTTCGATAAAACGCTTCCTTCATGGTTATTTTCGCGTTTTTTCATCAAAATTGCTCAAAAATAAACTCTGTTTAATCGCTTTCAAACCTACTCTCTAAGGGGTTTTCAGGGTGCTGAACACGAATCTGAAGTCCGTTTTTCGATAAAACGCTTCCTTCATGTTGGTTATTTTCGCGTTTTTTCATCAAAATTGCTCAAAAATTAACTCTGTTTAATCGCTTTCAAACCTACTCTCTAAGGGGTTTTTCGGGGTGCTGAACACGAATCTGAAGTCCGTTTTTCGATAAAACGCTTTCCTTCATGGTTATTTTCGCGTTTTTTCATCAAAATTGCTCAAAAATAAACTCTGTTTAATCGCTTTCAAACCTACTCTCTAAGGGGTTTTTCGGGGTGCTGAACACGAATCTGAAGTCCTTTTTTCGATAAAACGCTTCCTTCATGGTTATTTTCGCGTTTTTTCATCAAAATTGCTCAAAAATAAACTCTGTTTAATCGCTTTCAAACCTACTCTCTAAGGGGTTTTTCGGGGTGCTGAACACGAATCTGAAGTCCTTTTTTCGATAAAACGCTTCCTTCATGGTTATTTTCGCGTTTTTTCATCAAAATTGCTCAAAAATAAACTCTGTTTAATCGCTTTCAAACCTACTCTCTAAGGGGTTTTTCGGGGTGCTGAACACGAATCTGAAGTCCTTTTTTCGATAAAACGCTTCCTTCATGGTTATTTTCGCGTTTTTTCATCAAAATTGCTCAAAAATAAACTCTGTTTAATCGCTTTCAAACCTACTCTCTAAGGGGTTTTTCGGGGTGCTGAACACGAATCTGAAGTCCTTTTTTCGATAAAACGCTTCCTTCATGGTTATTTTCGCGTTTTTTCATCAAAATTGCTCAAAAATAAACTCTGTTTAATCGCTTTCAAACCTACTCTCTAAGGGGTTTTTCGGGGTGCTGAACACGAATCTGAAGTCCTTTTTTCGATAAAACGCTTCCTTCATGGTTATTTTCGCGTTTTTTCATCAAAATTGCTCAAAAATAAACTCTGTTTAATCGCTTTCAAACCTACTCTCTAAGGGGTTTTTCGGGGTGCTGAACACGAATCTGAAGTCCTTTTTTCGATAAAACGCTTCCTTCATGGTTATTTTCGCGTTTTTTCATCAAAATTGCTCAAAAATAAACTCTGTTTAATCGCTTTCAAACCTACTCTCTAAGGGGTTTTTCGGGGTGCTGAACACGAATCTGAAGTCCTTTTTTCGATAAAACGCTTCCTTCATGGTTATTTTCGCGTTTTTTCATCAAAATTGCTCAAAAATAAACTCTGTTTAATCGCTTTCAAACCTACTCTCTAAGGGGTTTTTCGGGGTGCTGAACACGAATCTGAAGTCCTTTTTTCGATAAAACGCTTCCTTCATGGTTATTTTCGCGTTTTTTCATCAAAATTGCTCAAAAATAAACTCTGTTTAATCGCTTTCAAACCTACTCTCTAAGGGGTTTTTCGGGGTGCTGAACACGAATCTGAAGTCCTTTTTTCGATAAAACGCTTCCTTCATGGTTATTTTCGCGTTTTTTCATCAAAATTGCTCAAAAATAAACTCTGTTTAATCGCTTTCAAACCTACTCTCTAAGGGGTTTTTCGGGGTGCTGAACACGAATCTGAAGTCCTTTTTTCGATAAAACGCTTCCTTCATGGTTATTTTCGCGTTTTTTCATCAAAATTGCTCAAAAATAAACTCTGTTTAATCGCTTTCAAACCTACTCTCTAAGGGGTTTTTCGGGGTGCTGAACACGAATCTGAAGTCCTTTTTTCGATAAAACGCTTCCTTCATGGTTATTTTCGCGTTTTTTCATCAAAATTGCTCAAAAATAAACTCTGTTTAATCGCTTTCAAACCTACTCTCTAAGGGGTTTTTCGGGGTGCTGAACACGAATCTGAAGTCCTTTTTTCGATAAAACGCTTCCTTCATGGTTATTTTCGCGTTTTTTCATCAAAATTGCTCAAAAATAAACTCTGTTTAATCGCTTTCAAACCTACTCTCTAAGGGGTTTTTCGGGGTGCTGAACACGAATCTGAAGTCCTTTTTTCGATAAAACGCTTCCTTCATGGTTATTTTCGCGTTTTTTCATCAAAATTGCTCAAAAATAAACTCTGTTTAATCGCTTTCAAACCTACTCTCTAAGGGGTTTTTCGGGGTGCTGAACACGAATCTGAAGTCCTTTTTTCGATAAAACGCTTCCTTCATGGTTATTTTCGCGTTTTTTCATCAAAATTGCTCAAAAATAAACTCTGTTTAATCGCTTTCAAACCTACTCTCTAAGGGGTTTTTCGGGGTGCTGAACACGAATCTGAAGTCCTTTTTTCGATAAAACGCTTCCTTCATGGTTATTTTCGCGTTTTTTCATCAAAATTGCTCAAAAATAAACTCTGTTTAATCGCTTTCAAACCTACTCTCTAAGGGGTTTTTCGGGGTGCTGAACACGAATCTGAAGTCCTTTTTTCGATAAAACGCTTCCTTCATGGTTATTTTCGCGTTTTTTCATCAAAATTGCTCAAAAATAAACTCTGTTTAATCGCTTTCAAACCTACTCTCTAAGGGGTTTTTCGGGGTGCTGAACACGAATCTGAAGTCCTTTTTTCGATAAAACGCTTCCTTCATGGTTATTTTCGCGTTTTTTCATCAAAATTGCTCAAAAATAAACTCTGTTTAATCGCTTTCAAACCTACTCTCTAAGGGGTTTTTCGGGGTGCTGAACACGAATCTGAAGTCCTTTTTTCGATAAAACGCTTCCTTCATGGTTATTTTCGCGTTTTTTCATCAAAATTGCTCAAAAATAAACTCTGTTTAATCGCTTTCAAACCTACTCTCTAAGGGGTTTTTCGGGGTGCTGAACACGAATCTGAAGTCCTTTTTTCGATAAAACGCTTCCTTCATGGTTATTTTCGCGTTTTTTCATCAAAATTGCTCAAAAATAAACTCTGTTTAATCGCTTTCAAACCTACTCTCTAAGGGGTTTTTCGGGGTGCTGAACACGAATCTGAAGTCCTTTTTTCGATAAAACGCTTCCTTCATGGTTATTTTCGCGTTTTTTCATCAAAATTGCTCAAAAATAAACTCTGTTTAATCGCTTTCAAACCTACTCTCTAAGGGGTTTTTCGGGGTGCTGAACACGAATCTGAAGTCCTTTTTTCGATAAAACGCTTCCTTCATGGTTATTTTCGCGTTTTTTCATCAAAATTGCTCAAAAATAAACTCTGTTTAATCGCTTTCAAACCTACTCTCTAAGGGGTTTTTCGGGGTGCTGAACACGAATCTGAAGTCCTTTTTTCGATAAAACGCTTCCTTCATGGTTATTTTCGCGTTTTTTCATCAAAATTGCTCAAAAATAAACTCTGTTTAATCGCTTTCAAACCTACTCTCTAAGGGGTTTTTCGGGGTGCTGAACACGAATCTGAAGTCCTTTTTTCGATAAAACGCTTCCTTCATGGTTATTTTCGCGTTTTTTCATCAAAATTGCTCAAAAATAAACTCTGTTTAATCGCTTTCAAACCTACTCTCTAAGGGGTTTTTCGGGGTGCTGAACACGAATCTGAAGTCCTTTTTTCGATAAAACGCTTCCTTCATGGTTATTTTCGCGTTTTTTCATCAAAATTGCTCAAAAATAAACTCTGTTTAATCGCTTTCAAACCTACTCTCTAAGGGGTTTTTCGGGGTGCTGAACACGAATCTGAAGTCCTTTTTTCGATAAAACGCTTCCTTCATGGTTATTTTCGCGTTTTTTCATCAAAATTGCTCAAAAATAAACTCTGTTTAATCGCTTTCAAACCTACTCTCTAAGGGGTTTTTCGGGGTGCTGAACACGAATCTGAAGTCCTTTTTTCGATAAAACGCTTCCTTCATGGTTATTTTCGCGTTTTTTCATCAAAATTGCTCAAAAATAAACTCTGTTTAATCGCTTTCAAACCTACTCTCTAAGGGGTTTTTCGGGGTGCTGAACACGAATCTGAAGTCCTTTTTTCGATAAAACGCTTCCTTCATGGTTATTTTCGCGTTTTTTCATCAAAATTGCTCAAAAATAAACTCTGTTTAATCGCTTTCAAACCTACTCTCTAAGGGGTTTTTCGGGGTGCTGAACACGAATCTGAAGTCCTTTTTTCGATAAAACGCTTCCTTCATGGTTATTTTCGCGTTTTTTCATCAAAATTGCTCAAAAATAAACTCTGTTTAATCGCTTTCAAACCTACTCTCTAAGGGGTTTTTCGGGGTGCTGAACACGAATCTGAAGTCCTTTTTTCGATAAAACGCTTCCTTCATGGTTATTTTCGCGTTTTTTCATCAAAATTGCTCAAAAATAAACTCTGTTTAATCGCTTTCAAACCTACTCTCTAAGGGGTTTTTCGGGGTGCTGAACACGAATCTGAAGTCCTTTTTTCGATAAAACGCTTCCTTCATGGTTATTTTCGCGTTTTTTCATCAAAATTGCTCAAAAATAAACTCTGTTTAATCGCTTTCAAACCTACTCTCTAAGGGGTTTTTCGGGGTGCTGAACACGAATCTGAAGTCCTTTTTTCGATAAAACGCTTCCTTCATGGTTATTTTCGCGTTTTTTCATCAAAATTGCTCAAAAATAAACTCTGTTTAATCGCTTTCAAACCTACTCTCTAAGGGGTTTTTCGGGGTGCTGAACACGAATCTGAAGTCCTTTTTTCGATAAAACGCTTCCTTCATGGTTATTTTCGCGTTTTTTCATCAAAATTGCTCAAAAATAAACTCTGTTTAATCGCTTTCAAACCTACTCTCTAAGGGGTTTTTCGGGGTGCTGAACACGAATCTGAAGTCCTTTTTTCGATAAAACGCTTCCTTCATGGTTATTTTCGCGTTTTTTCATCAAAATTGCTCAAAAATAAACTCTGTTTAATCGCTTTCAAACCTACTCTCTAAGGGGTTTTTCGGGGTGCTGAACACGAATCTGAAGTCCTTTTTTCGATAAAACGCTTCCTTCATGGTTATTTTCGCGTTTTTTCATCAAAATTGCTCAAAAATAAACTCTGTTTAATCGCTTTCAAACCTACTCTCTAAGGGGTTTTTCGGGGTGCTGAACACGAATCTGAAGTCCTTTTTTCGATAAAACGCTTCCTTCATGGTTATTTTCGCGTTTTTTCATCAAAATTGCTCAAAAATAAACTCTGTTTAATCGCTTTCAAACCTACTCTCTAAGGGGTTTTTCGGGGTGCTGAACACGAATCTGAAGTCCTTTTTTCGATAAAACGCTTCCTTCATGGTTATTTTCGCGTTTTTTCATCAAAATTGCTCAAAAATAAACTCTGTTTAATCGCTTTCAAACCTACTCTCTAAGGGGTTTTTCGGGGTGCTGAACACGAATCTGAAGTCCTTTTTTCGATAAAACGCTTCCTTCATGGTTATTTTCGCGTTTTTTCATCAAAATTGCTCAAAAATAAACTCTGTTTAATCGCTTTCAAACCTACTCTCTAAGGGGTTTTTCGGGGTGCTGAACACGAATCTGAAGTCCTTTTTTCGATAAAACGCTTCCTTCATGGTTATTTTCGCGTTTTTTCATCAAAATTGCTCAAAAATAAACTCTGTTTAATCGCTTTCAAACCTACTCTCTAAGGGGTTTTTCGGGGTGCTGAACACGAATCTGAAGTCCTTTTTTCGATAAAACGCTTCCTTCATGGTTATTTTCGCGTTTTTTCATCAAAATTGCTCAAAAATAAACTCTGTTTAATCGCTTTCAAACCTACTCTCTAAGGGGTTTTTCGGGGTGCTGAACACGAATCTGAAGTCCTTTTTTCGATAAAACGCTTCCTTCATGGTTATTTTCGCGTTTTTTCATCAAAATTGCTCAAAAATAAACTCTGTTTAATCGCTTTCAAACCTACTCTCTAAGGGGTTTTTCGGGGTGCTGAACACGAATCTGAAGTCCTTTTTTCGATAAAACGCTTCCTTCATGGTTATTTTCGCGTTTTTTCATCAAAATTGCTCAAAAATAAACTCTGTTTAATCGCTTTCAAACCTACTCTCTAAGGGGTTTTTCGGGGTGCTGAACACGAATCTGAAGTCCTTTTTTCGATAAAACGCTTCCTTCATGGTTATTTTCGCGTTTTTTCATCAAAATTGCTCAAAAATAAACTCTGTTTAATCGCTTTCAAACCTACTCTCTAAGGGGTTTTTCGGGGTGCTGAACACGAATCTGAAGTCCTTTTTTCGATAAAACGCTTCCTTCATGGTTATTTTCGCGTTTTTTCATCAAAATTGCTCAAAAATAAACTCTGTTTAATCGCTTTCAAACCTACTCTCTAAGGGGTTTTTCGGGGTGCTGAACACGAATCTGAAGTCCTTTTTTCGATAAAACGCTTCCTTCATGGTTATTTTCGCGTTTTTTCATCAAAATTGCTCAAAAATAAACTCTGTTTAATCGCTTTCAAACCTACTCTCTAAGGGGTTTTTCGGGGTGCTGAACACGAATCTGAAGTCCTTTTTTCGATAAAACGCTTCCTTCATGGTTATTTTCGCGTTTTTTCATCAAAATTGCTCAAAAATAAACTCTGTTTAATCGCTTTCAAACCTACTCTCTAAGGGGTTTTTCGGGGTGCTGAACACGGAATCTGAAGTCCTTTTTTCGATAAAACGCTTCCTTCATGGTTATTTTCGCGTTTTTTCATCAAAATTGCTCAAAAATTAACTCTGTTTAATCGCTTTCAAACCTACTCTCTAAGGGGTTTTCGGGGTGCTGAACACGAATCTGAAGTCCTTTTTTCGATAAAACGCTTCCTTCATGGTTATTTTCGCGTTTTTTCATCAAAATTGCTCAAAAATTAACTCTGTTTAATCGCTTTCAAACCTACTCTCTAAGGGGTTTTTCGGGGTGCTGAACACGAATCTGAAGTCCGTTTTTCGATAAAACGCTTCCTTCATGGTTATTTTCGCGTTTTTTCATCAAAATTGCTCAAAAATTAACTCTGTTTAATCGCTTTCAAACCTACTCTCTAAGGGGTTTTCGGGGTGCTGAACACGAATCTGAAGTCCGTTTTTCGATAAAACGCTTCCTTCATGGTTATTTTCGCGTTTTTTCATCAAAATTAACTCAAAAATTAACTCTGTTTAATCGCTTTCAAACCTACTCTCTAAGGGGTTTTCGGGGTGCTGAACACGAATCTGAAGTCCGTTTTTTCGATAAAACGCTTCCTTCATGGTTATTTTCGCGTTTTTTCATCAAAATTGCTCAAAAATTAACTCTGTTTAATCGCTTTCAAACCTACTCTCTAAGGGGTTTTTCAGGGTGCTGAACACGAATCTGAAGTCCGTTTTCGATAAAACGCTTCCTTCATGGTTATTTTCGCGTTTTTTCATCAAAATTGCTCAAAAATTAACTCTGTTTAATCGCTTTCAAACCTACTCTCTAAGGGGTTTTCGGGGTGCTGAACACGAATCTGAAGTCCGTTTTTCGATAAAACGCTTCCTTCATGGTTATTTTCGCGTTTTTTCATCAAAATTGCTCAAAAATTAACTCTGTTTAATCGCTTTCAAACCTACTCTCTAAGGGGTTTTTCGGGGTGCTGAACACGAATCTGAAGTCCTTTTTTCGATAAAACGCTTCCTTCATGGTTATTTTCGCGTTTTTTCATCAAAATTGCTCAAAAATTAACTCTGTTTAATCGCTTTCAAACCTACTCTCTAAGGGGTTTTCGGGGTGCTGAACACGAATCTGAAGTCCGTTTTTTCGATAAAACGCTTCCTTCATGGTTATTTTCGCGTTTTTTCATCAAAATTGCTCAAAAATTAACTCTGTTTAATCGCTTTCAAACCTACTCTCTAAGGGGTTTTTCGGGGTGCTGAACACGAATCTGAAGTCCTTTTTTCGATAAAACGCTTCCTTCATGGTTATTTTCGCGTTTTTTCATCAAAATTGCTCAAAAATTAACTCTGTTTAATCGCTTTCAAACCTACTCTCTAAGGGGTTTTCGGGGTGCTGAACACGAATCTGAAGTCCTTTTTTCGATAAAACGCTTCCTTCATGGTTATTTTCGCGTTTTTCATCAAAATTGCTCAAAAATTAACTCTGTTTAATCGCTTTCAAACCTACTCTCTAAGGGGTTTTCGGGGTGCTGAACACGAATCTGAAGTCCGTTTTTCGATAAAACGCTTCCTTCATGGTTATTTTCGCGTTTTTTCATCAAAATTGCTCAAAAATTAACTCTGTTTAATCGCTTTCAAACCTACTCTCTAAGGGGTTTTCGGGGTGCTGAACACGAATCTGAAGTCCGTTTTTTCGATAAAACGCTTCCTTCATGGTTATTTTCGCGTTTTTTCATCAAAATTGCTCAAAAATTAACTCTGTTTAATCGCTTTCAAACCTACTCTCTAAGGGGTTTTTCGGGGTGCTGAACACGAATCTGAAGTCCGTTTTTCGATAAAACGCTTCCTTCATGGTTATTTTCGCGTTTTTTCATCAAAATTGCTCAAAAATTAACTCTGTTTAATCGCTTTCAAACCTACTCTCTAAGGGGTTTTCGGGGTGCTGAACACGAATCTGAAGTCCGTTTTTCGATAAAACGCTTCCTTCATGGTTATTTTCGCGTTTTTTCATCAAAATTGCTCAAAAATTAACTCTGTTTAATCGCTTTCAAACCTACTCTCTAAGGGGTTTCGGGGTGCTGAGAAGTCCTTTTTTCGATAAAACGCTTCCTTCATGGTTATTTTCGCGTTTTTTCATCAAAATTGCTCAAAAATAAACTCTGTTTAATCGCTTTCAAACCTACTCTCTAAGGGGTTTTCGGGGTGCTGAACACGAATCTGAAGTCCTTTTTTCGATAAAACGCTTCCTTCATGGTTATTTTCGCGTTTTTTCATCAAAATTGCTCAAAAATAAACTCTGTTTAATCGCTTTCAAACCTACTCTAAGGGGTTTTTCGGGGTGCTGAACACGAATCTGAAGTCCTTTTTTCGATAAAACGCTTCCTTCATGGTTATTTTCGCGTTTTTTCATCAAAATTGCTCAAAAATAAACTCTGTTTAATCGCTTTCAAACCTACTCTCTAAGGGGTTTTTCGGGGTGCTGAACACGAATCTGAAGTCCTTTTTTCGATAAAACGCTTCCTTCATGGTTATTTTCGCGTTTTTTCATCAAAATTGCTCAAAAATAAACTCTGTTTAATCGCTTTCAAACCTACTCTCTAAGGGGTTTTTCGGGGTGCTGAACACGAATCTGAAGTCCTTTTTCGATAAAACGCTTCCTTCATGGTTATTTTCGCGTTTTTTCATCAAAATTGCTCAAAAATAAACTCTGTTTAATCGCTTTCAAACCTACTCTCTAAGGGGTTTTTCGGGGTGCTGAACACGAATCTGAAGTCCTTTTTTCGATAAAACGCTTCCTTCATGGTTATTTTCGCGTTTTTTCATCAAAATTGCTCAAAAATAAACTCTGTTTAATCGCTTTCAAACCTACTCTCTAAGGGGTTTTTCGGGGTGCTGAACACGAATCTGAAGTCCTTTTTTCGATAAAACGCTTCCTTCATGGTTATTTTCGCGTTTTTTCATCAAAATTGCTCAAAAATAAACTCTGTTTAATCGCTTTCAAACCTACTCTCTAAGGGGTTTTTCGGGGTGCTGAACACGAATCTGAAGTCCTTTTTTCGATAAAACGCTTCCTTCATGGTTATTTTCGCGTTTTTTCATCAAAATTGCTCAAAAATAAACTCTGTTTAATCGCTTTCAAACCTACTCTCTAAGGGGTTTTTCGGGGTGCTGAACACGAATCTGAAGTCCTTTTTTCGATAAAACGCTTCCTTCATGGTTATTTTCGCGTTTTTTCATCAAAATTGCTCAAAAATAAACTCTGTTTAATCGCTTTCAAACCTACTCTCTAAGGGGTTTTTCGGGGTGCTGAACACGAATCTGAAGTCCTTTTTTCGATAAAACGCTTCCTTCATGGTTATTTTCGCGTTTTTTCATCAAAATTGCTCAAAAATAAACTCTGTTTAATCGCTTTCAAACCTACTCTCTAAGGGGTTTTTCGGGGTGCTGAACACGAATCTGAAGTCCTTTTTTCGATAAAACGCTTCCTTCATGGTTATTTTCGCGTTTTTTCATCAAAATTGCTCAAAAATAAACTCTGTTTAATCGCTTTCAAACCTACTCTCTAAGGGGTTTTTCGGGGTGCTGAACACGAATCTGAAGTCCGTTTTTCGATAAAACGCTTCCTTCATGGTTATTTTCGCGTTTTTTCATCAAAATTACTCTAAAATTAACTCTGTTTAATCGCTTTCAAACCTACTCTCTAAGGGGTTTTTCGGGGTGCTGAACACGAATCTGAAGTCCGTTTTTCGATAAAACGCTTCCTTCATGGTTATTTTCGCGTTTTTTCATCAAAATTACTCCAAAATTACCTCTGTGTAATCGCTTTCAAACCTACTCTCTAAGGGTTTCGGGGGGTGCTGAGCGCGAATCTGAAGTCCGTTTTTCGATAAAACGCTTCCTTCATGGTTATTTTCGCGTTTTTTCATCAAAATTGCTCAAAAATTAACTCTGTTTAATCGCTTTCAAACCTACTCTCTAAGGGGTTTTCGGGGTGCTGAACACGAATCCTAAGTCCGTTTTTCGATAAAACGCTTCCTTCATGGTTATTTTCGCGTTTTTTCATCAAAATTGCTCAAAAATTAATTCTGTTTAATCGCTCTCAAACCTACCCTCTAAGGGGTTTTTCGGGGTGCTGAACACGAATCTGAAGTCCTTTTTTCGATAAAACGCTTCCTTCATGGTTATTTTCGCGTTTTTTCATCAAAATTGCTCAAAAATTAACTCTGTTTAATCGCTTTCAAACCTACTCTAAGGGGTTTTTCGGGGTGCTGAACACGAATCTGAAGTCCGTTTTTTGATAAAACGCTTCCTTTCATGGTTATTTTCGCGTTTTTTCATCAAAATTGCTCAAAAATTAACTCTGTTTAATCGCTTTCAAACCTACTCTCTAAGGGGTTTTTCGGGGTGCTGAACACGAATCTGAAGTCCTTTTTTCGATAAAACGCTTCCTTCATGGTTATTTTCGCGTTTTTTCATCAAAATTGCTCAAAAATAAACTCTGTTTAATCGCTCTCAAACCTTTATTTTCGCGTTTTTTCATCAAAATTGCTCAAAAATAAACTCTGTTTAATCGCTTTCAAACCTACTCTCTAAGGGGTTTTTCGGGGTGCTGAACACGAATCTGAAGTCCTTTTTTCGATAAAACGCTTCCTTCATGGTTATTTTCGCGTTTTTTCATCAAAATTGCTCAAAAATAAACTCTGTTTAATCGCTTTCAAACCTACTCTCTAAGGGGTTTTTCGGGGTGCTGAACACGAATCTGAAGTCCTTTTTTCGATAAAACGCTTCCTTCATGGTTATTTTCGCGTTTTTTCATCAAAATTGCTCAAAAATAAACTCTGTTTAATCGCTTTCAAACCTACTCTCTAAGGGGTTTTTCGGGGTGCTGAACACGAATCTGAAGTCCTTTTTTCGATAAAACGCTTCCTTCATGGTTATTTTCGCGTTTTTTCATCAAAATTGCTCAAAAATAAACTCTGTTTAATCGCTTTCAAACCTACTCTCTAAGGGGTTTTTCGGGGTGCTGAACACGAATCTGAAGTCCTTTTTTCGATAAAACGCTTCCTTCATGGTTATTTTCGCGTTTTTTCATCAAAATTGCTCAAAAATAAACTCTGTTTAATCGCTTTCAAACCTACTCTCTAAGGGGTTTTTCGGGGTGCTGAACACGAATCTGAAGTCCTTTTTTCGATAAAACGCTTCCTTCATGGTTATTTTCGCGTTTTTTCATCAAAATTGCTCAAAAATAAACTCTGTTTAATCGCTTTCAAACCTACTCTCTAAGGGGTTTTTCGGGGTGCTGAACACGAATCTGAAGTCCTTTTTTCGATAAAACGCTTCCTTCATGGTTATTTTCGCGTTTTTTCATCAAAATTGCTCAAAAATAAACTCTGTTTAATCGCTTTCAAACCTACTCTCTAAGGGGTTTTTCGGGGTGCTGAACACGAATCTGAAGTCCTTTTTTCGATAAAACGCTTCCTTCATGGTTATTTTCGCGTTTTTTCATCAAAATTGCTCAAAAATAAACTCTGTTTAATCGCTTTCAAACCTACTCTCTAAGGGGTTTTTCGGGGTGCTGAACACGAATCTGAAGTCCTTTTTTCGATAAAACGCTTCCTTCATGGTTATTTTCGCGTTTTTTCATCAAAATTGCTCAAAAATAAACTCTGTTTAATCGCTTTCAAACCTACTCTCTAAGGGGTTTTTCGGGGTGCTGAACACGAATCTGAAGTCCTTTTTTCGATAAAACGCTTCCTTCATGGTTATTTTCGCGTTTTTTCATCAAAATTGCTCAAAAATAAACTCTGTTTAATCGCTTTCAAACCTACTCTCTAAGGGGTTTTTCGGGGTGCTGAACACGAATCTGAAGTCCTTTTTTCGATAAAACGCTTCCTTCATGGTTATTTTCGCGTTTTTTCATCAAAATTGCTCAAAAATAAACTCTGTTTAATCGCTTTCAAACCTACTCTCTAAGGGGTTTTTCGGGGTGCTGAACACGAATCTGAAGTCCTTTTTTCGATAAAACGCTTCCTTCATGGTTATTTTCGCGTTTTTTCATCAAAATTGCTCAAAAATAAACTCTGTTTAATCGCTTTCAAACCTACTCTCTAAGGGGTTTTTCGGGGTGCTGAACACGAATCTGAAGTCCTTTTTTCGATAAAACGCTTCCTTCATGGTTATTTTCGCGTTTTTTCATCAAAATTGCTCAAAAATAAACTCTGTTTAATCGCTTTCAAACCTACTCTCTAAGGGGTTTTTCGGGGTGCTGAACACGAATCTGAAGTCCTTTTTTCGATAAAACGCTTCCTTCATGGTTATTTTCGCGTTTTTTCATCAAAATTGCTCAAAAATAAACTCTGTTTAATCGCTTTCAAACCTACTCTCTAAGGGGTTTTTCGGGGTGCTGAACACGAATCTGAAGTCCTTTTTTCGATAAAACGCTTCCTTCATGGTTATTTTCGCGTTTTTTCATCAAAATTGCTCAAAAATAAACTCTGTTTAATCGCTTTCAAACCTACTCTCTAAGGGGTTTTTCGGGGTGCTGAACACGAATCTGAAGTCCTTTTTTCGATAAAACGCTTCCTTCATGGTTATTTTCGCGTTTTTTCATCAAAATTGCTCAAAAATAAACTCTGTTTAATCGCTTTCAAACCTACTCTCTAAGGGGTTTTTCGGGGTGCTGAACACGAATCTGAAGTCCTTTTTTCGATAAAACGCTTCCTTCATGGTTATTTTCGCGTTTTTTCATCAAAATTGCTCAAAAATAAACTCTGTTTAATCGCTTTCAAACCTACTCTCTAAGGGGTTTTTCGGGGTGCTGAACACGAATCTGAAGTCCTTTTTTCGATAAAACGCTTCCTTCATGGTTATTTTCGCGTTTTTTCATCAAAATTGCTCAAAAATAAACTCTGTTTAATCGCTTTCAAACCTACTCTCTAAGGGGTTTTTCGGGGTGCTGAACACGAATCTGAAGTCCTTTTTTCGATAAAACGCTTCCTTCATGGTTATTTTCGCGTTTTTTCATCAAAATTGCTCAAAAATAAACTCTGTTTAATCGCTTTCAAACCTACTCTCTAAGGGGTTTTTCGGGGTGCTGAACACGAATCTGAAGTCCTTTTTTCGATAAAACGCTTCCTTCATGGTTATTTTCGCGTTTTTTCATCAAAATTGCTCAAAAATAAACTCTGTTTAATCGCTTTCAAACCTACTCTCTAAGGGGTTTTTCGGGGTGCTGAACACGAATCTGAAGTCCTTTTTTCGATAAAACGCTTCCTTCATGGTTATTTTCGCGTTTTTTCATCAAAATTGCTCAAAAATAAACTCTGTTTAATCGCTTTCAAACCTACTCTCTAAGGGGTTTTTCGGGGTGCTGAACACGAATCTGAAGTCCTTTTTTCGATAAAACGCTTCCTTCATGGTTATTTTCGCGTTTTTTCATCAAAATTGCTCAAAAATAAACTCTGTTTAATCGCTTTCAAACCTACTCTCTAAGGGGTTTTTCGGGGTGCTGAACACGAATCTGAAGTCCTTTTTTCGATAAAACGCTTCCTTCATGGTTATTTTCGCGTTTTTTCATCAAAATTGCTCAAAAATAAACTCTGTTTAATCGCTTTCAAACCTACTCTCTAAGGGGTTTTTCGGGGTGCTGAACACGAATCTGAAGTCCTTTTTTCGATAAAACGCTTCCTTCATGGTTATTTTCGCGTTTTTTCATCAAAATTGCTCAAAAATAAACTCTGTTTAATCGCTTTCAAACCTACTCTCTAAGGGGTTTTTCGGGGTGCTGAACACGAATCTGAAGTCCTTTTTTCGATAAAACGCTTCCTTCATGGTTATTTTCGCGTTTTTTCATCAAAATTGCTCAAAAATAAACTCTGTTTAATCGCTTTCAAACCTACTCTCTAAGGGGTTTTTCGGGGTGCTGAACACGAATCTGAAGTCCTTTTTTCGATAAAACGCTTCCTTCATGGTTATTTTCGCGTTTTTTCATCAAAATTGCTCAAAAATAAACTCTGTTTAATCGCTTTCAAACCTACTCTCTAAGGGGTTTTTCGGGGTGCTGAACACGAATCTGAAGTCCTTTTTTCGATAAAACGCTTCCTTCATGGTTATTTTCGCGTTTTTTCATCAAAATTGCTCAAAAATAAACTCTGTTTAATCGCTTTCAAACCTACTCTCTAAGGGGTTTTTCGGGGTGCTGAACACGAATCTGAAGTCCTTTTTTCGATAAAACGCTTCCTTCATGGTTATTTTCGCGTTTTTTCATCAAAATTGCTCAAAAATAAACTCTGTTTAATCGCTTTCAAACCTACTCTCTAAGGGGTTTTTCGGGGTGCTGAACACGAATCTGAAGTCCTTTTTTCGATAAAACGCTTCCTTCATGGTTATTTTCGCGTTTTTTCATCAAAATTGCTCAAAAATAAACTCTGTTTAATCGCTTTCAAACCTACTCTCTAAGGGGTTTTTCGGGGTGCTGAACACGAATCTGAAGTCCTTTTTTCGATAAAACGCTTCCTTCATGGTTATTTTCGCGTTTTTTCATCAAAATTGCTCAAAAATAAACTCTGTTTAATCGCTTTCAAACCTACTCTCTAAGGGGTTTTTCGGGGTGCTGAACACGAATCTGAAGTCCTTTTTTCGATAAAACGCTTCCTTCATGGTTATTTTCGCGTTTTTTCATCAAAATTGCTCAAAAATAAACTCTGTTTAATCGCTTTCAAACCTACTCTCTAAGGGGTTTTTCGGGGTGCTGAACACGAATCTGAAGTCCTTTTTTCGATAAAACGCTTCCTTCATGGTTATTTTCGCGTTTTTTCATCAAAATTGCTCAAAAATAAACTCTGTTTAATCGCTTTCAAACCTACTCTCTAAGGGGTTTTTCGGGGTGCTGAACACGAATCTGAAGTCCTTTTTTCGATAAAACGCTTCCTTCATGGTTATTTTCGCGTTTTTTCATCAAAATTGCTCAAAAATAAACTCTGTTTAATCGCTTTCAAACCTACTCTCTAAGGGGTTTTTCGGGGTGCTGAACACGAATCTGAAGTCCTTTTTTCGATAAAACGCTTCCTTCATGGTTATTTTCGCGTTTTTTCATCAAAATTGCTCAAAAATAAACTCTGTTTAATCGCTTTCAAACCTACTCTCTAAGGGGTTTTTCGGGGTGCTGAACACGAATCTGAAGTCCTTTTTTCGATAAAACGCTTCCTTCATGGTTATTTTCGCGTTTTTTCATCAAAATTGCTCAAAAATAAACTCTGTTTAATCGCTTTCAAACCTACTCTCTAAGGGGTTTTTCGGGGTGCTGAACACGAATCTGAAGTCCTTTTTTCGATAAAACGCTTCCTTCATGGTTATTTTCGCGTTTTTTCATCAAAATTGCTCAAAAATAAACTCTGTTTAATCGCTTTCAAACCTACTCTCTAAGGGGTTTTTCGGGGTGCTGAACACGAATCTGAAGTCCTTTTTTCGATAAAACGCTTCCTTCATGGTTATTTTCGCGTTTTTTCATCAAAATTGCTCAAAAATAAACTCTGTTTAATCGCTTTCAAACCTACTCTCTAAGGGGTTTTTCGGGGTGCTGAACACGAATCTGAAGTCCTTTTTTCGATAAAACGCTTCCTTCATGGTTATTTTCGCGTTTTTTCATCAAAATTGCTCAAAAATAAACTCTGTTTAATCGCTTTCAAACCTACTCTCTAAGGGGTTTTTCGGGGTGCTGAACACGAATCTGAAGTCCTTTTTTCGATAAAACGCTTCCTTCATGGTTATTTTCGCGTTTTTTCATCAAAATTGCTCAAAAATAAACTCTGTTTAATCGCTTTCAAACCTACTCTCTAAGGGGTTTTTCGGGGTGCTGAACACGAATCTGAAGTCCTTTTTTCGATAAAACGCTTCCTTCATGGTTATTTTCGCGTTTTTTCATCAAAATTGCTCAAAAATAAACTCTGTTTAATCGCTTTCAAACCTACTCTCTAAGGGGTTTTTCGGGGTGCTGAACACGAATCTGAAGTCCTTTTTTCGATAAAACGCTTCCTTCATGGTTATTTTCGCGTTTTTTCATCAAAATTGCTCAAAAATAAACTCTGTTTAATCGCTTTCAAACCTACTCTCTAAGGGGTTTTTCGGGGTGCTGAACACGAATCTGAAGTCCTTTTTTCGATAAAACGCTTCCTTCATGGTTATTTTCGCGTTTTTTCATCAAAATTGCTCAAAAATAAACTCTGTTTAATCGCTTTCAAACCTACTCTCTAAGGGGTTTTTCGGGGTGCTGAACACGAATCTGAAGTCCTTTTTTCGATAAAACGCTTCCTTCATGGTTATTTTCGCGTTTTTTCATCAAAATTGCTCAAAAATAAACTCTGTTTAATCGCTTTCAAACCTACTCTCTAAGGGGTTTTTCGGGGTGCTGAACACGAATCTGAAGTCCTTTTTTCGATAAAACGCTTCCTTCATGGTTATTTTCGCGTTTTTTCATCAAAATTGCTCAAAAATAAACTCTGTTTAATCGCTTTCAAACCTACTCTCTAAGGGGTTTTTCGGGGTGCTGAACACGAATCTGAAGTCCTTTTTTCGATAAAACGCTTCCTTCATGGTTATTTTCGCGTTTTTTCATCAAAATTGCTCAAAAATAAACTCTGTTTAATCGCTTTCAAACCTACTCTCTAAGGGGTTTTTCGGGGTGCTGAACACGAATCTGAAGTCCTTTTTCGATAAAACGCTTCCTTCATGGTTATTTTCGCGTTTTTTCATCAAAATTGCTCAAAAATAAACTCTGTTTAATCGCTTTCAAACCTACTCTCTAAGGGGTTTTTCGGGGTGCTGAACACGAATCTGAAGTCCTTTTTTCGATAAAACGCTTCCTTCATGGTTATTTTCGCGTTTTTTCATCAAAATTGCTCAAAAATAAACTCTGTTTAATCGCTTTCAAACCTACTCTCTAAGGGGTTTTTCGGGGTGCTGAACACGAATCTGAAGTCCTTTTTTCGATAAAACGCTTCCTTCATGGTTATTTTCGCGTTTTTTCATCAAAATTGCTCAAAAATAAACTCTGTTTAATCGCTTTCAAACCTACTCTCTAAGGGGTTTTTCGGGGTGCTGAACACGAATCTGAAGTCCTTTTTTCGATAAAACGCTTCCTTCATGGTTATTTTCGCGTTTTTTCATCAAAATTGCTCAAAAATAAACTCTGTTTAATCGCTTTCAAACCTACTCTAAGGGGTTTTTCGGGGTGCTGAACACGAATCTGAAGTCCTTTTTTCGATAAAACGCTTCCTTCATGGTTATTTTCGCGTTTTTTCATCAAAATTGCTCAAAAATAAACTCTGTTTAATCGCTTTCAAACCTACTCTCTAAGGGGTTTTTCGGGGTGCTGAACACGAATCTGAAGTCCTTTTTTCGATAAAACGCTTCCTTCATGGTTATTTTCGCGTTTTTTCATCAAAATTGCTCAAAAATAAACTCTGTTTAATCGCTTTCAAACCTACTCTCTAAGGGGTTTTTCGGGGTGCTGAACACGAATCTGAAGTCCTTTTTTCGATAAAACGCTTCCTTCATGGTTATTTTCGCGTTTTTTCATCAAAATTGCTCAAAAATAAACTCTGTTTAATCGCTTTCAAACCTACTCTCTAAGGGGTTTTTCGGGGTGCTGAACACGAATCTGAAGTCCTTTTTTCGATAAAACGCTTCCTTCATGGTTATTTTCGCGTTTTTTCATCAAAATTGCTCAAAAATAAACTCTGTTTAATCGCTTTCAAACCTACTCTCTAAGGGGTTTTTCGGGGTGCTGAACACGAATCTGAAGTCCTTTTTTCGATAAAACGCTTCCTTCATGGTTATTTTCGCGTTTTTTCATCAAAATTGCTCAAAAATAAACTCTGTTTAATCGCTTTCAAACCTACTCTCTAAGGGGTTTTTCGGGGTGCTGAACACGAATCTGAAGTCCTTTTTTCGATAAAACGCTTCCTTCATGGTTATTTTCGCGTTTTTTCATCAAAATTGCTCAAAAATAAACTCTGTTTAATCGCTTTCAAACCTACTCTCTAAGGGGTTTTTCGGGGTGCTGAACACGAATCTGAAGTCCTTTTTTCGATAAAACGCTTCCTTCATGGTTATTTTCGCGTTTTTTCATCAAAATTGCTCAAAAATAAACTCTGTTTAATCGCTTTCAAACCTACTCTCTAAGGGGTTTTTCGGGGTGCTGAACACGAATCTGAAGTCCTTTTTTCGATAAAACGCTTCCTTCATGGTTATTTTCGCGTTTTTTCATCAAAATTGCTCAAAAATTAACTCTGTTTAATCGCTTTCAAACCTACTCTCTAAGGGGTTTTTCGGGGTGCTGAACACGAATCTGAAGTCCTTTTTTCGATAAAACGCTTCCTTCATGGTTATTTTCGCGTTTTTTCATCAAAATTGCTCAAAAATAAACTCTGTTTAATCGCTTTCAAACCTACTCTCTAAGGGGTTTTTCGGGGTGCTGAACACGAATCTGAAGTCCTTTTTTCGATAAAACGCTTCCTTCATGGTTATTTTCGCGTTTTTTCATCAAAATTGCTCAAAAATAAACTCTGTTTAATCGCTTTCAAACCTACTCTCTAAGGGGTTTTTCGGGGTGCTGAACACGAATCTGAAGTCCTTTTTTCGATAAAACGCTTCCTTCATGGTTATTTTCGCGTTTTTTCATCAAAATTGCTCAAAAATAAACTCTGTTTAATCGCTTTCAAACCTACTCTCTAAGGGGTTTTTCGGGGTGCTGAACACGAATCTGAAGTCCTTTTTTCGATAAAACGCTTCCTTCATGGTTATTTTCGCGTTTTTTCATCAAAATTGCTCAAAAATAAACTCTGTTTAATCGCTTTCAAACCTACTCTCTAAGGGGTTTTTCGGGGTGCTGAACACGAATCTGAAGTCCTTTTTTCGATAAAACGCTTCCTTCATGGTTATTTTCGCGTTTTTTCATCAAAATTGCTCAAAAATAAACTCTGTTTAATCGCTTTCAAACCTACTCTCTAAGGGGTTTTTCGGGGTGCTGAACACGAATCTGAAGTCCTTTTTTCGATAAAACGCTTCCTTCATGGTTATTTTCGCGTTTTTTCATCAAAATTGCTCAAAAATAAACTCTGTTTAATCGCTTTCAAACCTACTCTCTAAGGGGTTTTTCGGGGTGCTGAACACGAATCTGAAGTCCTTTTTTCGATAAAACGCTTCCTTCATGGTTATTTTCGCGTTTTTTCATCAAAATTGCTCAAAAATAAACTCTGTTTAATCGCTTTCAAACCTACTCTCTAAGGGGTTTTTCGGGGTGCTGAACACGAATCTGAAGTCCTTTTTTCGATAAAACGCTTCCTTCATGGTTATTTTCGCGTTTTTTCATCAAAATTGCTCAAAAATAAACTCTGTTTAATCGCTTTCAAACCTACTCTCTAAGGGGTTTTTCGGGGTGCTGAACACGAATCTGAAGTCCTTTTTTCGATAAAACGCTTCCTTCATGGTTATTTTCGCGTTTTTTCATCAAAATTGCTCAAAAATAAACTCTGTTTAATCGCTTTCAAACCTACTCTCTAAGGGGTTTTTCGGGGTGCTGAACACGAATCTGAAGTCCTTTTTTCGATAAAACGCTTCCTTCATGGTTATTTTCGCGTTTTTTCATCAAAATTGCTCAAAAATAAACTCTGTTTAATCGCTTTCAAACCTACTCTCTAAGGGGTTTTTCGGGGTGCTGAACACGAATCTGAAGTCCTTTTTTCGATAAAACGCTTCCTTCATGGTTATTTTCGCGTTTTTTCATCAAAATTGCTCAAAAATAAACTCTGTTTAATCGCTTTCAAACCTACTCTCTAAGGGGTTTTTCGGGGTGCTGAACACGAATCTGAAGTCCTTTTTTCGATAAAACGCTTCCTTCATGGTTATTTTCGCGTTTTTTCATCAAAATTGCTCAAAAATAAACTCTGTTTAATCGCTTTCAAACCTACTCTCTAAGGGGTTTTTCGGGGTGCTGAACACGAATCTGAAGTCCTTTTTTCGATAAAACGCTTCCTTCATGGTTATTTTCGCGTTTTTTCATCAAAATTGCTCAAAAATAAACTCTGTTTAATCGCTTTCAAACCTACTCTCTAAGGGGTTTTTCGGGGTGCTGAACACGAATCTGAAGTCCTTTTTTCGATAAAACGCTTCCTTCATGGTTATTTTCGCGTTTTTTCATCAAAATTGCTCAAAAATAAACTCTGTTTAATCGCTTTCAAACCTACTCTCTAAGGGGTTTTTCGGGGTGCTGAACACGAATCTGAAGTCCTTTTTTCGATAAAACGCTTCCTTCATGGTTATTTTCGCGTTTTTTCATCAAAATTGCTCAAAAATAAACTCTGTTTAATCGCTTTCAAACCTACTCTCTAAGGGGTTTTTCGGGGTGCTGAACACGAATCTGAAGTCCTTTTTTCGATAAAACGCTTCCTTCATGGTTATTTTCGCGTTTTTTCATCAAAATTGCTCAAAAATAAACTCTGTTTAATCGCTTTCAAACCTACTCTCTAAGGGGTTTTTCGGGGTGCTGAACACGAATCTGAAGTCCTTTTTTCGATAAAACGCTTCCTTCATGGTTATTTTCGCGTTTTTTCATCAAAATTGCTCAAAAATAAACTCTGTTTAATCGCTTTCAAACCTACTCTCTAAGGGGTTTTTCGGGGTGCTGAACACGAATCTGAAGTCCTTTTTTCGATAAAACGCTTCCTTCATGGTTATTTTCGCGTTTTTTCATCAAAATTGCTCAAAAATAAACTCTGTTTAATCGCTTTCAAACCTACTCTCTAAGGGGTTTTTCGGGGTGCTGAACACGAATCTGAAGTCCTTTTTTCGATAAAACGCTTCCTTCATGGTTATTTTCGCGTTTTTTCATCAAAATTGCTCAAAAATAAACTCTGTTTAATCGCTTTCAAACCTACTCTCTAAGGGGTTTTTCGGGGTGCTGAACACGAATCTGAAGTCCTTTTTTCGATAAAACGCTTCCTTCATGGTTATTTTCGCGTTTTTTCATCAAAATTGCTCAAAAATAAACTCTGTTTAATCGCTTTCAAACCTACTCTCTAAGGGGTTTTTCGGGGTGCTGAACACGAATCTGAAGTCCTTTTTTCGATAAAACGCTTCCTTCATGGTTATTTTCGCGTTTTTTCATCAAAATTGCTCAAAAATAAACTCTGTTTAATCGCTTTCAAACCTACTCTCTAAGGGGTTTTTCGGGGTGCTGAACACGAATCTGAAGTCCTTTTTTCGATAAAACGCTTCCTTCATGGTTATTTTCGCGTTTTTTCATCAAAATTGCTCAAAAATAAACTCTGTTTAATCGCTTTCAAACCTACTCTCTAAGGGGTTTTTCGGGGTGCTGAACACGAATCTGAAGTCCTTTTTTCGATAAAACGCTTCCTTCATGGTTATTTTCGCGTTTTTTCATCAAAATTGCTCAAAAATAAACTCTGTTTAATCGCTTTCAAACCTACTCTCTAAGGGGTTTTTCGGGGTGCTGAACACGAATCTGAAGTCCTTTTTTCGATAAAACGCTTCCTTCATGGTTATTTTCGCGTTTTTTCATCAAAATTGCTCAAAAATAAACTCTGTTTAATCGCTTTCAAACCTACTCTCTAAGGGGTTTTTCGGGGTGCTGAACACGAATCTGAAGTCCTTTTTTCGATAAAACGCTTCCTTCATGGTTATTTTCGCGTTTTTCATCAAAATTGCTCAAAAATAAACTCTGTTTAATCGCTTTCAAACCTACTCTCTAAGGGGTTTTTCGGGGTGCTGAACACGAATCTGAAGTCCTTTTTTCGATAAAACGCTTCCTTCATGGTTATTTTCGCGTTTTTTCATCAAAATTGCTCAAAAATAAACTCTGTTTAATCGCTTTCAAACCTACTCTCTAAGGGGTTTTTCGGGGTGCTGAACACGAATCTGAAGTCCTTTTTTCGATAAAACGCTTCCTTCATGGTTATTTTCGCGTTTTTTCATCAAAATTGCTCAAAAATAAACTCTGTTTAATCGCTTTCAAACCTACTCTCTAAGGGGTTTTTCGGGGTGCTGAACACGAATCTGAAGTCCTTTTTTCGATAAAACGCTTCCTTCATGGTTATTTTCGCGTTTTTTCATCAAAATTGCTCAAAAATAAACTCTGTTTAATCGCTTTCAAACCTACTCTCTAAGGGGTTTTTCGGGGTGCTGAACACGAATCTGAAGTCCTTTTTTCGATAAAACGCTTCCTTCATGGTTATTTTCGCGTTTTTTCATCAAAATTGCTCAAAAATAAACTCTGTTTAATCGCTTTCAAACCTACTCTCTAAGGGGTTTTTCGGGGTGCTGAACACGAATCTGAAGTCCTTTTTCGATAAAACGCTTCCTTCATGGTTATTTTCGCGTTTTTTCATCAAAATTGCTCAAAAATAAACTCTGTTTAATCGCTTTCAAACCTACTCTCTAAGGGGTTTTTCGGGGTGCTGAACACGAATCTGAAGTCCTTTTTTCGATAAAACGCTTCCTTCATGGTTATTTTCGCGTTTTTTCATCAAAATTGCTCAAAAATAAACTCTGTTTAATCGCTTTCAAACCTACTCTCTAAGGGGTTTTTCGGGGTGCTGAACACGAATCTGAAGTCCTTTTTTCGATAAAACGCTTCCTTCATGGTTATTTTCGCGTTTTTTCATCAAAATTGCTCAAAAATAAACTCTGTTTAATCGCTTTCAAACCTACTCTCTAAGGGGTTTTTCGGGGTGCTGAACACGAATCTGAAGTCCTTTTTTCGATAAAACGCTTCCTTCATGGTTATTTTCGCGTTTTTTCATCAAAATTGCTCAAAAATAAACTCTGTTTAATCGCTTTCAAACCTACTCTCTAAGGGGTTTTTCGGGGTGCTGAACACGAATCTGAAGTCCTTTTTTCGATAAAACGCTTCCTTCATGGTTATTTTCGCGTTTTTTCATCAAAATTGCTCAAAAATTAACTCTGTTTAATCGCTTTCAAACCTACTCTCTAAGGGGTTTTTCGGGGTGCTGAACACGAATCTGAAGTCCTTTTTTCGATAAAACGCTTCCTTCATGGTTATTTTCGCGTTTTTTCATCAAAATTGCTCAAAAATAAACTCTGTTTAATCGCTTTCAAACCTACTCTCTAAGGGGTTTTTCGGGGTGCTGAACACGAATCTGAAGTCCTTTTTTCGATAAAACGCTTCCTTCATGGTTATTTTCGCGTTTTTTCATCAAAATTGCTCAAAAATAAACTCTGTTTAATCGCTTTCAAACCTACTCTCTAAGGGGTTTTTCGGGGTGCTGAACACGAATCTGAAGTCCTTTTTTCGATAAAACGCTTCCTTCATGGTTATTTTCGCGTTTTTTCATCAAAATTGCTCAAAAATAAACTCTGTTTAATCGCTTTCAAACCTACTCTCTAAGGGGTTTTTCGGGGTGCTGAACACGAATCTGAAGTCCTTTTTTCGATAAAACGCTTCCTTCATGGTTATTTTCGCGTTTTTTCATCAAAATTGCTCAAAAATAAACTCTGTTTAATCGCTTTCAAACCTACTCTCTAAGGGGTTTTTCGGGGTGCTGAACACGAATCTGAAGTCCTTTTTTCGATAAAACGCTTCCTTCATGGTTATTTTCGCGTTTTTTCATCAAAATTGCTCAAAAATTAACTCTGTTTAATCGCTTTCAAACCTACTCTCTAAGGGGTTTTTTCGGGGTGCTGAACACGAATCTGAAGTCCTTTTTCGATAAAACGCTTCCTTCATGGTTATTTTCGCGTTTTTTCATCAAAATTGCTCAAAAATAAACTCTGTTTAATCGCTTTCAAACCTACTCTCTAAGGGGTTTTTCGGGGTGCTGAACACGAATCTGAAGTCCTTTTTTCGATAAAACGCTTCCTTCATGGTTATTTTCGCGTTTTTTCATCAAAATTGCTCAAAAATTAACTCTGTTTAATCGCTTTCAAACCTACTCTCTAAGGGGTTTTTCGGGGTGCTGAACACGAATCTGAAGTCCTTTTTTCGATAAAACGCTTCCTTCATGGTTATTTTCGCGTTTTTTCATCAAAATTGCTCAAAAATAAACTCTGTTTAATCGCTTTCAAACCTACTCTCTAAGGGGTTTTTCGGGGTGCTGAACACGAATCTGAAGTCCTTTTTTCGATAAAACGCTTCCTTCATGGTTATTTTCGCGTTTTTTCATCAAAATTGCTCAAAAATAAACTCTGTTTAATCGCTTTCAAACCTACTCTAAGGGGTTTTTCGGGGTGCTGAACACGAATCTGAAGTCCTTTTTTCGATAAAACGCTTCCTTCATGGTTATTTTCGCGTTTTTTCATCAAAATTGCTCAAAAATAAACTCTGTTTAATCGCTTTCAAACCTACTCTCTAAGGGGTTTTTCGGGGTGCTGAACACGAATCTGAAGTCCTTTTTTCGATAAAACGCTTCCTTCATGGTTATTTTCGCGTTTTTTCATCAAAATTGCTCAAAAATAAACTCTGTTTAATCGCTTTCAAACCTACTCTCTAAGGGGTTTTTCGGGGTGCTGAACACGAATCTGAAGTCCTTTTTCGATAAAACGCTTCCTTCATGGTTATTTTCGCGTTTTTTCATCAAAATTGCTCAAAAATAAACTCTGTTTAATCGCTTTCAAACCTACTCTCTAAGGGGTTTTTCGGGGTGCTGAACACGAATCTGAAGTCCTTTTTTCGATAAAACGCTTCCTTCATGGTTATTTTCGCGTTTTTTCATCAAAATTGCTCAAAAATAAACTCTGTTTAATCGCTTTCAAACCTACTCTCTAAGGGGTTTTTCGGGGTGCTGAACACGAATCTGAAGTCCTTTTTCGATAAAACGCTTCCTTCATGGTTATTTTCGCGTTTTTTCATCAAAATTGCTCAAAAATAAACTCTGTTTAATCGCTTTCAAACCTACTCTCTAAGGGGTTTTTCGGGGTGCTGAACACGAATCTGAAGTCCTTTTTTCGATAAAACGCTTCCTTCATGGTTATTTTCGCGTTTTTTCATCAAAATTGCTCAAAAATAAACTCTGTTTAATCGCTTTCAAACCTACTCTCTAAGGGGTTTTTCGGGGTGCTGAACACGAATCTGAAGTCCTTTTTTCGATAAAACGCTTCCTTCATGGTTATTTTCGCGTTTTTTCATCAAAATTGCTCAAAAATAAACTCTGTTTAATCGCTTTCAAACCTACTCTCTAAGGGGTTTTTCGGGGTGCTGAACACGAATCTGAAGTCCTTTTTCGATAAAACGCTTCCTTCATGGTTATTTTCGCGTTTTTTCATCAAAATTGCTCAAAAATAAACTCTGTTTAATCGCTTTCAAACCTACTCTCTAAGGGGTTTTTCGGGGTGCTGAACACGAATCTGAAGTCCTTTTTTCGATAAAACGCTTCCTTCATGGTTATTTTCGCGTTTTTTCATCAAAATTGCTCAAAAATAAACTCTGTTTAATCGCTTTCAAACCTACTCTCTAAGGGGTTTTTCGGGGTGCTGAACACGAATCTGAAGTCCTTTTTTCGATAAAACGCTTCCTTCATGGTTATTTTCGCGTTTTTTCATCAAAATTGCTCAAAAATAAACTCTGTTTAATCGCTTTCAAACCTACTCTCTAAGGGGTTTTTCGGGGTGCTGAACACGAATCTGAAGTCCTTTTTTCGATAAAACGCTTCCTTCATGGTTATTTTCGCGTTTTTTCATCAAAATTGCTCAAAAATAAACTCTGTTTAATCGCTTTCAAACCTACTCTCTAAGGGGTTTTTCGGGGTGCTGAACACGAATCTGAAGTCCTTTTTTCGATAAAACGCTTCCTTCATGGTTATTTTCGCGTTTTTTCATCAAAATTGCTCAAAAATAAACTCTGTTTAATCGCTTTCAAACCTACTCTCTAAGGGGTTTTTCGGGGTGCTGAACACGAATCTGAAGTCCTTTTTTCGATAAAACGCTTCCTTCATGGTTATTTTCGCGTTTTTTCATCAAAATTGCTCAAAAATAAACTCTGTTTAATCGCTTTCAAACCTACTCTAAGGGGTTTTTCGGGGTGCTGAACACGAATCTGAAGTCCTTTTTTCGATAAAACGCTTCCTTCATGGTTATTTTCGCGTTTTTTCATCAAAATTGCTCAAAAATAAACTCTGTTTAATCGCTTTCAAACCTACTCTCTAAGGGGTTTTTCGGGGTGCTGAACACGAATCTGAAGTCCTTTTTTCGATAAAACGCTTCCTTCATGGTTATTTTCGCGTTTTTTCATCAAAATTGCTCAAAAATAAACTCTGTTTAATCGCTTTCAAACCTACTCTCTAAGGGGTTTTTCGGGGTGCTGAACACGAATCTGAAGTCCTTTTTTCGATAAAACGCTTCCTTCATGGTTATTTTCGCGTTTTTTCATCAAAATTGCTCGAAAAATCGCTTCCTTCATGGTTATTTTCGCGTTTTTTCATCAAAATTGCTCAAAAAATAACTCTGTTTAATCGCTTTTTCGGGGTGCTGAACACGAATCTGAAGTCCCTTTTTTCGATAAAACGCTTCCTTCATGGTTATTTTCGCGTTTTTTCATCAAAATTGCTCAAAAATTAACTCTGTTTAATCGCTTTCAAACCTACTCTCTAAGGGGTTTTTCGGGGTGCTGAACACGAATCTGAAGTCCTTTTTTCGATAAAACGCTTCCTTCATGGTTATTTTCGCGTTTTTTCATCAAAATTGCTCAAAAATTAACTCTGTTTAATCGCTTTCAAACCTACTCTCTAAGGGGTTTTTCGGGGTGCTGAACACGAATCTGAAGTCCTTTTTTCGATAAAACGCTTCCTTCATGGTTATTTTCGCGTTTTTTCATCAAAATTGCTCAAAAATAAACTCTGTTTAATCGCTTTCAAACCTACTCTCTAAGGGGTTTTTCGGGGTGCTGAACACGAATCTGAAGTCCTTTTTTCGATAAAACGCTTCCTTCATGGTTATTTTCGCGTTTTTTCATCAAAATTGCTCAAAAATAAACTCTGTTTAATCGCTTTCAAACCTACTCTCTAAGGGGTTTTTCGGGGTGCTGAACACGAATCTGAAGTCCTTTTTTCGATAAAACGCTTCCTTCATGGTTATTTTCGCGTTTTTTCATCAAAATTGCTCAAAAATAAACTCTGTTTAATCGCTTTCAAACCTACTCTCTAAGGGGTTTTTCGGGGTGCTGAACACGAATCTGAAGTCCTTTTTTCGATGAAACGCTTCTGAAGTCCGTTTTTCGATAAAACGCTTCCTTCATGGTTATTTTCGCGTTTTTTCATCAAAATTGCTCAAAAATTAACTCTGTTTAATCCTTTCAAACCTACTCTCTAAGGGGTTTTTCGGGGTGCTGAACACGAATCTGAAGTCCGTTTTTCGATAAAACGCTTCCTTCATGGTTATTTTCGCGATTTTTCATCAAAATTGCTCAAAAATTAACTCTGTTTAATCCCTTTCAAACCTACTCTCTAAGGGGTTTTTCGGGGTGCTGAACACGAATCTGAAGTCCGTTTTTCGATAAAACGCTTCCTTCATGGTTATTTTCGCGATTTTTCATCAAAATTGCTCAAAAATAAACTCTGTTTAATCGCTTTCAAACCTACTCTCTAAGGGGTTTTTCGGGGTGCTGAACACGAATCTGAAGTCCGTTTTTCGATAAAACGCTTCCTTCATGGTTATTTTCGCGATTTTTCATCATCAAAATTGCTCAAAAATTAACTCTGTTTAATCCCTTTCAAACCTACTCTCTAAGGGGTTTTTCGGGGTGCTGAACACGAATCTGAAGTCCGTTTTTCGATAAAACGCTTCCTTCATGGTTATTTTCGCGATTTTTCATCAAAATTGCTCAAAAATTAACTCTGTTTAATCGCTTTCAAACCTACTCTCTAAGGGGTTTTTCGGGGTGCTGAACACGAATCTGAAGTCCGTTTTTCGATAAAACGCTTCCTTCATGGTTATTTTCGCGTTTTTTCATCAAAATTGCTCAAAAATTAACTCTGTTTAATCGCTTTCAAACCTACTCTCTAAGGGGTTTTTCGGGGTGCTGAACACGAATCTGAAGTCCGTTTTTCGATAAAACGCTTCCTTCATGGTTATTTTCGCGATTTTTCATCAAAATTGCTCAAAAATTAACTCTGTTTAATCGCTTTCAAACCTACTCTCTAAGGGGTTTTTCGGGGTGCTGAACACGAATCTGAAGTCCGTTTTTCGATAAAACGCTTCCTTCATGGTTATTTTCGCGTTTTTTCATCAAAATTGCTCAAAAATTAACTCTGTTTAATCGCTTTCAAACCTACTCTCTAAGGGGTTTTTCGGGGTGCTGAACACGAATCTGAAGTCCGTTTTTCGATAAAACGCTTCCTTCATGGTTATTTTCGCGTTTTTTCATCAAAATTGCTCAAAAATTAAACTCTGTTTAATCGCTTTCAAACCTTCAAAAATAAATCTCTGTTTAATCGCTTTCAAACCTACTCTCTAAGGGGTTTTTCGGGGTGCTGAACACGAATCTGAAGTCCGTTTTTCGATAAAACGCTTCCTTCATGGTTATTTTCGCGTTTTTTCATCAAAATTGCTCAAAAATAAACTCTGTTTAATCGCTTTCAAACCTACTCTCTAAGGGGTTTTTCGGGGTGCTGAACACGAATCTGAAGTCCTTTTTTCGATAAAACGCTTCCTTCATGGTTATTTTCGCGTTTTTTCATCAAAATTGCTCAAAAATAAACTCTGTTTAATCGCTTTCAAACCTACTCTCTAAGGGGTTTTTCGGGGTGCTGAACACGAATCTGAAGTCCTTTTTTCGATAAAACGCTTCCTTCATGGTTATTTTCGCGTTTTTTCATCAAAATTGCTCAAAAATAAACTCTGTTTAATCGCTTTCAAACCTACTCTCTAAGGGGTTTTTCGGGGTGCTGAACACGAATCTGAAGTCCTTTTTTCGATAAAACGCTTCCTTCATGGTTATTTTCGCGTTTTTTCATCAAAATTGCTCAAAAATAAACTCTGTTTAATCGCTTTCAAACCTACTCTCTAAGGGGTTTTTCGGGGTGCTGAACACGAATCTGAAGTCCGTTTTTCGATAAAACGCTTCCTTCATGGTTATTTTCGCGTTTTTTCATCAAAATTGCTCAAAAATAAACTCTGTTTAATCGCTTTCAAACCTACTCTCTAAGGGGTTTTTCGGGGTGCTGAACACGAATCTGAAGTCCGTTTTTCGATAAAACGCTTCCTTCATGGTTATTTTCGCGTTTTTTCATCAAAATTGCTCAAAAATAAACTCTGTTTAATCGCTTTCAAACCTACTCTCTAAGGGGTTTTTCGGGGTGCTGAACACGAATCTGAAGTCCGTTTTTCGATAAAACGCTTCCTTCATGGTTATTTTCGCGTTTTTTCATCAAAATTGCTCAAAAATTAACTCTGTTTAATCGCTTTCAAACCTACTCTCTAAGGGGTTTTTCGGGGTGCTGAACACGAATCTGAAGTCCGTTTTTCGATAAAACGCTTCCTTCATGGTTATTTTCGCGTTTTTTCATCAAAATTGCTCAAAAATAAACTCTGTTTAATCGCTTTCAAACCTACTCTCTAAGGGGTTTTTCGGGGTGCTGAACACGAATCTGAAGTCCTTTTTTCGATAAAACGCTTCCTTCATGGTTATTTTCGCGTTTTTTCATCAAAATTGCTCAAAAATTAACTCTGTTTAATCGCTTTCAAACCTACTCTCTAAGGGGTTTTTCGGGGTGCTGAACACGAATCTGAAGTCCGTTTTTCGATAAAACGCTTCCTTCATGGTTATTTTCGCGTTTTTTCATCAAAATTGCTCAAAAATAAACTCTGTTTAATCGCTTTCAAACCTACTCTCTAAGGGGTTTTTCGGGGTGCTGAACACGAATCTGAAGTCCGTTTTTCGATAAAACGCTTCCTTCATGGTTATTTTCGCGTTTTTTCATCAAAATTGCTCAAAAATAAACTCTGTTTAATCGCTTTCAAACCTACTCTCTAAGGGGTTTTTCGGGGTGCTGAACACGAATCTGAAGTCCTTTTTCGATAAAACGCTTCCTTCATGGTTATTTTCGCGTTTTTTCATCAAAATTGCTCAAAAATAAACTCTGTTTAATCGCTTTCAAACCTACTCTCTAAGGGGTTTTTCGGGGTGCTGAACACGAATCTGAAGTCCTTTTTCGATAAAACGCTTCCTTCATGGTTATTTTCGCGTTTTTTCATCAAAATTGCTCAAAAATAAACTCTGTTTAATCGCTTTCAAACCTACTCTCTAAGGGGTTTTTCGGGGTGCTGAACACGAATCTGAAGTCCTTTTTCGAAAAACGCTTCCTTCATGGTTATTTTCGCGTTTTTTCATCAAAATTGCTCAAAAATTAACTCTGTTTAATCGCTTTCAAACCTACTCTCTAAGGGGTTTTTCGGGGTGCTGAACACGAATCTGAAGTCCGTTTTTCGATAAAACGCTTCCTTCATGGTTATTTTCGCGTTTTTTCATCAAAATTGCTCAAAAATTAACTCTGTTTAATCGCTTTCAAACCTACTCTCTAAGGGGTTTTTCGGGGTGCTGAACACGAATCTGAAGTCCGTTTTTCGATAAAACGCTTCCTTCATGGTTATTTTCGCGTTTTTTCATCAAAATTGCTCAAAAATAAACTCTGTTTAATCGCTTTCAAACCTACTCTCTAAGGGGTTTTTCGGGGTGCTGAACACGAATCTGAAGTCCGTTTTTCGATAAAACGCTTCCTTCATGGTTATTTTCGCGTTTTTTCATCAAAATTGCTCAAAAATAAACTCTGTTTAATCGCTTTCAAACCTACTCTCTAAGGGGTTTTTCGGGGTGCTGAACACGAATCTGAAGTCCTTTTTTCGATAAAACGCTTCCTTCATGGTTATTTTCGCGTTTTTCATCAAAATTGCTCAAAAATAAACTCTGTTTAATCGCTTTCAAACCTACTCTCTAAGGGGTTTTTCGGGGTGCTGAACACGAATCTGAAGTCCGTTTTTCGATAAAACGCTTCCTTCATGGTTATTTTCGCGATTTTTCATCAAAATTGCTCAAAAATAAACTCTGTTTAATCGCTTTCAAACCTACTCTCTAAGGGGTTTTTCGGGGTGCTGAACACGAATCTGAAGTCCGTTTTTCGATAAAACGCTTCCTTCATGGTTATTTTCGCGATTTTTCATCAAAATTGCTCAAAAATAAACTCTGTTTAATCGCTTTCAAACCTACTCTCTAAGGGGTTTTTCGGGGTGCTGAACACGAATCTGAAGTCCGTTTTTCGATAAAACGCTTCCTTCATGGTTATTTTCGCGTTTTTTCATCAAAATTGCTCAAAAATAAACTCTGTTTAATCGCTTTCAAACCTACTCTCTAAGGGGTTTTCGGGGTGCTGAACACGAATCTGAAGTCCTTTTTCGATAAAACGCTTCCTTCATGGTTATTTTCGCGTTTTTTCATCAAAATTGCTCAAAAATAAACTCTGTTTAATCGCTTTCAAACCTACTCTCTAAGGGGTTTTTCGGGGTGCTGAACACGAATCTGAAGTCCTTTTTCGATAAAACGCTTCCTTCATGGTTATTTTCGCGTTTTTTCATCAAAATTGCTCAAAAATAAACTCTGTTTAATCGCTTTCAAACCTACTCTCTAAGGGGTTTTTCGGGGTGCTGAACACGAATCTGAAGTCCTTTTTTCGATAAAACGCTTCCTTCATGGTTATTTTCGCGTTTTTTCATCAAAATTGCTCAAAAATAAACTCTGTTTAATCGCTTTCAAACCTACTCTCTAAGGGGTTTTTCGGGGTGCTGAACACGAATCTGAAGTCCTTTTTTCGATAAAACGCTTCCTTCATGGTTATTTTCGCGTTTTTTCATCAAAATTGCTCAAAAATAAACTCTGTTTAATCGCTTTCAAACCTACTCTCTAAGGGTTTTTCGGGGTGCTGAACACGAATCTGAAGTCCTTTTTTCGATAAAACGCTTCCTTCATGGTTATTTTCGCGTTTTTTCATCAAAATTGCTCAAAAATTAACTCTGTTTAATCGCTTTCAAACCTACTCTCTAAGGGGTTTTTCGGGGTGCTGAACACGAATCTGAAGTCCGTTTTTCGATAAAACGCTTCCTTCATGGTTATTTTCGCGTTTTTTCATCAAAATTGCTCAAAAATTAACTCTGTTTAATCGCTTTCAAACCTACTCTCTAAGGGGTTTTTCGGGGTGCTGAACACGAATCTATATATGTGATGAAATGAGGAACCTGTCGATTTTATACCTTCGCCAATCGTTACATTTTGTTATTACAATCTATTTACACAAATTATTCAATTTGAATCAAGTTATCGATTTATCACTCGAATAACACATTGTGTCGTCACTAGCTGCTCATTCCTCCCCTCGCGGCACAAATCTGAACTAAGACCAAGTAGAGCCACCTACCTCAGTCTAACGAGTCAGTCAACCATTGTAATTCTTACCCGAAGGGTCTCTCATAAAGTTGTGTTATTTGTGAATCAAATTGTGTACTGTACTGTTAGTTGTGAACCGTCGAGGGGGAGTACGCTTTTTCGAGTGTGTTGTTTTCCTTAATAAACCGTAATATCGAATTCTAACTTCACTTAGTAGTTTCTGAATCGTTTATCTATCCTATGGAATCTGATAGGGAAGAAGGACAGTTGTGTGAGGATGAGGGGGACATCACATCAGAAGTGGGATATCGCAATCTACGAGCAGAATTTAATGAGGATCACTATGGAAATCGCCAAGGTGAGTTTTCAACCGATATTTTGGATTTTAGAAGGGAACGGGACCAGCCATTTTTCCGTCGGAGTTCAGGGGGCTCCTTTGTTTCCTCAGACCGAAAGCCCTCACCCGTACGCGCACGCCCTTCCGAATTTTCTAGACATCACAGGATTGAAAGTGAGAGTGGGACCCTTGGACGCACCGCTTACCCCTCCGCACCCCTCTACCACCCTGACCCGTTGCAGGTATTTTTGACGGAACAAACGATGGCAATGAAAGCTTTGGCCGAGTCTTTTAAACTAAGTCAAGGTCGCACCCCCTCAGAGGATTTTAAACTCTCACTACCGGAATATGATCCCAAAAATAAACAAGTTCAGCCCGAATCATGGTGCAACACAGTTGAATGTTGTTTGACTTCACAAGATCAATACGGAAGACGTTTAATTATTGCCTTGAGTAGAGCCTTAAAAGGAGATGCTGCTGATTGGTTTACTACCATTGTCCACCCTCAACTCACATGGAACGAATTTAGGTCACTATTTCTTAACCAATATAACATTGCACTGACACCAGCTGGATTCATGCTTCAATGTTTTCAAAATAAACCAAAAGAATTCGAAAATTATACCACATTTGCATCAAGAACTATCAATCAGTTTATTGCTCACTACCGCCAATCATCACTGGAAGAAATCGCTGTATCAGTGGCTCTCTCCCAAATCGCACAAATAGATCCAAGAGCACGTCATCTTTGCTACACAGAAAAAATAAATGGACGTGAAAAATTACTTCAGGAGTTAAGGGCTCTATCATTCAAGAGACCAGGAGGTTATGACAGCGGTCCTGGAAATGTCAAAAAGAATAGACCCAATTATGACATATCTCAGCCTTCATCCTCTCAAGATTATTCTTCTCGTTGTGGGAAGTGCCGCAGATCTGGGCATAAAACGTTTGAGTGCCGATCATCTTCATCAGCCTTGTCTTCATCAAATCAGTCAAGGAAGCCATCGAGCTTCAGCAACACGATATGCTTCTCATGCAACCAAAAAGGGCACATTTCTCCAAACTGTCCTAAGAAGAAGATGTCAGACAAGCGAGGACCCGGAGATGCCAGCAGCCAGAAGTCACAGCCAGCTGAAAAGCAAGTTGGCCTTTGCATCACCAATCCTGAAGGCACCTTTACCCACCGAGGTGATGTATTTAAATATTGTTTTGATTCTGGATCAGAGTGCTCACTCCTTTCTTTGTCCATTAGCACCCGTTTTAACGGACCTTTATTCAATAAAATCATTCACTTACATGGTTTAGGGTCATCAGTGACCATTTCTCAGAGCCAAAAACAAGCGTTAATCAATATTGATGGACACGACATTCAGGTCTTATTCCATATTGTAGCTGATAATGCTTTGCCTGTTCCAATAATTTTGGGACGTGAAATTCTGGCTCAAAATTTTCATATGGTGATAACAGCATCTACTTGCACATTCCGGAAGGACGATCCTCCGATCTTACGAAATTCTAATTTGCTGGACACTGCCAGCTCTCTTGAAAAAGAAGTTGAACCTGTGGGTTCTAAAATTGAAAAATTGGACACAGGTACAAAGGGCCTTGAGCATTCTGATACCACTCACATCACAAAAAATGATATATTTTCTGTATCCTTGGATGATCTCTGCTCTTTGGAGCAGAGCACTGAGGATGAGGTTGTGTTGTTCAGCGAGGTGCTAGGTGGTCACAATGATAATATTCCTTCACTTGATTTGTACCCACCTAATTTTGTCCCAGCTTTAGGATCTTGCCAAGTCTTGCCAGTTACAACTCAAAATTTTGAGTCAGTTCACACAGACCTTCCCGTCAGTCACCGGGATGATCTTATCCAAATTTTAATTAAATTTTCTAAATATTTTATTGATGGAATACCCACCACTCGTGTGACCACAGGAACTTTCAAAATTCGCCTTATTGATCCTTCAAAAATTATCCACCGTCGACCCTATAAACTCAGCCCTGTGCAGCGTGAACTGGTACGAGAGCGCATCAAAGAACTTGAAGATGCCAAAGTAGTCCGTCCTAGTTCTTCCCCATATGCAAGCCCAATACTTCTTGTCCCAAAAAAGACAGGTGGTTACCGAATGGCTGTTGATTTTAGAGGTCTCAATGCAAATACGGTTCCCGATCGATACCCTTTGCCATTAATTACTGATCAAATAGCGCGTTTACATGGGGCTCATTGGTTTTCTATTCTTGATGCTGCAAGCGGATTTCATCAAATCCCAGTTGAAGAAGACTCAATAGAGAAATTGGCTTTTGTCACACCAGATGGTCAGTGGGAATTTTTGGCCTTGCCATTTGGGGTGCGCAATGGGCCAAGTGTTTACCAACGAGCCGTCATGAAAGCCTTAGGAGATTTAGCTTTTGATTATGTCACATGCTATATGGATGATCTACTGATCTCAGCAAGCACTCAAGCTGAGGCACTTGCCAGGTTAGATCATGTTCTAGGAGTACTTACTTCTGCTGGATTTTCTTTGAATCTTTCAAAGTGTTCCTTCATTGTTTCAAAAATTAAATACTTAGGTTATGAGATAGAAAATGGAGAAGTGAAACCAAACAAAACCAAGGTTGAAGCTCTGACAAAATTGCCTCCTCCCTCTACTCTTCGTTCTCTTCGCCAATTCCTAGGCTTAGCTTCTTATTTCCGGCATTTTATCCAAAATTTTGCTCAAATAGCTGCCCCCTTGTTTAAATTAACTCACAAAACTGAAAATGCAGTTAATGATAGTAAGAATCGACCAATTCCTTGGAATGACAGTCACGAAAATGTTCGCCAGCAACTTATTAGTAAGCTTACGTCAGAACCAATTTTGATAATTTTCAACCCATCCTACCCAATTGAATTGCACTGTGACGCCAGTCTAAATAATTTGATTCACAAATAACACAACTTTATGGTAGGTAAGAATTACAATGCTCTACTTGGTGGCTCTAGTTAGTTCAGATTTGTGCCGCGAGGGGAGGAATGAGCAGCCAGTGACGACACAATGTGTTATTCGAGTGATAAATCGATAACTTGATTCAAATTGATCAGCGCTACCGAGGACGGCAGCAATGTCAGGATCGCCGTGTGATGAAATGAGGAACCTGTCGATTTTATACCTTCGCCAATCGTTACATTTTGTTATTACAATCTATTTACACAAATTATTCAATTTGAATCAAGTTATCGATTTATCACTCGAATAACACATTGTGTCGTCACTAGCTGCTCATTCCTCCTCGCGGCACAAATCTGAACTAAGACCAAGTAGAGCCACCTACCTCAGTCTAACGAGTCAGTCAACCATTGTAATTCTTACCCGAAGGGTCTCTCATAAAGTTGTGTTATTTGTGAATCAAATTGTGTACTGTACTGTTAGTTGTGAACCGTCGAGGGGGAGTACGCTTTTTCGAGTGTGTTGTTTTCCTTAATAAACCGTAATATCGAATTCTAACTTCACTTAGTAGTTTCTGAATCGTTTATCTATCCTATGGAATCTGATAGGGAAGAAGGACAGTTGTGTGAGGATGAGGGGGACATCACATATGTGAATTAACAATCTAACGCTATCAACTCGTATCGCTTTCAATCATCGCAAAACTATTTTACAACCTGGTTGCTTGTAGAGTTCTTGCAAACCATCAATTTTCTTGAGGCTGGTTTTGTGATGGGGAGCAACGAGAAGCTCGAACCATCATTCAACAAAACGGAAATTTGGATATGTAAAAGTGAAAATGAATTGTTCTCCAACAATTTTTCGAGGTTTTTAGCTTTTAGGGCCCTTGCTCACTTATGAAGTGTAATTACGTTGCCACAGTTCTACAAATCCACATCCTCAATTTTTTTTACTCACCTGATGATGTTCGATCGTTTGATCCAGTGATCTGCCAGTACAGCAGGTTAGAGATAGATACCAGTAAACTATGAGCCACATTTCTATTAAAAAAAAAAAAGCTGCAAATTCTTTCACTGGGATTTATTATTCAATGATTCATGATATCAATTTCTACTAAGCTTTGGATTGTGCGTGTTTCACAGGTGATAGAGCGATTATTGAATTTCAGGAGGCACACAAATATGATCAACTGATCAATCCAAATAGGTATGTTGGTTGAGAACCGATTTACGTGCTCTATGCATATCTTCTGAAATTCAATAATCGCTCTATCACCTCTGAAACACGCACACTCCAAACTTCAAATCATAAATGCAAGCCAAATGAATGAAATTGAATAATAAACCCCAGTGAAAGAATTTTCAGCGTTTCATGCATATCAGAATGCTTCAAAACGTGTATCGGCTATAAACCCTTTTAGGAGTTCACTCCAGTATCCACGTTCACTACATCACTAGGTTACTGCAATCAAAACAAAAACAATAGTAAACCAAAATTTGTGTTATTTTGGTTTACTATTGTTTTTGTTTTGATTTGGAATAAAATTGGAACTTGAAGGCAAAGTGTCAAAATTATGATATTTCAATCAAGCTGTGATCGCGAGATTAAACAGAATCTATTCTGTATCGAAATTGACT